>CM065644.1:9217212-9345624 GCA_033220585.1 Dipteronia sinensis | reverse complement strand
GAAGCGACAAAATAAATAAATAAAAGATAGAAGCAACCATCAGGAAAGTCGTTTGATATTAATAAGGGACAAAAACATAAACAAGCTTTAAAGTAAAAAGTGAGAATTTTTTTTTATTAAATTAAAGAATGTATATCTATCAAGTGATCAGTGGGAAGACAAATGGAAAATGTAAATGGAAAAGGTAAATAGCATTCCTCTGGCAGTATAATATCAGCAAAATCTGTATAGATAGTGATATAGTTATTATTTATTTATTTTATAGATATCATCTTTACTACGAGAAAGCAGAAAAGTGCGTATTCATGTGATGGATGAGACGCACACTGTTAATCAACTAAAATTTAAGAGTATTTCAAATGCTATTATGTATATCGGTAAAATTTCATGTCATATAAGATGAATAGATAATGAAAGAAAAAAAACATTTCCAATGTATATTTAACCTAAATAAGGAGTTTATGTGGCTCATTTTTTTTTTCTTTTTAGAGATTATGAAGGTGAGTTTCTTAGAGAAACTCTTTTAGAAATGCTAAATAAAGATTTCTCACCACCAATGTTATTAAATGTAAATTAAAAGGGGAGAGAGAATAAGAAAAATATTGTACAGTGATGATCGGTCAAGAAGTGGATACTATTTTTATTTAGATAATTGTATTAAAGGTGAGAATATGTATTTCTGTACTATTTTTTTTTCAAAGTAAATCCATATTCAAGACATAAAAAAGGGTGCCGATATTGACACTCATAAAACTTATTAATATAAAAATATTTTATTAAAAAATTTAATTATAAAATATCCTAATAAAACTTTACCAATAAGGACAAGTTACTTTAATTAAAAATAAGAGTGGTGCTAATATCCTAATAAAACTTTACCAATAAGGATAAATTACTTTAATTATATAGATTAGACTTTTAGGATTCAGAAAGAGTCTTTGGACTTTACTTTTAGACTATTAGGATTATCTAGACTTTATTTCAAGACTTTTTCGATTTTTTGGAATTTTTTAAATATTGGTCAAATAAATTTGCTAGCAACACATGCTTGAGTTAAGAAACTCAAACTAGCTATAGATGGTCTGAGCTGAAAAAACCCAAACAATATATATTTTTTAGAACATGTTTCAATGCAATGAAATTGCGCATAAACAAATACGACAATAGTATTAATCATAGCCATCAACACATTTGAAATTCTCAACAACAAAAAAAGCACAAAAAAACTTGCTGGAACTAGTAATCCTTTGGTCTAATGTCTCTCTCTCTCCACATATAGCAGTGTAAATCAAGACTTCAATATCAAAAAGAAAAGTAAAAAAATGTCATTATTATTTAGTAAATTAATGGTCCGAGTACGTATATAGTTTAATTTTTGAAGAACAAAAATCTATCACAATTGATCACAATGAAGAAACCTTGTCTTCATTTATAAACGAAAATTGATCCATCGAAGCTAAAGCCTTGACAGAATTTGGCCTAGGCAAATGAAAAACATGATCTTCACTTGACAAAGGATCTTGCACTCGGTATTCATCGGCCCTAAGTACTCGACGGCTTCAAAAACATATTCGTTTATTTTAGGCAACTTGCCATTGTTGAAACAAATGAATTTATTCAATTCAAGCTGTGATGAATACTATCATTTTAACCATGTTTATGTTATGTAAGGTTTCTTCTAAATGATAACAACCATTAGAATTAGATAATACAACTGCATTTGGAGTAAAGGTGGATGAAGTGGTTGGAGAGAGATCGAAAGGTGGAGAGTGGTACCATGGATTTGAGGTAGAGTGCGTGGAGGCATTTGCCATCAAGTGGGGTATGGAAGTTGAGGAAGCTGAAGATGATTTTGAAAGAGCTTGAAAAGTTTGGAAAGTATTGTGGTAGAGTGTAAGACAATTTTGGGGTCCATCTATTTATACAAATCACTATAAAAGTTTGAATAATCCATTTTTGTCATGAAATTCTATAAATCTTGATCTCAATCCAATACCACTAGACAATTTGATGCCTCTTAAAAGTCTGGATTCAATACCATAAAACTTTTAAAAAATCTTAAAAGTCTGGATCCAATACCACAAGACTTTTAAAATATCTTAAAAGTCCTGATCGAATACCACAACACTTATCTAACTGGTTATAAAGTCTCAATCCAATACCAACAGACTTTTACTTCAAAAAATTGTCTAATAAAATCTTGAACCAATACACCCCCATTAGATTTTCTATAGAAATTTGTTTGTCTTATTTAATAACTTTAATTTAGGTTAAAATATCATTAATAAAAAAATTAAAATATAGTGTAAACAAATATTTTATGGATCGTTAACAGCATCACTTTTTAATAATATAAGTGTACTAATTAGCTTTATGTGTGATAATATTGGTATACAGTAATCTAATACACTTTTTATATAGAGGTAATAAATATTGAAATTTGGTTTGTAGAGGACTACTTAGGTAGGAAAGTGAAAATCGTACAAGGGTGTATTTAGAATTTCAATAAGTATTTTTTGTGGCCTAATAGTAATAATGTGGATCCGACCCATCACAAGAAAACCCGATTGGATCTACACCCGCTTTTGTTTTCTTCTTCAAAGTTGAAAGTTGAAACTTGAAACCCTCAAGCCACAAAAACTGCCTACTCTGCAATGGAAAAATTCAAGACCTTTTCTTATTCTACTTCATTTTTGAAATCTAGACTTTTTTCTTCATCAACCCATTTAAAGAAGAGACCCCCGACCTCAAATTCCAGAAATGAACTTTGCACTTCACTTGACATGCCTTCTGTTGCAGACCAAACCTCACTCGACGAATTCCTCAATGAAAAGTGCAGGTTAGGTAACGTCTCTCCCGATGAAGCTCATTACGTTTTTTGATTGCATGATTCAGAGGCAACCCACTCCTCCTATGTCATCTTTCATTATGTTGTTCACAGCACTTGCTAAGAATAAGCATTATGATGATGTTATTTCTCTTTTAAAAAGATTTAACCCAACTGGGTCGTTCCCAAATTTGATTCTTTTCAACATTTTTCTGAATTGCTTGTGCAATTTAAGTAGAACGTGTGAAGGTTTTGCGGTTTTTTGGGAGGATCTTGAGGAGGGGTTTTTTTCCCGGATACTGTGACTTTTACCTGTTTCATTAAAGGTTTGTGTAGGGAGGGTAGAATCATGAAGGCTACCTGCTTGTTTAAGAAAATGAAAGCTTTTGGTTGTAAGCCTAATGTGGTTACATATGCAACAATAATAAATGGGTTGTGCCGAACAAGAAATACAAGCGTTGCTCTTAAGTTGCATGAAGAAATGCTTAAAGGGAATGGTGAAATTGAGGCTATCTGTAAGGCCCAATATCGTTAGTTATAATACATTGATCGATGGTCTTTGTAAAGATGGATTATTAGAGAAGGCAAAGGAACTATTTTCAGAAATGACGAGCAGGGGAATCAATCCCAACGTAGTTTCTTATACTTCTTTAATTCATGGTTTGTGTTGTTGGGGTAAATGGGAGGAAGCTAAAGATTGATAGTTGAGATGATGGATCAACATGTGCAGGCTAATGTGGTGACATTTAGTGTGATTATAAATGAGCTTTGCAAGAAGGGAACATTGTCAAAGCATATGAATTGTTAGAATTAATGGTGGAGAGAGGTGTGGAACCTAACACAATTACTTATAGCACGTTAATAGATGGGTTTTGCAAGATTGGGAAGTTAGACAAAGCGAATGAATTGTTTGAATTAATGATTCAAAGAGGTGTGAATCCCAACACAGTTACTCATAACACTTTGATAGATGGTTTTTTGCTTGGCAGGTAGAATTGATGATGCAAGGGAGTTGTTTGATGCTATGACAAATAAGGGGTGTAGACATGATATTTTAAGCAGAAATTAGAAGAAGATTTGAGCCTTTAAGGGAGATGATTTCGGTGGCATACAACACTTTGTTAAGTGGCTTTATCCAAGCTGGTATGATTATACATGCAAAAAGAGGTTTGGTTATATGAGACTTATTATTGTTGCACCTAATGAATATACGTATAACATTCTCATTGATGGGTTGTGCAAGAATGGTTGTATCACTAAGGCAATAGAAGTATTTCACATTTAAAAAAAAAAGGCAAGTTTGACCTTAACATTGAAACTTACAATTGCTTCCAACATGGACTGTGTAACACATGGAGGATCGAAATTGCTTGTAAACTATTTCACAAATTGGCCCAAGAAGGTTTGCTACCAGATGATATCACATATAACATCATCATCAAAGGGCTTTGTAAAAAAGGGCAGTTGGAAGAGGCAAAATGATTTGTTATTGAATATGGAAGAAAAAGGTTTTGCTCCTAACGTAATCACATATGATACATTCATGCACTGGTTTCTACACAATGATGAGGCAACAAAAGTGGTGGAACTTCTTCATCAAATGGCCGAGAGATATATAATGCCAGATGATTTTGTAGCTTCCATCGTCATAGACTTGCTTTTAAAGGATGAAAATTATCGTGAATGTTTGAATTGGTTGCCATCGTTTCCCACTCAAGAGTCAATAGGAAATTAACATGGTGAGTGTTAAGTAAGTAACACTAGTCTGTAACATACAAGCTTAATTTGGAAAATTTCATTTAATATTTGCTTCGTTTGTGATTTGCCATAAAGTCAGTTATGAACATGTTTAAGGGAAACTTCCAATGATGAAGTCAATTAGGATAGTCAGTCTAATTTATTTCAATAAATAATCGCTAGGGTTTAGTGTCATATTCTGCTCGGTTAATTTGCATGCTTTAAATTATTTGTGGTGTCAGTGTGAGATTTAGTTTGATTTTACTAACTGGATTTAACTCCATATGTGGAGTCAGCGTGACATGTTGCTGTTGTTCAGAAGACTGACTGTCTTTTATTTACTCTGCTGCTGAATTCTTTTTTTCCTCTTTTTCTCCTTGTAGGATTTTGTCACCTAGTTTTTTGTTTTGTTTCTACTATCTAAACTGTACAAGATTGTCGTAGAAATCAACGTCTTTATGTGCAATCTGAAATTCATGTGGCGGTAATTTACTTGGATTATGCCATGATTGTATCTAAATTTCCCATCTTTGTTTGGTATGGGCATTTCATTTCTCTGTTTTCCCTGTTCCGCTGCACCAGGGAAGTATTGCTGTAGTGATGTGAATAGTTGAAGAACATCTGGATGCACAAAGAAATAGAGAGATGGCATGGCAGAACTTGGATTTTTGAAAGCTACTGAGCGAGGAAAAGATAAAGAAAGAAATTATCTTGCTGCAATTGGTAATTCCCTTAGTTGGATTTTATGGGTATGGTATAGTTTTTGTTGTTGCTTAGATAGTTATATTGCCTAGATGGAATGGACATTTTAAAGATGGTTGGCATTGAGAAGGGTCTTCAACTTTAAAAATGTGAGTGTGGTTTAAACTGTCACATTTCTTCTGAATCTTTTGATTAACAATTTTTGAAAATTGACATTTTTTTTTATTCTTATCAGTATATAGTATATCTGATATATGTTGCTTTTTCTTACAGTTTTGAAATCACACATGTTTTGTGAAGGTTGAGTAGAAGTTATCTTGTAGGCAACTTGATTTTCCCGGACTTCACTCTTATTTTGTTTAAAGATATAACATGATTCCAGTTATATGACCGGCTAACAGACTTGAAAAGCTTGGTGAAACTGTCCAATGTCTAGTACTCTTTTAGGACTTGTTTACTTTGAGTTTTTAATTATATCCAAACTATGTAGGATAGTCATAAAATATTTTTTCTTTTTTGAAATTTTGAAGTTCATATGGCACTGAATTACTAACATGATGGTATCACAGTTTCACATTTGTGTTATATGTGCAGTTTGTCTCTCTTCCTACCTTTTTATGCTGCATTCAGTCTATGTTATAGATGATGCGAATTGTGGAAGTTTGATCTTTATGGTTTTGGAATTATGGGAAGAAGATACTTGTAGACTTTGTGTGGATTAATTACGTTAAATATTTCCGGTTGATTAATCAGGAGGATGCATTCTCTATTATGACATGCAGTATAAGAGCATCTCCAGTGCAAATATACATTTGGAGAAAATTGATTGCCACATAGAATAGATAGTTAAAAAGTCAGAAAAACCCTCTCCAATGCAATTATCTAACTTCAATATGGAACTAATGTGGTAAAAAAAAAGTTAGAGAATATAGAGTTGGGTTTTTAATTTTAGAAACTCTTTTAGAAATGTTGACTAGGATATCTAACTTTTTCCACCAATAATATTATAGTCAATTTAATTGTAAAATAAAAGAGGAGAGAGAGTGGAATAATTGTTTTATTATCATTGTTCATAAAATGGATGCATATTTGATTTTAGATAATTGCATTGACGATGTGAATATACATTTTTCTAATTTTTTTTTTCAAAAATGGGTCTATAATGAATAGAAATACTGATGTGACACTATTTAAAAACTTAACAATGTATATTTGCATTGGAGATGCACTAAGTCTATTGGTAGTTGTGTTTTTTGAAGTTGATGAGAAGGATACAGATAGGTTGGATATCTTATGATGGAAACGTTTTCTTAGTCCAGGTCTCATGTCCATCAAGATTATAGCAATCGACAATCGATCTTTGGCTTCTAAATCATATCTTAGTTTGATTTTTGTAATTTGTATGTTAGAGAACACATTGTAGAAACAACTGTTGCTACATTAAACAGCTGCATTTCATTATTTGAAGGCAAAATCGTAATTCTTGGTACAATTAAAATTCAAGGGCAATTGGGGAAAAACATCTTTTTGTTGATTCTTTGATTGTTAAATATTTAGTGAGGAACTAAATTGAACTATTTTTTTCTAATTTAGATAATTTTTATAATTGAACTAAATGGATGCATATTTTTTATAATTGAACTAAATTGATAGTCTACAATCCCAAAATGTAAAGATAATTTTTTTTTAGAGTCATACTAGGTATCCCAAATATTTTCCCAAAAAATATGCCCAAATAATGTGGCATCCTAGTAAATTTAATGAAATTCGATACCTCATTTGACACATCAATCACTTAATTTTCATAAAACTTGATTTAATGATCCATTAATTATTCACTATTTGCACATCAGTCCTTACAATAGATTTAACAAATATTATGTTTTAAGATTTCCTTTCTGTTTAGGATTCTTTTTTCTTTCCTCTTTCCTCTTTCTTCCGTATCCCATCATCTCCTTGTAATTTTTTGTTGAAAGCTATATTGTTGATCAAAAATCCCAGAAATCAAAGCATTAATATTGTCATCTCCTACAAAAATAAAGAGGTATTGTTTAAAACTTAATTTTTTTTCATTGGATTTTTTTCGAAAGCACTGTGTAGTTATTATATGAGGTCTCTAATTTTTTGGTGCTGGTCCTCTTTTGTTAGCTTCTTGGGCGCTCTACTTTTGTCTTGTGTTGGTGTGGTTGCTTTTTGTTTTCTGCTGCCCTGTTCGTGCGGAGGTAGTGCTCAAGATGATATAGATGCTGCTCTTAGCTTTAAGTCATCAACCTGCGAGAGCGGTCTACAGAAGCAATTTTTATGTGTATTGCATCATGGCTTTGTTTGCTAAGTTGGGATCGAGTAAATCAGGGTCAAATTCTTGTGGGGTGATTTTTGAGCTTTTTGTTTAGGAGTTTGAGGATGGTAGCTGTTGTTTCCCTTTCTGATGGCGAGCTGTGCTTCTGCTTCCCTTCGGATAGCTTCTTTTTTCTTTGTTCTTGTGTTTTGGCTTCGTTTCCTAGTTCGGGGTGTGTTAGTTGTTGCTGCCTGGGTTCTTGTGTTGCTGCCGGGGTCAAATTATTTTTTTTCTTTCAAAAGCACTGTGTAGTTATCATATGAGTTCTTTCTTTCTTGTAGTTCTTCCATATTCGTATGACAGTATATAATGAGAATCTAAATAGATAAGTGTGTGACTACTAGGAAAGAGCATGATATGTTTTTTTTGTTAACAGTAGGTATTAGTTTTTCAATGAAATGCCCTATCGATAATTTTGCCTACAAAAAAAATTGAAAACTCAACTTACATTACAAGTAGTGCTCTATTAACAATTTTGATGTAGAGAATTATGACAAAATTTAATATCAAGATAAATGTATATATTGACAAATAGCTCATCTAATGAATGATATTAACAAAATTTCTTCCCTTGTACGGTGCTGCAATCATATAAGTGTTGTTACTTTGAATAAATGTTATGCACAAGGAAAAAAAGAATTGTATATTGGTTTCCATTAAATATGGTCTTAAGAGTTTTAAAACAATCATCTCTACGACTCTACCATTCAAAAAAAAAAAGTCTAATAAAAAAAAATCAAGTCACTAAAACTGAATTTTAACATAATGTAAAAAAAAAAACAATAAACAATAAATGATAAAAATTAACATCGAAAAAGAAAATGTTCATTTAGAACTTCCAAAAGCCTCCCTTAAAATGCTCTTCATGCAGTCATCTGATTTGCACTTATCTACTTTTCATAACATCAACACCTACATTACGATGAATGATTGATTAGGTATTTAGAAAATAAAAATCAGATTTCACATATTATTTAGATTTAAATAAATTAGAACAATAACAAAAATAGCATACAGAATAGAAATAACAACTTAATTTAAAAGTTAGTTTTTATTTTTCGACATTACACCAGTTGATGTATCTCTCCATGTTGAAGTTGAAGATTGGTGTTTCTAAATATAATACCCAAAAATGAAAAAAATGTAAATTATGGTGTAAATAGTTAGATCGAGTCACAATTACTAAAAAATTAATAATTAAAGTTCCTGCAAGTTGCTAAATCTGAGCACAAAATTGGTCATCTTATTCATGCAAGGTAATTAGTACCTTATTCACGATGCGCTCTTGTGTTGCAAAATTGTCTTCAATGTTGTTAAAAATGCATGGATTGTCTACCGTAACCGTAACGAGTTCTTCACTTTGAAATCTTTCAAGATTCTTCAAAAAAAAAATATTAAAAACACTATATATTAATAACAAGAACAGAAAAAAAAAGAACATATATATATATATATATATATATATATATTACCTTCATTGTTTTTTGAGGATTAGATTTCGCCCTTGATTTATTTTGTTTTCTTTTTTGAACTATTTGATCAACCTTGGATTGCTTCCGTTTGAATGGAGGACGACCTTTACTTCGAACTGCCATTGGTGTAAGAATGTTACGATTTTCCTTAGGAGCACTATGAAAATTTTTATCTTCTGTATCATCACTCAAATTGATGATGCGTTGAATACTTCCATCATCACCTTCATATGATATCAATTTCATTTTTAGATCATTTATCATCTCCAGTACAATGTTACACTTATCATCATTACTTGTCGCTAAATGTGCTACCTCATAAAATGAATTACACATTTTATCAAACCGATGCCCTTCAGGTTTGATGCTCCAATTATCATAGCCTATTTTCACCTTAGTGTAACATCTAATTACATCTTTTCTCCATTGCATTAAAATGTACTCATCAGGGGCAAAACATATTTTCTTGTGAATAAGCACCGCAATCACATGCCGACATAATATTCCTTTAAACTCAAATAATCGACAATTGCAATTAATCTCAAAATCTGCCTCTTTTAATAACACAGTGAAAGGAATAGTAGTAATGGTGTTTCCAACCATTACATTCTCACCCACCGTAAACTCTGAACAAGGAAAATTCTCTTTGTCTAATGAAACCTCACAATATAGATTAGCTGATAACTCTTGCTGAAAATCTTTGAATATTTCAGTTGTATAAGCTTCTTGAAATTGCTTCTCTAATGGATAATGAGTCACACAGGGGATACACGAATTAAAAGAAATAAAATCAGCATGACACTCCTTTTCCGCCTTATCTCACAACGCATTCTCATACTGTTCAACAAATTGTTTTAAAGTGGCTTTTGAATTCACATAACCATCAAAGAAAGCATCCATGCTCTTACTATGTTGTGTTATAGACATTCCAACCCAAAATGTATCTTTCACAAATGCTGGCACCCAACGTCTCCTTTCATCATACAATCCAAGTAACCATTCATTAGTATGAAGGTCATATAAATTAATGAACTCATTCCATCGATCCTCAAAATCACCACATGTTAGTGAATCATAGACAATATTCTGTAGTACAGACTTGATATCTTCATAATGTTTGTAACTTTTCAACTTTTCAGGCAATTTTTTCATGATATGCCATAAGCACCACCTATGACGTGCGGTGGGGAAGACAACTTCAATTGCCTTTTGCATAGCCTTATCTTGATCAGTGATTATTGCTGTTGGAGCCAAACTAGACATACATGTAAGCTAGGATTGAAAGAGCCACACGTATGTCTGAATATCCTCATTAGACATCAATCCGCATCCAAATAATATCGACTGCCCATGATGATTTACACCCACAAATGCAGCAAAAGACATATCATACTTATTTGTTAAGTATGTAGTATCAAATGTTAGAACATCTCCAAACTCTCTATATGCTGCTCTACTCCTTGCATCTGCCCAAAAGACATTCTTCAATCGACCCTCTTCATCTAAATCCATCGTATAAAAAAAATTTGAACTACTTTGCATCCTCAAGAAATAATGTTGAATTGCATTAGCATCTCCCTCCCCAAGTCGTAACCGCCTTACTTTATCAAGATAATTCCTACAATCTTTCTCCAAAAAAATTAAGTTTTCATGGCCACCCGCTTCAACTACAAAAGAGTTGTAACTCTTATTTGGTCTTATCCCAGCCCTATCATTCAGTTATAACTTCCTTTTTACAACTGGCTTCAATTCTCTATTAGTTTTAAAATACCGTAATTTTCCTGGGGTGCCAAGCTTATGATTATGATCCAACATCAAAGAGCGTATTTCCCACTTTCCATTAAGGCATAATGATGCTGTTAGCTGTTAGCCTAGCTTTACAGTTGATTTTAGATGTTGGTTTCATTTTTAAGGAATTTTTCGAAGTAGATTTTGATGGGCGCCTATGTGCGTATGCAAATGTGACATACCTTAACTCCCCATCGTCCCCCTTGTTTGAAGTTCTTTTTATAACTTCAAATCCCATTTTTTTCCCATACATTTTGTAGTATTCAAATAAACACTCAACTGAATCATAAAACTTTCCTATCTGAGGGTCTTCTACATTTGTTTCTACATCATCTAAGTTTCCAATTTCATTCTCATCATCATCCTGGATGGAGTTTATAAAGAATCATTAAAAAAAAAAACAAAGCAATATTTTTATTAAAAATTCAAAGAAATTAAAAAAAACTTACCTCAATAACAGTGACTTTAGGTAACGAGTCTTTTGAAACAAATTCATCCATCCTTTCTTCCTCGATCTATTCCAAAGTTTATCAAAAAAATAAATATTATTATTTAGTTTGGCTTAACATATAGTTTAAAAGCAAACTATAAAATATAAAAAGAAAACAAAATAAAGCAATTTTATGTAGTATACCATGTTTACGACAAATTTTTTTTTTTTAAGTCTCCAAGATAAACAAATTGAAACAGTAATATATTAAACACTCTGTATGCATAATTTCTATAAATAAGAATCCTTCTTTATTTAACAAGAAAAAAAATCCTTCTTTATTTAACAAGGGTTATAGTTAATGCACCTACAAGAATCTTTCAAAGCCAAAACAAAAACTCTGTATGCGTAATTTTGATAAATAAAAATCCTTCTTTATTTAACAAGGGTTTTAGTTAATGCACCTGCAAGAATCTTTCAAAGCCAAAACAAAAACCATGATCACCTATAATTTATAAATTATACTAGTCTAATTGCTTGATTAATAAATCTAAAGATATCAGATATGCCAATATATATGATTATGTAAATATAAAAGAATTTTTTTAAGTCTAAACTTAAAGTCTCTAAACACTAACTATTTGACACAAAAAAATCTCAACTTGATCACATAAACACTTTATAAAGTAATATACGAATAACAGTATTATTAAAAAAAAACATATCATGTTCTTTCCGATTTGGCTTATCATTATATATTGTCCATCATACGAATATGGAAGAACTAAAAAGAAAGAAAGAACTCATATAATAACTACATAGTGCTTTCGAAAAAAATCCAATGAAAAAAATTAAGGTTTAAACAGTACCTCTTTATTTTTGTGGGAGATGACAATATTAATACTTTGATTTCTGGGATTTTTGATCAACAATATAGTTTTCAACAAAAATTTACAGAGAGATGATGGGATACGTAAGAAAGAGGAAAGAGGAAAGAAAAAAGAATCCTAAATAGAAAGGAAATCTTAAAACATAATATTTGTTAAATCTATTGTAAGGACTGATGTGCAAATAGTGAATAATTAATGGATCATTAAATCAAGTTTTTTGAAAATTAGGTGATTGATGTGTCAAATGAGGTGTCAAATTTCATTAAATCTACTAGGATGCCACATCATTTGGGCATATTTTTTGGAAAAATATTTGGGATGCCTAGCATTACTTTTTTTTTTTAAGGTAAAATGAAAAGATAAGTTAAAAATGTGTTTTGCCTACACATATTTAGAGACTAGATTGAAATTTCCCATTTTCCCCAATACAAATCGAACAAAAAGTATATAACTCAAACTTTATCGGAAAATGTTATTTACATTATTATATCATGAGCAAATTACAATCTGGATGGACGGTGGATCTGCACCGTTTCTTTCGTTTTTTTTAATCTTTTCCTATTATCATTGTTTTTTATTTTCCTTTTTAACAGATCTCCTCCGTCTATGTTGACCCCACCTTTTTAAAAAAAAAAATCGAATTTTTTATTTTATTTTATTAAATTTTTAACTTTTTGTTTGTTTTTTTAATCACTTTTTTTTAAAAAATTTAAAATTTAAAAGGTTTATTTAAAAATAATTATAAGTGGTTTAAAGATGAAATTATCCTTAATTTTAACAATCAAACTTGGAAAATGGTTAAGTTTGACCAAGGACAGATGCAATGTAGGGCGAGGGGGGCCACTGCCCCTCTAAAGTTTTGAAAATTTATAAATTTACCTATGTTTTAATTTTTATAACATCCTATGTTTTCATGTTTTTATGTTTTTATCCTTAGTTTTCATGTTTTTGTGTTTTTATCCCTATTTCATTTTTTATTTTCCTAGTTTTCTACAAACGAGACATCTAGTATTTTTCTATCAAATTACATTAAAAAAATATCTTTGATTTTATATATAGTATTTCTTTCGATGAAGGTTAAATACAAATGAAAATTGAATCATAACATACACGTTCTATCTCAACTAATATTATTTTTTCATTCAAATAATTTTGTTCTCTTTTACGATCTTACTTATCTCATTCACCCTAATAGCATATATTATACTTTTGATGTGTTATTTATTTTTAAGTAATCAATGTGTAAATTTATAATATTAAAAAATGTCAATCAAACTTATCCATATGTTAGACAATATGAGGTTAACACAGTTGTATATATGCCTCTCACACTCACACCACAAGGCTGTGGGTTTGAGTTTCCCCCCTCCCCAAACTCCCCAAATTATTATAATATTTCAAAAACCATATACATATTTATGTTTAATTATTAATATGTTTTGTCAAACAGACTTTTTTTTTAATTTTTTAAAATTAAAATAGTTTTTGGATGTTAGAAAAATACTATGAGTACAATTTATTTTTTAATTAATTTTCTAACTCCTAAACATTATTATTGAATCATGAATAAATGGCCAAAAAGTTTTTTTATATTATGTTTAGAGTAATTTTAGACATTTCAACTCTATAAATCAACTTGCATTTCAATTACTGATGTGTCAATTGATAAATGAATACGGTATTTTTTTATTAATTTTTCTTTAACATACCTATAAAATACATTATATAACTCATTATTTTACGACGTCCCTGCTGGAAACAAATTCTGACTCCATCCCTGAGTTTGACCAACGGTAGGGGATGTGAGTGTCAAATTTTGATAATTGTGAGTGTCAATTTTCGAAAATGTTGTTTATATTTGTAAAAGAGCATCTTAAGGGAAGTATGGTGTAATTTGCTCTTATATTGTTATGTACCATCGTGGACAGCTAATGTTTAGCATAATGACGTGTTTGGTGCACCAGAAAAGAGGGATTGGATTATTTTGCAATCCTACTCCCTTAGTTATGGCCTAGTAGGATTGGAGATTCTCATCTATCATAAAAATTACTAACAATCTGAAAATCCATAGCCTAAATGTTTCGCTTCCACACATTCACTATAAGTCTATAACTATGCAAGTTGGAGGATTTGCACCACTTGGATTGAAGAAGAATTATATATCCCAGATTCCCAGATGATTACTCGAATTCGTGCTCTTAAAATTGCAATGAGTATGCCAAAAAGAACCGCTAGAAAGTTTGCATGAATTACGAGTGGTAATCACGTTCGAGTGCTAGGATACACAAACTCCAGAAGATTTGCTCACCAATCAGTTAAGCAATTCCTGTAAATGAACTTTCTCCCTTTTTACAATTCTTTTACCGTATAATTCAGAAGAGAACTCACAAAATGAAGAATGCACACCAACCATGCTGCAACCATCTATAAGGTTTGCTTGTTATATTGTATTAGGAGTTTAAAATGTATTAGAATAATAAATTACTAACATTTGGTTTGTTTTGTTCTGTGCATTGCATTATATTAACAAATACATTTTTTAACTGATCTAATAATATTTAAAGCTTTGAAAGAAGTATGCATTGATAATGGATTCTTTCAATAAAAAAACGAAAAAAAAACAAGCGATAGAGATATCTTCATTTACTCACTAGCATTTTAACATGGAACAATAATAATAATAATAATATATGATAAATTTTGGACATTTGCAAAAGTAACCTAATCAAAAAATAAATTATTGCTTTTAATCAAAAAGTATTTGTGTGATTGTTTGTCACCAAGTGTAAGGTATATAGTCTAAAATTCCCTTGTTTTAAAAATTTCCAGATGTTTCATGTTTAACATGAAACATCAGTGTTACATCTGAAACATGAAGCATATAGTACGTTTCATGTTAAACATAAATCATATGTTACATTTCATGTTAACAATGAACCCATATTTTAGGTATAAACATGAAACTGTCGTAGAAAATCCGTAATCACAGGTTACACAAATCACAATCACACACACAGATAATATGAAAGTAATAAGGAAAAGAAGAAGACACCAAAGAATTTTTTTTTTTGTGGTTCAACAATTTCCTTACACCTGCACTCAATCACTATCAGAGTTGATTACAATCTTTTCGCCTCTCTCTTTCGATCTCTCATACAATTGCTCTCAGCCTCACTTGGTATTTTCTACACACCCCATCATAATGGGAAACAATAGTTTTTATATGGGAGCACTAGGGTAAACCAAAACCCTAAACGAGTCATTTTCTTCCAATAAAAGATTTCCTGACTCGCACAATTTTCGTCGTCACCGCGTTTTGGGCCATGGTATGCATCTCGTTCCTGAACCACAGTCTTTCTCTGTTTTCCACCCTTAGAAATCTGTGGTGTGTATGCGCTGCATTTATGCCGTGGTGAAACCTCTGGAATCCATCATGACATGTACCGTAGTTTGTGTACCGCACTTCTGCCGTAGTTACACCTTTGGAATTAACTGCGGTAAGCACCGCTATTTGTGCCCTGCGGTCTGTACCGCGGTATCCTGCGGACTTCACATCTTTAGCTATTTTCAGGCTTCACAAAATCCAACAATCTCCCATTTGAAGACTAGAACTCGAATATGCATTCTACCTTCTTTCTTGATGACCCACTAGGATAGTTACTGTGTCCTAATCTCCTCTGTCTTCAACCTTGATGACCCATTGACGCTGCGTAGATCTCCAGTTTCTCCGTCGTGACTGGCTTGGTTAATATATCAACCAGATTCTTGCTTCCTGATATCTTCACAAGCTTCAACACCCCATCCTCGATTAACGACCGAATGAAGTGGTAACATAGGTTTATATGTTTGGTTCTGAAATGGAACACCAAATTCTTGGGCAAGTGTATTGCGCTCTGACTTTCACTATGTAACACATTTATCACATGCTTGAATCCCAATGATGCCAACAAACCCTGTAACCATATCATCTTTTTGCTAGCTTCTGTTGCAGCCACATACTCTGCTTCAGTTGTAGAGATCGTCACTATCTTCTGTAACTGAGAAATCCAACTAATAGCGGTACTCCCATTGTGAACACATATCCGGTGGTTCTGTTGTGATCTTCCCTAATAAAATCGGAATCCACATAAGTTCTAGCTCTTCTCTCTTCTCTCTTGAAGGTTAGACACTTCTCTATTAAAACCTGCATGTACCTTAGGATCCACTTCATTGTTTTCCAGTGTTGCTTGCCTGGATTAGACATGTATTTGCTCATAACTTCCAATGTTTGAGAAATATCTGGTCTCGTGCAAACTGTGACGTATATAAGGCTTCCAATGGCTGAGGCATAGGAACCCTGTCCATGAAGTCTTTCTCTTCATCCATCTTTGGACACTTCTCATTGGACAATCTCAAGTGACTAGACAACGGTGTTCCGAATGGCTTTGCATCGCCCTTGCTGAATCTCTATAACAACTTGCGAACGTAGTCTGCTTGGGATAACTGCAAAGTATCTATCTGTTCGTTTCTACTAATCCTCATTCCAAGAATCTGATTTGCTGCACCTAAGTCCTTCATCGTGAACTCACTAGAGAGTTAATTCTTCATGTTGTTAATCTCTTGCAAATCTGCATCGGCTACTAACATGTCATCAACATAAAGCAACAAAATAATGAAACTTGACTTAACATTCTTAAAGTAACAAGAGTGGTTAGCATTGCATTTGAATTATCCATTCTGTTGCATGAACTTATCGAATTTCTTGTACACTATCGGGGATCTTGTTTCAAACCATACAAGCTCTTTATCAACTTGCAAACCATTTTTTCTCCTCCATGTTCTGCAAACCCATCTGGTTGCTGCATGTATATCTCTTTCTCCAAATCGCAATGAAAAAATGCAGTCTTCACATCCAACTGCGCAAAATATAATCCATTTGCTGTGACAATGCTTAACACTAACCGATCGTAGTTAGTTTAACAACATGAGTAAAAAATGTCAGTTTAAACAACCTTCTTTTTGTTGAAAGCCTTTGACCATCACTCTCACCATGTATCTCTTGGAACCATCATGCTCATCCTTGATTTGAAACATCCACTTATTCTGTAGGGCTTTCTTTCCTTCAGGCAACTCAGTTAACTCCCAAGTCTGATTGGATACAAGTGAATTCTTTTTATCTATCATAGCAAGCTTCTACTTGCTCACATATTCACCATGACATACCTCATCATATATTCATAGCATTCAGGTTCCCTCGCATCTATCAGCAATAAGTATTGCAAGTACCTCATATTCAGATTATATGGGCGAGTTGATCTTCACAGTGTACTTTGGGCATGTGGGTATCTTCTCAAAGCATTCCCAATCTATCGATTAAGTACTTTCTAACCGATCAGACTCTGTGGTACTGTAACTTCATCATGTAATCTTCACAGTGTACTTTGGGCCTGTGGGGAAACATATATATTTTTTTAAACTTCCGTATTATTAATTCATTTTTTTAATTCTTTGATGTATATAATTGCAGATGGCAAGAATGAGAGATTCTTTGAGTAGAGTTGGGGAGTTGAGACGTTTCCAAGATATTATTCTAAATTGGAACTAATTACTTGATGTTCTATAGTGGGTAAAGTGATATGGTTTTATAATGCAATGTTGTGTTGTGTTGTTGAGATATGTTACTTTGATTAATACAGGTAATCGAATTTTTGGGTAATATAAAAAAAATGGATGAGATTCTATCGAAATTTCACTAGAAACAAATATTCATATTCCAACAACTTTTTCAACGATATTTTATCTAACATGATTGTAACTTAAGAACCCCATAAAGAATGATGTCATAAATATTTTTGTCAATCTAAGTCAATTCATACGTCTTCTCCACCATCTCATTGTATGATGACAACTTGTTTTCCAACCACTCCCCAATAAGATCATCACCCACGTAATCTATATCATCACATTGACCATTGTAATTGATTGCTAGTCTAAAGCTATTCATAGTTCTTGAAGAAATTTAAAATTGAAGAAAAAGTCGGTTCATACATTTTTTTTAAGAAAAACAATATTTCATATTTTCATGGGGAGCGTGAAATATCGCATATATTTCATGTTGGACAATAAATATCTCATTTATGTCATGTTGACCATGAAATAATCTTTTTATTTCATGTTAGACGTCAAGTACATATGATTTCACAATATCAGGTAATGTTTCATGTTAAACGTGAAATTAGGGCCGACTGAACCTTTAGGCAAATGAGGCAGTTGCCTAAGGTCCCACCTAAAATCAAGGCCCCATATTTTCATTATCAATATATATATATATATATATATATAATTTAACAATTAATATCCAATATTTTTCTTTCTACTTATTATTGAAAAAATATCTCTTTAAACTTATATATGTAATTTAACAATTAATATCCAATATTTTTCTTTCTATTTATTATTAAAAAAATATCGCTTTAAACTTATAAATTACCATTCATTCCTATTTTCAAGTAAACCACATTTAAGTGGACTTAAATACTCATTAGCGTTTTCCTAAAAAATATATTACACATTATTGTTATTTTTTTTTCTTTAAAAGGTTAATTTTTTAAAATTATATATTCATACTAAAATCTATTATTTTATATCTTCTTCTATGTTCAATCAAACCATCCTATGCAAAATCAAACTCTCCTACTGCAATCAAACTCTCTCATTATTTCTATTAGGGGTGGGCAAAAAACCAATAAACCGAACCGAACCGATGAACCGAACCGATCCAATCGGTTTTTTTTTTCTAGTTTTCTTATGTTGACCGGTTCGGTTCGGTTCATTTTTTTGAAAACCGATTGGATCGGTTTTTTTTCCTGTTCGTTATCCCAAACCGGAAAACCGAACCGAGATCCAATATATATATAAAAAAAACCTTAATTTTAATGTTTAATAGTCCATGAAACTATAAAACTATGAAAGTGTGTCACATCATATTTTTTTCTTAGTTTTTTTTATGAATATTATTTTAAACTAGTATTTTCAATTTGTTCAAACCCATAATTTAATTTGGTTCAATGCCCAAAAAGATTAAAATATGAAAATATGTGTAATAATTAAAACCCAAAAATATGATCCAATTGGCCCAAAACCGAAACAACTGAACCGGTCAAATTTAATCGGTTTTTGATCGGTTCATAATTGTTAAGTTGATCGGATCGGTTCACTTTTTTAAAAATCGAACATTATCTGTTTTTTATCGGTTCACTCAAAAAGTGACCCGATCCATTAAACGCCCACCCCTAGTTTCTATACGTACTCTTTTATAAACATTCCAAGTTTAATTATTCCAAAATCTATTACTTTAATTTTATTTATTTATTTTAAAGCTTTGATAACTGATAATCAGATATTCGACATGTCTAGTAGAAATATATGAATCTGGATACGAAAAACTAAACAAAAAAAGAATAGAAAAATTATTTGAATCTCAAAAAGGGGCTCTTGATAAATTTGTAAACAGTAGCACAAAAAGGGCTATGGAATCGTAAGGTCTCATTTTAATTTTTTGCTTAAGGCCCCGGCTACCCTTGAGCTGCCCTTGCATGAAATAACATACTTATTTCACGTTTAACGTGACACACCGCATGAACAAATTTTTCTAACCGAAATCGAAGTTTTTTCCATTTTCACAAAAAAAAAACTTCAACATTTCAACAAAATAACAAAGACCTATCAACAATATCATCTAACAAACACAATAATTCTATTGAAATTGAAGATTTACAAACCTTGAAGTTTTCTAGAGAGATTGAATCACAAAACTGAAATTTCAATAAACTTTTCCCAAATCTTGATTCTTCTGCGTTTTCCATTTAAAATAATGTCAATTTTTTTGACAAAAAACAAAAAACCTTAAGTGTAACAAATATTTGTTGAGAACTAAGATTTGAGGGGTAAGTGATAGTAAGAGGAAGAAGATGATAAAAGGGCAGTTTTGTAATTTATTGGATATAGAGTGAAAGAAAATTATGATGAATGGTTACAAATAAAAAAAAATTGAATTTGGCTAAAAACATCAATGCATGCTGTGATCAGGTTATTTTTGACAATTTTCCCTAATAAATTATGTATAATGTATAATAGTTGATCATTTGTAAGTATTCAATTATGAATATATTATTTTTTCCTTAAAATTAGGAAAATATATTTTTTATTATAATGTTTTGGAAAAAGTAAAACGAAACAAATCAATATTTAATTAATGTAAAATGTGTTGATCATATATATATATATATATATATAAAATTTAACTACACACAGTATTATTTTTACTCTTATGATATATTGAGAAATATGTTTTCAAAATAGTTTCAATAAATACATGTTATATTAATAAACTTTTTTTAGAATACTATTTACAAATATTTCTCTACTTTTTGATTCTAAAAACAAGAAAAATCATTTTCTTGCTTCAACTGAAAATATACAAAATAGAAAACAAAAACAAAAAAAACATTACTGAACATGCCCCAAATATGATTATTTAATTTCATAATTAGGGGTTTTCTCTAGTCATGATGGTTCTAATTTTTTTAAGACCATCATTTTGTAATGTTACAGATTGGGGTGGGCACCTAAACCATATATGAATTGAAAAATATAGTTCAGTTTGACTCACCAATCCATTTTGGTTCATACCGGTTTATATTTTGAAACCGAATTGATTTCGGTTTTGAACCGATTTTGGTTTTACAAAATCGGTTATGTAAAAGGAAAAAACAAACCATTTCGGTTCCCATTGCAAATTGATGTTGCCTGGTGCAAGCACCAGAACTAACATTGATACTCTGATATGTGAATTTATGTTTGTTGATTTCTTTTGAATCATATATTATAAATTTAGATGGTGTCAAATTATATTTATTTACATTTAGTTGGTGTCAATTGTCAGCACTGATAATGACATTTAGTTTTAGATTGTTTTTTTTAGCAATTAAAATAACGGTGGCTCTCCACATGATTTGGGTTGAATTTTGAGTTAATTATCTGAATCGTATAGTATTACTCATACAAATAACCAACTAAACTGGACATTGCCAGGTCTCTGTTATTTTCATCCAATGTTCCAAAACGTTTTTGGGGTGAGGCTGTACTTACAGCAGCATACCTAATCAATTGACTTCCATCCAAAGTATTAGATTTTTCAACTCCAAATCAAGTATTTTTAAAATACTTTCCTCAAAGTCCGCTGATTTCCACTCTTCCTCTAAGAATATTTGGGTGTACTGTGTTTGTGCATATCTATCAAAAACAACGAACTAAGCTTGACGCTCGATCCACCAAATGTATCTTTGTAGGGTACTCTCCCGACCAAAAGGGTTACAAATGTTTCTGTCCTGACAACCAAAAGTTTTATTACACTATGGATGTCACCTTTTTTGAAACAAAAACTTATTACCCAAAAACTTATATTCAGGGGGAGAGTTCTAGTCAGAGTCAACCACAAGAATATCAGTTTTTATTGGATAGCATAGATTACACACCTGAGATTACACCGGAAACAACTTAAATTGCACCTTCTCCAAGTGTACAAAGTGAACCTATACCGAAACCAACTAATTCTGAATATCTCGAGATAATTGTCTATAACAGGAAAAGGAAAACACCCAAGGAATCAGAGACTCTAGCAGATTCACAGCTACTGCCAACATCTGAACCTGAGGTAAAAATCACTACATCTAACTTACAGACTGTGGAGGAAAATTCTGCAGGTACTAATTTAAGTGATCATGATAATTCTGATAAGAACCTACCCATTGCACTCAGGAAAAGGGTGAGAGAATGCATAAGTAAGCCATTGTACCCTATTGGCAACTATGTGAATTATGAGAGACTATCTTCATCTTACCAAGCATTCACCAGAAAAATCACTTATATCTACATTCCTAATTCAATCCAAGAAGCCATGGCTATCCCAGAATGGAAGAAGGCAGTTAATGAAGAAGTTAGTGCTCTGGTGAAGAATGATACTTGGGAAATTATTGATATGCCTCATGGAAAGAATGTGATCAGGTGCAAGTGAATCTTCACTGTAAAAACAAAGGCATATGGTAGTATTGAGAGATACAAGGCTCGGTTGGTAGCTAAGGGATTTACTCAATCATATGGCATAGATTATGAGGAGACCTTTGCTCAGGTTGCAAAACTCAACACTATTCGAATACTCCTCTCTCTTGCAGCAAATTTGGATTGGCCCCTCCATCAACTAGATGTCAAGAATGCGTTCTTGAACGGGAATCTAGAAGATGAGATCTATATGGACATTCTCCAAGGACTTCAGAACTCATCAAACATCAACAAAGTGTGTCGACTAAAGAAGTCACTTTATGGTCTCAAACAATCACCCATAGCTTGGTTTGAGAGATTTACCAGAGTTATGAAGAGTAATGGGTACATACATGGGCAGTCTGATCATACAATGTTTGTAAAACATTCTTTAGAAGGACTGATTTCTGTGTTGATTGTCTATGTTGATGATATTGTTCTAACAGGGGATTATTCTGAGGAGTTTCTAAGAGTCAAAGAATTTCTGACTAGAGAGTTTGAGATCGAGGACTTAGGTAAACTCACATACTTCTTGGGAATGGAAGTGGCTAGGTCTAAGCAAGGCATTGCAGTTTCTCAAAGAAAGTATGTACTGGATCTTCTTAAAGAAACAGGTATGCATGGGTGTAAGCCTGTAGAGACACCTATGGACTACACTATCAAACTTGGTTCAAATAAAGACAGTGCTCCAGTAGAAAAGGGAAGATATCAGAGACTTGTAGGGAAGTTGATCTATCTCTCACATACTAGGCATGACATAGCATTCTCAGTAAGTGTTGTTAGTCAGTTCATGAACAACCCTACTGAAGAACACATGACAGCGGTGTACATAATCTTAAGATACTTGAAAATGACTCCAGGAAAGGGACCGTCATTCAGAAAGAACTCAAGTAGGAAAGTGGAATTGTATTCCGATGCAGACTGGGCAGGCTCAATCACAGATAGACATTCTACTTATGGTTATTGTTCCTATGTTTGGGGAAATCTGACAATATGGAGAAGTAAAAAACAAATTGTTGTAGCTAGAAGTAGTGCATAAGCGGAATTCCAAGCTATGGCTCATGGTATTTGTGAAGGAATTTGGGTGAAAAAAGCATTAGCCGAATTGAAGATACCTTCTGAGGGAACAATTCAGCTACTATGTGATAGTCAATCTGCCATCAGTATTGCTAAAAATCCAGTTCATCATGACCGGACCAAGCCTGTGGAAATAGATCGACATTTCATCAGAGAAAAGATAGAAGAGAAAGTAATCAAGCATGTTTACATTTCTTCTAATCTACAGACTGCTGATATTCTAACTAAAGCACTTCCAAGAGCGTATTTTGAAGATGTTAGTTGCAAGCTGGGTATGCTAAATATTTACAACCCACTTGAGGGCGAGTGTTGGGATTCTTTGCTATAAATTAGGTGTAATTAGCTGTATAATTGTTTTCCTTATTTAGAATAGATTAGGCAAGATTTTCTCCTTTAAAAAATAGGAAAGAAGTCCTAATGTCTAGGTCTCCAATTGTATATAAATATATGTTCTGATGGAATAAAAAAATAGGTCATTCAAACCTGATATTTCACAGAATCCTTGCAAACGCGGTCACTTATACCTCTTTGATTCACGGTTTGTATTGTGTTGGTGATTGGGAAGAGGCTAAAAGCCTTTTTATAGAGATGTTGAATCAAGGTGTGCAGCCCACTACAGTGACATTTAGCGTGCTCCTAGATGAGCTTTGCAAGAATGGGAAGATGGATGAAGCAAATAAGCTGTATCAATTGATGATTCTGAGAGGTGTTCAACCCGACACCTACACTTATACCCTACTTATGGATGGTTATTGGTTGGTGGGTAGAATACATGAAGCAGAGAAATTGTTTGTTTCTATGGCAGATAAAGGGTGTATGCATGATGTTGTTAGCTACAATATTTTGATTGATGCGTATTGTAATAATAAAAAAGCAGACCAAGCCATGAATCTTTATTGAGAAATTATTTCAAAGGGAATTAGGCCGGATGTTGTTATTTATAACACTTTACTAATTGGCCTTTTTATTGTGGGTAGAGTTGGAGACGCACGAAAACTATTTGATGAGATGCAAGTTAATGATGTTGCTCCTAATTCATATATATTTACTACTTTTACTGATGCGCTTTGCAAGAATGATTGTGTTCAAGATGCATTGGAATTCTTTCATACTCTAGAAGAATACCCAAAATTTCAGATGACAATTGAAATTGCTAATTGTCTTATCGATGGCTTGTATAAATCTAGGAGGATCGAAATGGCTTGGGAGCTATTCCATAGATTGCCTCACAAAGGCCTAGTGCCTAATGTTGTAACATATAGCATCATGATCAATGGGATTTGTAAAGAAGGAGAACTAGAAAAGGCAATCTCTTTGTTATTAGATATGGAAGAAACGGGCTGTTTTCCTGATGTCATCAAATTTAATAACCTAATGCGTGGCTTCATTCAAAATAATGAGACGCCAAAAGTGGTTAAACTTCTTCACAAAATGGCGAAGAGAAATGTGATTCCAGATGCAATAACATTTTCCATAGTCATAGACTTGCTAGGGAAACAGGAAAACTACCGTGAATGCTTGAATTCACTCCCATCATTTCCTATCCAAGAACTGACAAAAAGTTGACATTATGTATGTGAGTAACTTGTGCTTTTTATGTGAGAGAGTTAATTGGAAAATCACTTTAATTGAAAAATCACTTTAATTGAAAGATATTTCTTATGAATGTGATTTCAATGTGAAACAGGTTGTATGGTTTTGCAATGTGGAAGCCTGGTCAAGAGAATGAGAAGTTACAAATTTAAGGCATGTTATCATAGTCCTTATCTAAGAGATGTTATGATTTTGGCTGCTTGTCTATTTTTCTTCATGGTTCTGACTATTTTTTTTTTGTGATATTCGATGTCCTCCTCTTGGAGATGTTATGATTTCTTCAATTTTTTGTTGGTTTAATGTTGTTTATTTCTTGATCGGTTGTCTAACGTTCTTAACTAAAATTAGGCCTTCAAATGATCGAGGAGTGGAATTGCTTGAAAATTTGATGGATGTCACAAGGGAAGAGCTTCCTGACACAATGACACATGAATGCTGTGGTAAGTTTTGTGAAGATTTCTTGAAAACAGATTAAACTGATAAGCTTGTTGCCTGTTGGGATGAGTAGAATTTACATCATTATTGGCTGCAATGTGGGTCTTCATTCCTCTGAATCGATAATTTTGCTTGGAAGTTAGAGTGGGAAATCAATTTGGCAAACTGATTGAAGTCCAGTGTTTCTCCTGGAAATAGGTAACTAGAATTCAAGCTGCCGGCATTGCGTGCCAATCATTTATCATAATCTAAGGATGTTACTGAAAGCCTCTAGTAGCAGTGATCTTACAGGGATGTCCTAAGAAGAATATTGACTGTTTTATTTTCCCTTCATCATATTAAGTACTAATAAATTCATTCTTTGCTATTTCCCAAAAAAAAAAGAGGAAATGGCTTTGTTGGAAAATGTTAACGTTCTGAAAATTCTTAATTGTCTAGTACGTGTGATTGCTGGGATAGTGTTAACGTTAATTTTTCTAGTTCAATTTGATTGCCTGTTTGTGGTGTTTGAAAGTCTGGAAACTGCGGTCTTTATTTTCTTTATAATAAAAAAGACTTCTCTATAACATATAATGGAGGATTATGAAAAGGCTTCGTTTATTCTCGGTTGAAGTTTTTGAAAATAAAACTCTTATACAAAATTCTTAATGTTGCTCAAGTCTTAATTTCTGGTTGAAGTCTTTATTTTGTTATTGTTTCATGTTTAACTGTTATTTACTTGTTTGACTCGACGATGGTGACAGATACATGACTCCAAGCTCTCCTTAGTAATCCATACCGAAACCGCACCAATACTAACACTGAGCAGTAAAAGCTCAATGAACAGGTACTCTATAATGTTCTGTTATATTCACTATATAATGATTGTTATTCATGTACATTTCTTGATAGGGGTAATATTAGAGTTAATTTGAGTAATTGACACTTGAATGACTTTACAAGTAGGAAGCAGCTTTGAGGCAGTGAAAAGACAGGAATTCGTGATGAAGTATATAGTTTAATACATCATATGGTTCTGTATATCGTTGAGAACTGTATAAATGCAGGGAATATTAGGATTTTATGAGGAATCATGTTGTTTACTAGATTCAATAGTTTGTATATTGTTGTGAGCTGTAGAATATCTTATGTGCAAGAATTTTAGATTCATTGTCATTTTTTTTTCTGTTTTTTTTTTTTTTTTTTGTATATTCAATGTGTGGCCGGTGACTGTCACTCGATCTCTTCTTTGGACAGTTAAACCGTTGTATAAGTTGACCAGGTTACAGTCATGCCACTTCGTTTATTGTCACTATTGCTTCTAGCATTTTGTTTATATAGATTGTTCAGGTTTTATTAATAGGTGAAGTCGTCATCACACAAAGGGATTCATAACCTGTTTTTTCAGATTATACTATCGGACAAGATTAACCTCGAGTGTAGACTTGAGTAGTTCTAAGGAGCCTTTAATAAGCTTGTCTTGGATTGTGTAATTGTTAATTGGCGGTTCAGGTTGAAGATTGAGTGATTGAATTATCTTGACAAAGTTGGGATTTCTTTTGGTTTGTTGTCAATGGAAATATCGGTGGTTAATTGGCAATATCTTAATACATGCGTTTGATCTCTCTGTAAAAGGGGCCTGCACGAGCCAATCAGTCATCATGCCAGTTTCTCTTAGCCTAAACTGAGTTTCTTGTGTAATTTTCTTCTGTCTGTTCTAAGTTTGAAACTCTTAGTTTCCGTTCAGTTTTGTAGCTTCCGTTTTCCCTTATTCACTAACACAAAACTCTATGAAAAAAGTATAGGGAGACTACTTTGCTATAACTTGAAAACAATAGAGATTTATTTTTATCGTGAAATAAAACATTTAGGTCCTTTGTAATGCAGAATGAACAATAGGTATTGAATCGATAATTATTTAAACATTATGAATAATCTCTTGCTGTATGAGTTTAGAATTACTGTTGGTCTATTAGTGACAAGAATGTCATCTTCATATACCAAAAGAAGAAAGACTTAAAAGCCTACTTTCTTGGTGAAAATAGAGACATCCAACTTTGAGTTAATGAACACCCAAGCAAGTAAGGCTGATCGAAGCTTGTGTTTCTAATCAATAATCTTCATTCACTTGTGTTTCGCCTTTTGAGAAGCAAATCAAATACTCTTTTCTTAAAACCTTTGGCTATTCTTGTTATCCTTACTTGAGATACTACGCTCAACACAAACTGGCATTATGGAAGGGTATGTAGACATGCTGAGTTTAATGAGTATCGTGTTATTCTTGCTATTTTAAGGGTATGTAGCTATTCTTGTTATTCTTGTTAACCTTTGGCTATATGCATCGTGGTTATAAGTGTGTTGATAAGTCTGGAAGGGTATGTAGACATGCTGAGTTTAATGAGTAAGGGAAACGAATGGGTTTTTAGAACTAAGTTCAACCCAGATGGATCAATTCTGAATTGAACACAAAACCAGCTTGGTTGCCAAAGACTCCCATCAAACACATGGCTTGGAGCCTTGGATTACTTCGACACTTATCGTCCAGTAATCAAAGCTTCCACAATTAGAGTGATCTTTACTCTTTCAGTCTTCTTCAACTAGGCTATCTGAGATTGTAAACTAAAGCTCGAAGAAGGAGCTTTAAGCTTGAAGATGAAGATCTTCAAGCTTCTAACAATGGAGTTTTCTAGAAGCTGAAAACAGAGAGACATGGAGGGAAAACTTTCAGATTATTTTCATTAATTGTAACCGAATTACATTGTTGTTTATATAAGCTGATCATTTCTAATCTCAGCCCTTGATCATGCAAAAACCCTCTTGATAATCAGACTGATTATCAGGCAAATACATAACAGAGTCTAGTCTGTTTCTGATAATAATAACTGCCTCCTTGCCAGCTGTCATGAGCTGATGCCAGCTGTAATATTGCTAAACTAACCTTGATGAAAGTGAGTTCTGATAGAACATTAGCTAGGCTGCAATGTAGTATGTACTGGTGCAGCCAATCTATCTGATCAGATACTTGCTTGATTTTGAACTTCACCAGGTTGACTTCGAGCTTTACCAAGCTGTGATTCTGAGTCTTGACAGCAAGTTGAGCTGAGAATGTTGGCTTGGCATTGACCAAGCTTTGACTGCACATCTGAATTATGTCTTACAAATCATATGTGCTTTCTATTTGTTAACTGTGAAAATCTGTGGGAAAAATATCAAATTAAAATCATTTGATGCTATAGACCTGCCAATATATAAATATAAAAGGTGAATTGTATAATTTATGTTTCATCCTGGGATTTTGAATACATAACACAAGATAAGTTATGAACAATATTCGCTTATAATCTTTACATTTTCAATTATGAGCATAGACTTGACTATTTGTTCATAATCTCTACATTTTCAATGTAGGTTGTTGAAATCCAAACAGAAGACCCTTCCAGGAACATGCCTAAAGCTCAAACAACCATCACTCAATCCATGGATGATCTACTAGCATTTCTGGATAGGTCATAGGTGGAGAAAAATGATAGTACGTGGTGCATGTGTTGTCATTCACAACGTCAATGTGCCTGGGTTAAGAGGTTCTGAAACTCAACAGTATCTTGAACAAATTGCTTCCTGTTCCCATATTCATATAGTTTCCTCCATCGATCATGCGAATGCACCTCTTTTTTCTTATTATTTACATATTGATATATGTGTAGCCTAAGGATACAGTCAGAAGATAATCTTTGTGGTCTAACATTTATATCGATAATATGTACATAGTCTCTCGAGAGTGTTTCCTGGTTAGCAGTCAAGTCACTCTGAAGTCCCATTTAACAGAATTCAAAGATCATGAGTTGGTGAATGCCAGAAGGCATTCTGTTGGCCAAGATTGCTTACACATCCCACTGGCATCTAAAGAAGTGAAACTTTTGTATTCTGAAAACTGGAAACTGGAAAATGGAAAATGGAAAATGTTAGGGGTTGTTTGGATCTGTTTTCAAAAACTGTTTTTTATTTTTAAAAACAAAAAACAACTTGAATGTTGTTTGGTTGCACATTTTACAAAATTGTTTTTGAAAACAAAAACCAATTTTTTAAAAGTTATAACTAAAAAGTTAAAAACAACCTTTTATTGTTTTTCACAATATCAAAACAAACCGTAACTTTTCCCCCCAAACAACTACTATACCCGTTTAAAAAACAACCAAACATATTTACATCGTTTTTCCTAAGAAAAATGTATTAATTTACCAAAATATAATAATTTAATCCTTAAGGTAATGATACAAAAAAATAATCACACTAACTTTGTGAATCAAAATGGAACTTGACTCTATTTAGTTCATAAAAACAATCTTAACGGTAAAATCAAAATTAAAAACTATGAGTAAACAAACTATGTTAACTACTATATAATTTATGTATAGTTGTAGGGATAATTACGAGATAAGGTTATTTCCTTTAGTTTTAATTTCTTTTAAATTTTCAAATCTTTAATTCTTATAGACCTTTGGATTGAAATCCAATGATTGAAAATTAGTCTTGTAACTATATAATAAATGTATAGTTGTTGAACCCATATATAGATTAGATTAGGAAATAATGTATGAAATCATAAAAAATTAAAATACTAGAAGGGATTGATTTTGTCTCGAAAAAATAAATAACTAAACATGGTAGAAATTTATTTATCAATAAAATAGGGGGCCAAGTTAAAATTATCATTTACATATTATAATATCATAATATAAATACAAGTAAAATTTTGTGAATTTTTGATTGGCCGGGGGTTCCCCCTTTGCCTTCGCCACTGCTTCCTTGACATATGGTAGTATGTGTAGTTTATTATTATTTAATCAAAAGCAAATATGTTAACACATATTTATCCAAACACGAATGAATGTTGAAAAATTTAAAATACAAACCTTGGTTTAGAGCAGATAATAATGATATAAGTGTTCTGGGTTGTTAGTTATGCCAATTTCAAATTTATGCAAACCAAATTGAACCAAGTGCGATCAACTAAACCATATTATACTAGATTGTGATATTTCCATCAAATTTTCAAGAAAATGCATTAAGGGGTAATGATTTTAGATAATTCACTGTTTAAACTAACGTATTCTAATTCGTATATAAATAAAGAAAATAAATAAAGGTATTGGTAAATTTGTGCTAAAAATATGAAGTTGGAATTTTTTTTTCTTGAGAGATTTGGAGTCAGAACTTGAAAAAAAGAAAATGAAGGGAAAATAATTATCAAATGTCGAAATTTGTTGCTTACATTAGTAAAGTTACATATACATGCCGCAACACTTTGTCCAAGCTTTTACCATTTCACACCCAGAATCTATATCAAAAGACTTGGACCGAGCTCTGCTTCGTGACATGGGAAAAAACAAATCAGGTAAAATCGACCTCAATGAAGCTTTTTACTTCTTTGAGGTCGCTCTCCACACTAGAATAAGCATGATTCATTTACACAATTACACTAGAATGAAAACAATGAAAAAAATCAAAAGTGGTTGAACTTCTTCACAAAATGGCAAAGAGAAATCTGATTCCAGATGAAAATTATCTTGAATGTTTGAATTCACTTCCATCATTTCCTATCCAAGAACCAACAAGAAGTTGAAATGATGTACGCTTAGGAAGCTGTTCAAGACTCAATTCAGGCTAGTGAACCACATGCTTCTCTTGTTACTTCCTAATAACAGAAGTGTTTGCTCAAGTAGCTCTTGTTACAACCTTGTGCTGACTTGGTAAGTTGATAGGCTCTCTTTAATTCTAGGATATTCTGTTAGTTAGTTTTGGAGATGCTTCAGAAGATTTTACCTTAACCATTCAACTGCAGTTGGACCAGACTACATGTTGCAATTCTGAAGGGTAAGATTTGTACGTGGCTTTTATTATTATCATTATAATTTTTTAGTTCAATTCTTTGGTTTCTTTATAGTTTATATAAAGTTTGATGTATAAAATTTCTTAATTGTTTGTGTAATTGGTTTAGTTATGTAATGCTTTGGTTCAGGAATGTCATCACCATCAAGCCGACAAAGCCTCATCAAGCTATGTGTGTTGTCACGGTCTGCCATATTAATTGTTTTAAAGCAAAACTGTCAAGGGTGAGGTCAATCATGTAAAGTTCTTTTGAAATCAGTTTAAACTGGTAACCTGATGGGGTGGATAGAATTTATGGCATTGTTGACAACAATCTACGTATCATTCCTGTCAATTGATACTTTTGCTTGGTAGCAGTAGTGCTGGCAATTCGGACCGGACCGGGCAGGTCTGTTAGACCCGTCATGGAAAACGGGCCGGGCCGGGCCGGCTCGTTAGATAAAAAGGGGCCCGGCATGGGTCCAAAGGCCCGTGTAGGGACAGACCGGGCCGGGCTGGCCATTAAGGGTCTAACGGGCTGGCCCGTTAAGGGTCTAAAGGGCCGGCCTGTCACAGGTCCGTCGGGCCTTCAACGGGCCGGCCCGTTACAGGCTCGTCGGGTTTCAAATTTTTTTTTGAATACAATATTATTTTTTATACATTGTAATAATTTTGAGTAATTAATGTAATAATTTTAATATGAAATATAATATTATTCATTTCATACAACACTTAAGTAGTTTTCGATGAATAATATTTTTGTAATTTCGTATTAAAGTTGTGGTGAGATACTGAAATGTATAAATTACAAATCATGATTGCCTCATGAAAACCTTACCAAGAAAATCCCAATGGGATAAAACCTTGGTAAGGGAAAAAGAGTGCAATCGGGGAAAAAAAATTAAGTATTTACAATTACATCATCTCGTCGGCTGATTGCTACCGGAACTCTCTTCGATGGTCATGTTGGAGAAGTCATCCATGAGTTCTTCGGTATCCGGTTGATGTTGTCGTCTGAATCTTGCATTTTGCCAATCCTTAAGGCATGTCAAAGCTTCCACCACATCATGGGCTAATGAACATCTTCTTTCTTCTAGTATTCGTCCGGCAGTGCTAAACATCTGCTGTGATGAAACTGTTGAAACCGGGATAGCAAGGACATCACATGCTAATCTCGATAGAATGGGGAAGCTGTTTCTCTTGCCGCGCCACCATTTCAGAAGATCGTTGGTGGTGAAGTCATCGTTCTCCGTGATGGAGTACTCCGTAGTCAGATATCTGTTCAGCTCCACGTGTTGTCGTTGACCTTGACTTTGACTTTGACTTTGACTCTGACTCGAACTTCCTGGACTCGAAGTGCGAGAAGTTGTGGCCTTGTTAAAAAAAATCCTCATAAGCTTCGATTGTTATTGGGATTGTTACTGAAGAGGAGCCGGTTCCGCTGTTCCGTGGCTGTACCTGTTCTCATAAATAGAAAAAATCTCGAACATTTGGGGTTTCAGTGTACTAAGATGTTCAACAACATTCGTTTCACTTAAACCCAGAGCCTCACCCAATTCTTTGGAAAAAACTTCTAAAGCATTAAATCTGAACCTATGATCTACAATAATACCAAGGGCATACAAAAGAGGAATTTTCCCCCAATATTTTTCAAATTTTTTTTGCATAGCAACAATAGCGGAAGCTACCATTACATTTTCACTATATTGTCTAAGTACATTAGCCATGTCATAAAGTTTAAGAATTGCAAAGGGAGATGTGGGGTAATAAACCCCGGAAATTTCTACAGTAACATCATAAAAAACTTTTAAAAATTCAACAAAAACAGTGGCCACATACCAATCACCATCCGTGAGTTTTTCACGTCCGGTGTCGTTGGCGGTGTTCAAGTTATAAAAACTAGTAATCAATTCAGCATATGGTAAAGCAAATTTCAACATTAAATATGTTGAGTTCCACCTTACTGACATATCTGTTTGGAATTTACGGGGTATTATGTCCTTTGTTGTACAATATCTGGCAAACTCAGCAATTCTTTGGTTAGATGCTATAATCCAACCCAAAGCCCCCCCAATATTGTCGATTCGACTTTCCACCTGCTTTAAACCTGATTTTACAATCAAGTTTATAATGTGACATGCACAACGGGCGTGGAAAAATTTTCCCACAGTATTATGGATTTTAGAATTAACGACATGTTCTATAGCTTTGGAGTTAGCAGATGTATTATCCAAAGTAATTGACAAGATGAGGTTTTGAATGCAATAATCTTGTATAACAGACATAATAACATCATGAGTATTTTGTGCAGTGTCTGAATAATCCATGACATGAAAACCAAGGAGTTTTGTTTTGTAAAATCCATTCAGTGTCTACATAGTATCCAGTGACACATAAATAATCTTAGTTTTGAATGTCCGCTCCAGATGTCAGACGTTAATGTAATTGAAAAGGAAATGTTTTGCAATTCATAAATCAATTCAGTCCTACGTTTTTGAAAAGTACGAATCAAATCGCTCATAGTTGTGTTTCTAGAAAAAGGGACATATTGGTGGTTAAAAGCATTATTAATAAAATATTGAAAATGAGGGTTATCTTGAAAACCTATGGGTTGGTCAGTTGCAGCGCAGTACAACACCGCCTGCTCTCTGACTTGGTCAGGGTCATACTGCCATGTACTCACAGAATCATCTGGGTTCCGTTGCAGTTGGGTTTGTCGAGTTGTATCGACTTGCCCATGGGAAGCCATGCATTTAGTTCTATGTCTCCTGAGATAACTAGTTCCCTTACCTGAACTAGTGAGTACAGATTGACAATACTTACATTGGGCATGCTCAACTTCAGTACCATCTGTATTCTCTACCAGTATGACTTCAAAGCAATCCCACACCATTGATTTCTTCTTCTTCCTCTTCTTACTCGAATTTTATGCCGAGGACGAAGGTCCTGCACTCGTAGTACTAGGGGGGTCGATATCGATATCGATCTGGAAGTCACCGTATAATCGGTTGATTTTCTCATCCGGCATATAGTCGTTACGGTTCAGGTTGAAGTGTTTAGGATTCATTTTCCTAAGATTATAATTAAATAAATGATTAAATGTCACAGAATCACAGATACAAAATTACAAATATACAATTTTACATTTACACAATTAAACATTTACACAATTATTTTCTTCTTATTTCTTCAACTCTACAAAAGAAAACATAAACATAATCATTCTAATATATTATTAATTTCTAAAAAATTAACAAAAATTCCGAATTAATTTTATACAAATCTTATTTTCTTCTTATTTCTTCAACTCTACAAAAAATAAACATAAACATAATCATCCTAATATATTATTAATTTCTAAAAAAATTAACAAAAATTCAGAATTAATTTTATTCAAATTTTATTTTCTTCTTATTTCTTCAACTCTACAAAAAATAAACATAAACATAATCATCCTAATAAATTATTAATTTCTAAAAATTTAACAAAAATTCGGAATTAATTTTATTCAAATTTTATTTTCTTCTTATTTCTTCAACTCTACAAAAAATAAACATAAACATAATCATCCTAATATATTATTAATTTCTAAAACATTAACAAAAATTCAGAATTAATTTTATACAATTTTTATTTTCTTCTTATTTCTTCAACTCTACAAAAAAAAAAAAACATTAACATATTCATTCTAATATATTGTTAATTTCAAAATTTTTAAAAAACATTCGGAATTAAATTTTCTAAATCATTATTTTCTTCTTAAACTATACAAAAAAATAAACATAATCTTTCAAATATAATAATAATTTCGAAAAGTTTTAAAAAAATTAGGAATTAATATTTTTAATTATTATTTTGTTGTTAAACTCACAATAAAAAACAAAAAATTAACATATTACTAACAACAATATTAACTACACACATACTAATCACTAAATACTAAATAATAATAATTACAACCTTAAAAAGTTATTAATAACAAAAGTAAAGAAGTAGACATACTAACCTTAAATTGGAAGCTTGAGAGTGTTGAATTAATTAATCAATTGGATACCTAACAACATAACAAATAATAACATTAGTTGTAAACATATTAATAATACTTAATAATTAAATAACAAATTAAAGTTAATTAAAAAAAATAAGACAATACCTTAGAGTAATAGCCTTAGAATATGTAGAGACTAGATAGTGGGAGGTATGTAAATATATAATATATAATGTATGATGTATAGTATATTAGTATAATAGTATATAGTATATAAATATTATATTAAATAAATAAAATAAATTTCAAAATAGTTGAAAGAGTGAGTGAGAGATGTTGGAGATTGTAGAGAATAGAGAGAATAAGAGAGTAGGGAAGTAGAGAAAATGTAGAGAATGAGGTGAGGGTGATGGGGTATTTATAGGAAAAAGTTAGGTAAGGGTATAATTGGAAAAAATTGTAAAAGATTTAAAAAAATGTAATTTTTAAAAGTTTTGAATATTTTTCCCCCTCTAACGGTTACCAACGGTCACCTGGCTAATTATAAAAGCCACCCCTCAATTCAAATTTAAAAAAAAAAATCAAAATTTCAAAATTTGAAAAATTGAAATTTTTTTTCTGAGGTGGGCCGGGCCCACGGGCGGCCCATCAAGGCCCGCTAGGAAAAAAAATTTCAAATTTTTTTGGTGGGCTGCGGGCTTTGCGGGCCTAACCGGGCCCGGCCGGTGAAAAGAACGGGCCCGGCCGGGCGGCCCGTTTGGCCCCGGCTCGAATTGCCAGCACTAGGTAGCAGTATTAGGAATTATAACCGATGATCGCAGAAGCGTCATGCCTAACATTCACCCATAACTCATAGTAATTAATAACGTCTATAGCAAAAAAATAGATGAGAGAAAATAAACTAATCACAACACAAGATATACGTGGAAAACCCAAATCAGGTAAAAAACCACGGGCCGTCAGGACGACAGAGAAAGTTCCACTATATGATAAATTGTTACAACCATATACTCCAGGATTCTCTCTTACACCTTAACCCCAAACCACATAGCCTTACCAAGTCCCCAAGCTCACAGCCGAGCTTTACATCATGACTCTCAGCTCACAAACGCTCATAAGATCCTCGCCAAGAACCCCCTAATATCCCCTAGGTTTCCCCGGAATATCACCCACGGATCTCTAACTTGATCCACTAATATTCCCTTGGATCCCTTCCCGAATATTCCATTGGATCTCTCACCCGAATCTCATCACTCTCTGATGTTACATGGTGTTTCTTTTTACTTCACACAAAATAACCTAATTACAAGGTCTATTTATACTAGCTATAAAGAGTTTAAGATCAAAGGAAATCCCACTCTTAAATATACAAGAATTACTTGTTCCACATAAATACTATTTCCTATTTATGACAAGTCTTATTGTAAAGAGTATTCCTTTTCTTTCAAGCACAAAAACTTCTCAAAAGAATTACTTTCCTTTTCCGCTGAAGATTTCCCTTTTCACTCATGCTTATGATTGACTATGGTTCCGGTCACTGTTGCCCACCCGCTCCCTACACCGTTATAAGTCACCTGGAATGCACTGCATTTCCTTTCGGATTCCGATTCTTCAGTTCTCCTTCGGTCTTCGAATCTCCCTCAAACACCATCTCCAACTTCCAAACGTTATCCCACGTTTCTAGGAAGTTTCACATCAGTTGAGTCTCAGTTTGGTTAATATCGGGTTCACTTGAGAATACGAGCCAAAACCTAAGAAGCAGGAGTGGGAAATCAGTTTTGCATTTGTGTATATAGGCATTGAAGTATTTTGTTTCTTCCGGAAATATGTAACTTTCCTTCAAGCTGATAGGATTTCATGTCAATCAATGTATCCTGATCTAAGGATGTTGCTTAAAATTTCTTGTAACATTGATCTTCTAGGGATGTAAACAACAAGAATATCACTTGTTTATTTTCTTTTTCTCATTTTATGTTCTAAAAAATTATGTTTTTGCTCTTTCCCAGATAAGAACAAAGAGGAAAATGCCTATTTGTATTGTGCATGTAATCTTTTTTCTGGTTAATTAAAATGTGAGTTCTTTCTCTCTTTGTTCATATCTATGATTTCTATTATCAGCAGCCTGGTATATCAGTTCATCGATCCTACACAGGTGGTCTCCGCCTCTCAGGGCATGCTTTATGAATATACCATTCTCGTGTCAAATAGAACCTGGACTCATGTTCCCTTCTCTTCCAGAATGAATGTTTTGGGAAACAAATTGGTTTTTCGAACTAAGTTCAACCCAAATGGATCAATTATGTAACTCAAAGCCAGGCTGGTTGTCGAATGCCTCCATTAAACACCTGGCTTGGATCACTTTGACACTTATAGTCCAGCAATCAAAGCTTCCACAATTAGAGTCATCTTTACTCTTGCAGTCTTCTTCAACCGGGATATCTGAGATTGTAAACTAATAAAGCTTGAAGAAGGAGATTTAAGCTTGACCTTCAAGCTTCAAACTGCTACAGAAAATACTAGAAGAAAGGAAAATATGCAGCAAAAGATCTAAGTTTCTTTCATTCATACATTGCTTTATATTACAAAGTTTAAATATAGAGTTGGTGGTCAAAACCAAACACATACTAACTTTCTAAGTTCAACAAGACTAATTTCCCTAATAAATCAAGGACCATCACACATTTGCCAACAACTCTTACACCAACTAAATTTATGAACATAATTATAAAAATATTTTCTTTTCTTCATTTAGATATCTAGAAAAATCTCAAAGTCTAACACACCTCCTTGAAATTTTTCTTCGAGACACCTAGAGGTGATGCCGGTTCCGACGGTTCGGTTCCTATTTTATTTTAATGTATTTATTATTATTTTTAAAAAAATTTAGACATATAAAATTGTAAATGCATTTTATATTTTTATTAGGTCACCCGAAATTAAAATAAAATAAATATATGACAAATTAAAAAAAGAAATGAAAATAGAACTAAAAAATGTAAAACTAGCCTTTCACTTGATTTTTACTACAATTAAGTTGCCTACGTATCCTCATGGGGTTTAGAGGAATCAAAAATCATATAGTTCTCTTACCTTTTATTGCAGTTTGGTGATGAAGTGGTGTGAGGTGGCACCGTAACTGATCGTTGCCATGAGCATCCATTCTAGCTTAATCATCATTGAAGAAATCATAAGGTGATTATTGATCTATTTCTTGTTGTCTATTTTGCGTCTTGGTCCAATTATCAACACAAACCTATATCTGAATTGGTTCTGGACTCAAAACAGAACGTCTTGCATGTAGAATATTTCGACTAATGCTAAACTCTTGTTGCACAACTACCGTAGAAACTAGTGTTGAAAGAATTTGTTTGGCTATAATAACCAAGATTAGAAAATACCTTTTATGCTCATTCTTCCAGTGTAAGATATCAAATTTTTTAACATAATTGTCTTCCATAAACTCAAAAGAGGTACCTAGATAAGATTCAAGCTTGTAATACGAATTGAGCTTAATGAAGAAGAACCACATAAATTTTTTGGTTTTTTTGGTTAACAGATTATACTATAAATTCACAAAATCGGAGGATGATGGGGAATGAGAAACATTTTGAGTTTGTAGAAGATTTTTGTTCAGTGATGGACCATAAACTCTAAGATATTCATCATATAACTCATACAATAATGTCTTAATTCTAGAAGAAGACATTGTAACATCATAATATATTTCTAAATATTGATAATAAACAGTTAAATTGTTAGCAGCATTATTAAAGACCTTTAACAAACAATGATTTTTTGTACAAACATCCCAATGGATTGAATAAAGATTAATGTGACTAACATTATATGGAATAGAAGTAACTGATAAATCCCTATAATCATAACTTTAAGCAATCAATTTATAAGTAAAATTCCAACGTGTTGGAATATCACGAGGAAATCTAATACGACGCCTACCGCCTTGTTTACAAAATTTTACCCATGCTTTCATTGCAGAAGGATGTTTCCACAAATAATAGAGAGCATCTTTAATATGTTTAATAAAATCTTGAAGAGTGTCTAAACCTTTTTGAACACATAAATTTAAAACATGACATGCATATCTTTGATGAAATTTTTTACCACAAAGATAAGGTTTGCATAAATCAATTAAAGCAGGAATAGCTACGGTATTGCTGGAAGCACTATCAAAACAAACTGGAAAAATTTTGTTTTCAATTTCATATTCTTTAAAAATAATTCTAAGCTGTCTAAAAATATTAGCAGCAGTGTGTGCATAATCAAAAAGTCTAAATGCAAGAATTCTTTTTTGGATAGTCCATGCATTATCCATATAATGGCAAGTGACACCCAAGTATGAATGCATTCGCCAATGGTCACTCTAGATGTCAGCACATACGAAAACATAATCATTATATTTTTCAAAATATTTTTCCAACTTCCTTTTTTCTTTGTAATAAATCTTATGAAGTTTTTCTGTGAGAGTGGTTCTAGGAACACAACATGCAGTAGAATTTAATGCTGGTTGACAATAATTAATAAAACCAACATTTTCACAAAAACTAAATAGTAAGTGTTCTACTGCAACCATTCTAGCTAATTCTTCTATATTTTTTCATCACTATATTTAAATAATTGTTGGTTAGGATAGCGTACCTGGAAATTTGGGCTTGTGAATTCGATCTGGCTTGTGCGTCTTGATGGCTATTCGATATATGCTTCCGATATGAGTCATATCCTCTAGATTTGCTCTACTTAAAAACTTTATTACAGTAATTGCAAACCGCTATAGTGCTTCCATCTGCTTGAGTTATTTTCTTCATATGGAGTACAAAGAGATCAAATTTGGGCTGCTTTTGTAACTTCTCTTTCTTAAGTGGTTTAAATTCAAAATCTAGAGGGGGTTCAAACATATTTTCTGATTGGTTTGTGAAATAGGGGGTGGCATCAGGATCGGGTTCGAAAATTATTAGAGGGGGATGAGGAGAGGTTAGGGCTTCAAGATAGGCTTGGTGTTGCATGAATTCGTGATAGGCAGTGTCGTCATAACCGACATCGTCTGTACCCTTGCCTTTCATTGAAATGGAATGCCTTAGACTATCTCCACTTCCACTTGCCATTTAAAAAATTAAATTGTAAAAATCCCTGAAGAAAAAATGTGAAAAAGTTGGCGGAAAAAAATTTGAAAAATTTGTTGGAAATGAATTTTAATTGAGTAAAAAATTGAAAATAAATGTAATTTCAAATAAAATAAATTTTAATAGCTTATTAATTGAGAGAGAATTGGACACTTGGAGACTTGAGACTTGAGAGAGAAACGAGAATTAGAGAGAACTGGGAGAAAATTGGAATGGGGAAAATTGAATAGGGGGTGGGTGGGTTGTTTATAGAAAAGAAAAAGAAAAAGAAAAGTTTCCGTTGGAGGCCCAACGACTCACAAATGTTTTTAATAAAAAAAGCCAATCAGAATTGGAACTGTGCCGGCGGTTCTTGTCCGGTTAGACATTTTGGAGAACCGGAACCGGAACCTCCCTGGTTCCGGTTCACGGTCCAATTCCGATACCGAAACCAAAAAGTCAGTTCTATTTTGGTTCCGAGGACCCTGGTTCCGGTTCGGTTCCACGGTTGGAACCGTACTGGCGTCATGTCTAAAGACACCAAGCTTTGCTCTCATCAACTCAAACTTTGCTTTAGGAAGAGCCTTAGTTAGAATGCATGCAATTTGATTTCTGAAATGCAGTACACAAGATTCACTTCCCCAAGCTTCTTTACCATGCTAGACTGAATTTTTAGTGATAGCAATGGCTGACTTATTATCAACCCAAACAATAGTTTTGCATTTGCATATATAGGCATTGAAGTATTTTGTTTCTTCCGAAAATACGTAACTTGCATTCAAGTTGACAGGATTTCATGTCAATTAATGTATCCTGATCTAAGGATGTCGCTTAAAATATCCTGTAACATTGATCTTCTAGGGATGTAAACAACAAGAATATCACTTGTTTTATTTTATTTTTCTTTTTTTATGTTCTAAAAGATTATGTTTTTGCTCTTTCCCAGATAAGAACAAATAGGAAAATGCCTATTTGTATTGTGCATGTAATTTTTTTTTTCTGGTTAATTAAAATGTGAGTTCTTTCTCACTTTGTTTGTCTATGATTTCTATTGTCAGCAGCCTTGTATATCAGTTCATCCTACGCAGGTGGTCTCAGCCTCTCAGACCATACTTTATGAATATACCGTTCTTGTGTAAAATATATACTGAACTCATGTTCCCCTCTCTTCCAGAATGAATGTTTTGGGAAACAAATTGGTTTTTATAACTAATTTCAACCCAAATGGATCAATTGCCAAATGCCTCTATTAAACACCTGGTTTGGATCGCTTTGACACTTATAGTCCAGCAATCAAAACTTCCACTATTAGAGTCATCTTTACTCTTGCAGTCTTCTTCAACCGGGATATCTGAGATTGTAAACTAAAGCTTGAAGAAGGAGATTTAAGCTTGACCTTCAAGCTTCAAACTGTTACAGAAAATAGTAGAAGAAAGGAAAATATGCAGCAAAAGATCTAAGTTTCTTTCATTCATACATTGCCTTATATTACAAAGTTTAAATATAGAGTTGTTGGTCAAACCAAACACATACTAACTTTCTAACTTTAACTTGACTAATTTCCCTAATAAATCAAGGACCATCACACATTTTCCAACAACTCTTACACCCACTAAATTTATAAACAAAATTATAAAAATATTTTCTTTTCTTCATTTAGATAACTAGAAAAATCTCAAAGTCTAACACTCCTCCTTGAATTTGGGGGCCTTGCCCCTTTCGGACCACTATCAGAAATTTCCCCGATATGCTTGGTCTAGAGCGGAGCCTTTCAGACCACTATCCGATTATGCTCGGTGAACCGAAAGATGATTGGGGGCCTTGCCCCTTTCGCTTCTACAACCCGTGGCTCGAGAATAAGGATTTGATGGATGAAGCATTAAAGGGGTGGAAGAATTGTGATGTGAGAGGGACAAAGGGCTTCGTGTTTTTTTCTAAAATGAAGGCTACGAAACTAAGGTTGAAGAATTGGCTTAAGTATGGCAAAATGAACACTGTGAAAACTAAGGATATTGAAGCTCAATTGGGTACTATTGATAAAAAAGCAGTCCAAGAATGGTGGACGGATCGGAATCGTATTGATAGAACGAAGTTGTTTGAGGAGCTTTGGAACTGACTTCGTAGAGAGGAACAAATGTGGCACCAAAAATCTAGGATCAGTTGGTTGAAAGAAGGGGATCGCAATACCAAATCCTTTCACTGCATGGCCAATGGAAGGAGGAAAGTTAATGCTTTAGGTGATATGTTTTTTTGTGGGGTAGTCTGCTCTGATCCATTTTCTATTAGAAGAGGTGTTTTTTGTTTTTTTGCAAAACCATTTCAAGAAATAAGGTTGGTCAAAATCAACTTTCAGAGGGGGTGCCATTAAAAAATTATCAGAGGAAGAGAGTCTTGCTTTAGAAGCTGAGTTTAGTTCGGAGGAGGTATGGATAGCTCTGTCCAGTTGTGATGGAAACAAGGCACCGGGCCCCGACGGGTTAAACATGAACTTCATGAAGGCTAATTGGAGAGTGATTCATCATGATTTCATGAACTTTATCAATGAGTTTTATAGAGATGGATCTATTGTCAAAGAAGTGAACATCTCATTTATTGCTTTAATCCCTAAAGTGGCAAGCCTAATTTGATGACGGATTTTAGACCCATAAGTTTGGTTGGGTCAATGTATAAAATCCTTGCGAAGGTTTTGGCGATTAGAATAATAAAAAGTTATGAATTCGGTTATAGGTGAATCCCAAAAGACTTTTGTGAAAAATCGTCAGATTGTGGACAGTTTTGTGATTGCTGAAGAAATTATTCATAAATGGAAGAGGGATAAGGAGCGAGGTTTGGTGGTCAATCTTGACTTTGAGAAAGCCTATGATAGTGTGGATCATGGGTTCCTCGATGATATGGTGGAAAATATGGGCTTTGGCTTGAGATGAAGAGGCTGAATAATGGAGTGTATCTCTTCTCCGAAAATGTTCGTTTTGGTGAATGGTTGTCCCACCCCCCAATTTGGTATTGAAAGAGGTTTATGACAAGGCGATCCCCTATCCCTTTCCTTTTTAATATTGTTGCAGAGGGTTTGAATTGTATGTTTCATAAAGCTTTCAACCTTGATTTGGTGAGATGAGAGCATTTTGGCGATGTAGAGGTCCATATTTCACATCTTCAATTTGCAGATGATACAATATTATTTATCAAACCCAAGATGGAGTATCTTTGTAATGCTAAAAGAATTCTTCGGTGCTTTCAATTGGTTTCAAGGCTCAAAATTAATTTTCGTAAGTCTTGCGTGGTCAGGGTGGGGAAGACAGTGTTACAGATTCAATCCCTTGGGCTAAGGTTTTTAAGTGCAATAAAGCTTCTTTCCCATTACTTATCTTAGTCTTCCTCTAAGGGCAAGACCTGGACTAAATCATTTTAGAATCCAATTGTTAGTAAAGTTGAAAAGCGTCTCACTCAGTGGAAAAGGAAATTTTTGTCCAGAGGTGGAAGACTTGTTTTGATCAAGTCTGTTATTGCCAGTATTCCAACCTATTTCCTTTCCATTTTCAAGATTCCGGTTGGTGTATCTCACAAGATTGAGAAGCTTCAAAGAGGCTTCTTATGGGACGATGGCTTGAATAGGAGGAATATTCACCCGGTTAAGTGGTCGGAGGTTTGCAACATCAATGGTAATGGAGGATTAGGCATTGGAAGAATCATTGACAAAAACAAAAGGATGCTTGCTAAATGGATATGGAGATTTGGTAGAGAAAATGATGCTTTGTGGAGGAGGGTTATAGTGGCTACGTATGGGATAAATACAAATCGTTTATTGTGGTCTTGGGAACACTCTTATAATGAATCCTTTTTTTGTAAGGGCTGTTCACAGCCTCTTGAAGGCTGATAGCTTGTTGGGTGTGATGATTGAGGATGGCTTTGGCGTGGTTCTTGGCAAAAGGGATAGATTAGATTTTTGGAACGATATTAAATGGGATTCTAGGACTCTCAAAGCCGCTTTCCTGAGAGTTTATGCTTTGGCTGTCAAGAAAAGTGGGTCAATTCAAGAGTTTGGATGTTGGTCGTCCTCGGAATGGGTTTGGGATGTACAAACTAGAAGGAATTTATTTTATTGGGAAAAAGATCAGTGGCGTAGCTTTCAAACTTTCTTGAGCCATATTATTATCCATAATCCAACCTCTGATGCTCTGGCATGGAAGTTTAACTCCTCAGGAGTGTTTACTGTCAGCTCTTTTCGCCAGGGTTTAGAAAAGAAATTGGATGGTTCTTTGCCTATTCAAAATGTACTTTGGAAAGGAATTTGAGGTGTTCCTTTGGCAGTTATATAAAGGAAAAGTTTTGGTCAAAGATGTGCTTAGAAGATGTGGCATGGATCATATGTCTGATATGGATTGCTCGTTGTGTTCCTCTGAAGCGGAGACCATCAATCATTTGTTTCTTCATTGTTCTTGGACAACCAAGTTGTGGTATGTCTGTATGGATTGGTGGGGTGTTAAATGGTGCTCCAATAAAATGATCAAGGACTGGTTTGATGGATGGATGGGGTTATGTCCAGGTAGGAAAAGTGAAAGAATATGGATTTCTTTGTTAAGTGCTGTTGTTTGGTCTGCTTGGGAGTGTCGTAACCAGAAAATTTTCTATAATTAAGTTCCTAGTCTAGATATGGCTGCTGACTTGGTTAAATTTAGAATTGTTTGGTGGTTCAAGTTCTTTGGGAAGAATGTCTCGGATCTAGTTTCTTCTTTACTGCTTAATGTAAAGGATCTTTGTGTGGAGTGGTCAAGAGTGAAGAAGTCGGTGATTAAGGATTGGGTCCATCCTTTGGTGGATACTTTCAAATTTAATGTTGATGGATCAGCTAGGGGTAGCCCAGGTCTAGTAGGAATCGGTGGTGTCCTAAGAGATTCTTATGGCAAGGTGTTGTGTATGTTTTCCTTCTGTGTAGGGATAATGGACTCTAACAATGCTGAGCTTTTGGCTATTAAGAAGGCTGTGGGGATAAGTTGTTCTGAACCTTCTTTTCGTGGTCGAGTGATTTCTATTGTCTCTGATTCGATGGTGGCCGTGTCTAATAAGGAAAGTCCTACCTCTGCTCCTACAATCACGTCTGGTCAATGATTCAATGATTTACATATCTCAGTGATCTTCATATCAATTATATTGATTGTAATTAGTTCATTTCCTTTGTTGTAAAGTCTTCCTTAGTTTTAGCAATTCTCATTTATGTGTACTGCTTGCAATACTCCAATGTAATGTGTATATATTCTAACAGCAGTATACGAATACTCAAGCTTTCATATTATTTGCTGTTGTCATTCTCGAATATGGTATCAAAGCCTTATATGCTCAACTGAGTAAAACACAAGCATTGCTTCCTACAGATTGAATCTCTTATCAATGGAGAACGAACCAAAGACACCCGAGTCAATCACCAACAGTTCTGTTGTTGTGGTAAACCCCCTCTCTCACAAGTCCACCCTAATCTCCATTAATGTTGCTGCTCAAGCACCTATCAAACTCACCACATCCAACTATATGTCTTGGAAAATTCAGTTCACAACCCTCTTTATTGGGTATGATATTCTAGGCTATATAGATGGATCGTTTCCCTGCCCTCAACCAATCATCAAGGAGAATGGAAAGGACCAAATAAATCCTACCTATTCTCTTTGGGTTCGGCAGGATAAGTTGATCTTAAGCGCTATCATATCATCATTGACAGAATCAATGGTTCCGTTCGTTCGATTATGTGAAACTGCTAAAGCTGCGTGGGACAAGCTCGAAACCACTTATGGGAAACCTTCAAGAGGTCGTATCATGGCCCTCAAAACACAACTTGGAAAATTCACTAAGGAGAATAAAAGCATCACCGAGTATATGCATCAGATTAAAAGCATTGCTGATGAGATCTCCATTCTCGATTCACCTGTTGGTAATGAAGAACTGACATTGCTCATCATTGATGGAGTGGGAGATGATTACAAAGAACTTGCTGCTGCAATTCGTGCTCGTGATAACCCGATCTCTTTTGATGAGTTGCATGAGAAACTAAGAAACTTTGAAGCTTTTCTGGAACGAGGAGGAAAGCAGTCAAATATCTCAATCACAGCTAATGCTGCCACCAAAATGAATAACAATGGTGGATGGAAAAATAACAATCAAAACCGTGGCAAGCCAAACAACAATTTTTCTAGAAATCAATATGGTGGCAATAACCAATTTGGTGGTGTAGGCAATCAATTCCGTCAAGGCCCTAATTCCAACTTTCACAACAACAATCGGAATCCAAATGCCAAACCATACAAAGGTTTCTGCCAGTTGTGTGAACAACAAGGCCACACAGCAAAAAGATGTCCTAGTTTTCGGTCAGTTTCTTGGCAGCAACAACAATATCATCAACAGGCTCCATCCTCTCAGGCCCAACCTCGTCATTCCTATGCACCGCCTTGTGCTCACTTTGCTGCTCAACCAGCCACTGCATCGAATTGGTTGGTGGACTCTGGCGCTTCCCATCATGTAACAAGTGATCTTAATAACTTGTCGCTCCACTCGGAATACGATGTGAAAATACTACTCAAGCGTGTGTCTAAACAACCTAGAGAGGGGGGGGGGGGGGTGAATGGGTTATTAATCGATTATTACCAATTTTTCAATTAGTCAGTATTAATAATATAACCCAACATAAACAAACATACAAAATCAAGTAAAAGTGCGGAATATAAATAACACTTGATTTTTTACGTGGAAACCCTTCAACAAGAGAAAAACCACGGACTATCCTTCTAGCCACACACGATCCTCAAATCCACTATTGTAATGATGTTTACAACCTAGGTTGACCTCTAGTCACACCATTCTCGGTCACTAACCCACCACTACTACCCAACAGGCCTTTATAGTGAATCCTTGATCACTTTGCTTGCCAACCACACCTTGGTTGCAATACTTCACTTGCTTGTGCACTACACCTTGTAGTCACAAGACTTAACTCTCAAGAAGAGATTAACAACCTAAGTGAATATGTGAATACTCAAAATACAAATAATGCTAGGCAACACTAAATGCTTATCTAGGGATTTAAGATGACACTAAGTACAAATCCTAGATATCAATGTCTATATGAATGCTCATAAAGACCTAACTAGATATAGAAGTGCAAGTCTAAACTCTAGTCATCAAACAAAACCATATCAACATATGTTGTCATTAATCATGGCAAGGACAGTAAATGCAATTAACAAATGCAATCAATGAGTCCTAATTAGCTAGAGGGCAAACATGTCCTAAACATTAGCTATCACAATATAAACCCCAAACATGTCATAACTTCAATTGATATACAATAAATATGAAGATTTGCTAACCTAAGCAATAAATGACATGTCTTGATAAGCTAGAACAATAAATGAGCAAGGATGTGAGTTCTACTTACCAAGTAAAGACATTAATGAAGACCCATGCTTGAATGATGCTCTATATGCAAGATGATGATGGGTTTTGGGGTTTGGAGAGTCAAGTAACAAAGCTTGAAGCTTTCTCTCTCCTAAAAAATGGGTTCTTGAAGCTCTCTCTCTTGGAGTCACTTTCTCTCACTAAGGATGTAAATTTCTGAGCTCTAGGGTTAAATGGTGGAGAAGATGAAATATATAAAGGAGAGAAAACGAGCTGTGGTGAAAAGACGAAAATGCCCAGTTCGGGTGACAGAGGCGACATGTAAGGCGACATGACCAAGTCGCCTCGTAAGTTGCCTAACACACTGGAAAGAAACACACGTAGCCTGAGGCGACATGTAAGGCGACATGCCCAAGTCACCTATGAAGTTGCCTAACACACTGGAGGAAAATTACAAGACAAAGGCGACATGCACAAGTGGCCTTGCATGTCGCCTAACACACTGTGGGAAAAACTCAAGTCTAAGGCGACTTGTCAGGGGCATTCACAAGTGGCCTTGCATGTCGCCTAACCCACTGTGCAGCCCATCAACTCCAAAATGCAAGAAGTGTGTGTGTGTTCAACCATACATGCATGTCAATATAAATGCATAGAATGTGAATGTGTGCAACTAAATCTCTTCAAGAGTTAAGGACAAGTGAACTACCTCTCTTGAAGCTCTTTGGGATGATCGGAAGCATGTCTTCGAGAACCTATGCTACCCGTTACATAAACATCCCTAATGTGATTTGTCATGAAACAAGCCAATCATAAAAGTGAGGTTCTTACACGATGGTTCAGAGGACATTATGATTGGTGATGGTACTGAACTTTCTATCACACACACAGGAACCACAAATCTATCATCTTCTTCCAAACCTCTTTTACTTGCTAATGTTCTTTATGTACCAAGCATGAAAAAGAATCTTTTATCTGTCTCCAAGCTTCTTAGCACCAACAACGTTTCTATTGAATTCTCACCATTTTCCTTTGTTGTGAAGGATCTTCAAACATGGGAACGACTTATGGAAGGACCGAATAAAGACGGCGTCTATGAATGGCCGGTTCATGCATCCTCTACCAAACCTCTTGTTGCTTTTGCCAGCTTGAAGGTACCACTTCAAGAATGGCATAATCGTCTTGGTCATCCGTCCGCTAGAACTCTCAAACACATCATATCATCATCTAGTCTCCCTATTTCATCTTCACTTCAATCCAGTTTTAATTGTAATGCTTGTTAATGTAATAAAGCTCATAAGCTACCCTGTCAAACATCTTCGCTTCAAAGCAAATCACCACTTGAACTTGTGTATTCTGATGTTTGGGGACCATCCCCGGTTCAATCTCCTGATGGTTTTAACTACTATGTTCTTTTCTTAGACCATTTTACAAAATACATGTGGTTATTTCCATTAAGATTTAAATTAGATGTTGAATCTATCTTTTCTAGATTCAAATTGGTAGCTGGAAAATTCTTCCAACGTCCCATCATCTCAATCTACACGGATGGTGGGGGTGAATTTCAAGCTCTCAAATCTATAGTAGAGTCTAATGGCATTACACATCTTCTAACGCCACCCCACACACCTGAACACAATGGTTCAGCTGAAAGGCGTCATCGACATGTAAAAGAAACTGGTCTCACCCTCCTATCTCATGCCTCTCTTCCTCTAAAATTTTGGACTGATTCTTTTCTCACTACAGTTTATTTAATCAATCGTATGCCAACACCGGTTCTTTCGTTTCACTCTCCATTTGAAAAATTTTTTGGTCAATGTCCAAATTATGAGAAATTAAGAGCTTTTGGTAGTCTCTGTTATCTGTGGCTCAAGCCATATTCCCATCACAAACTCGATCCAAAATCCAAACCATGCATTTTTCTAGGCTATTCTACAACACAAAGTGCGTTTAAATGTTTTGATCCAAGCTCTAAACGATTGTATATTTCTCGGCATGTCAAATTTGTAGAGAATATATTTCCGTATCAAAATATTGAATGCACACTTCCAAGAATAAATCCTGACTCATTGTCATAATGGCTACCAAATATTCATTTGCCAAATTCAGATTATATTCCAATAAATCCAAATCCCATCAATTCAGCCATATCTCAAGACATGGTCAACAATTTAGTTTCCTCTTCTCTTAATTCTCCAATTATACCAGTAAAATCTCATCCCTATAATTTTGCTTCTCAATCTGCAGATTCCTCTCCTTCTGCTCTACCAACAATTTCCTCTCCTCCTTCCAATAATAACGTTTCTACCTCTCATATTCCCTCCATCTCGGTGCATGAACATGCTACATCACAGTCGCTATCCGCTTCGAGTGCCTATCCACCACCTCCACCTCGTATCATAACCCGCTCTCAAAATAATATATATAAACCCAATCCCAATTTTTTTGTCTCCACTCTTCACTCTCCATTGAACCTGTTTGAACCAACTACTGCCTCTCAAGCCATGAAAATACCACAATGGAGACAAGCTATGTTCGAGGAGTTTGATGCTCTTCTTCGAAATGATACTTGGGTTCTTGTTCCACCACATTCCTCTCAGAATCTTGTCGGCTGCAAGTGAGTATTTCGCCTCAAGCGCAATCCTGATGGCTCCATTAATCGCTATAAAGCTCGCCTCATGGCGAAAGGATTCCACCAGCGGCCTGGAATTGATTTTCATGACACCTTCAGCCCGGTGGTTAAGCATACTACAGTTAGCATTGTTTTGTGTTTAGCTCTCTCTCGGGGATGGTCTTTCCGTCAGTTAGATGTCAACAATGCGTTCCTACATGGTCATCTCCTTGAAGATGTTTTTATGACTTAATCTACAGGCTTCGTCGACTCTACCAAACCTCATCATGTCTGCAAATTGAGAAAGGCCCTTTATGGTCTTAAGCAAGCACTACGTGCTTGGTATCACGAATTAAAGGTCTTTCTCCTCTCTTTTGGATTCTGCAAATCCAAGTCAGATATTTCACTTTTTATTTTCTCTCATGGTGATATACTAATGTATCTACTTATGTATGTAGATGACTTGATTCTTACAGGAAACACATCCTCAGTTTTAGACAGATTTGTCCAACAACTTGCTGCCAAGTTCTCTATCAAGGATCTGGGTCTTCTAAGCTTCTTTCTTGCAGTTGAGATCATTTCCATGCCTTCTGGTATCATTCTGTCTCAGCAAAAATATGTGAATGATATCCTTTCTCGTACAAATATGCAAGATGCCAATATGGTTCATACACCTATGTCGTCTACTGCACCAATTTCTCTCACAGATGGCACTAACTTGTCTGATCAAGAGGTCACAGAATATCTAAAAATTCTTGGAAGTCTTTAATATGTTCTTCTCTCCCGGCCTGATATTGCCTTCGCAGTCAATCGTCTCTCACAATTTATGCACAAACCGACAACTACTCATTGGGCAGCAGTCAAACGCTTGCTTCGGTATCTTAAGGGCACCATTCACTATGGTTTGTTTCTTCGTAAGAACTCTCCTCTATCGTTACATGCTTACTCCGATGCTGACTGGGCAGGGAATCTTGATGACCGCACTTCCACCACTGCTTAAATTGTGTTTCTTGGCCATAATCCTATATCATGGAGCTCTAAGAAGCAACGATCAGTTGCTCGCTCATCCACTGAGGCGGAGTATTGTGCCATTGCCTCCACTGCATCCGAGGTTCTTTGGGTCCGTTCTCTTCTTAGTGAACTGGGTATCTCAACCTCTTCACCACCAATTTACTGTGACAATGTTGGCGCCACCTACCTCTGCTCAAACCCTGTCTTCCATTCCCGCATGAAACACATTGCCATCGATTTCCATTTCGTTCGTGATCAAGTTCAGAGTGGTTCTCTTTGAGTTTCTCATGTTTCCTCCAAAGATCAGCTTGCTGACACTTTAACAAAGCCTTTATCCCGACATCAATTTTGTCTCTTACGAAGCAAGATCGGTGTCACAGACTGGACCACCATCTTGAGGGGGCATAATAAGGAAAGTCCTACCTCTACTCCTACAATCACGTCTGGTCAATGATTCACTGATTTACATATCTCACTGATCTTCATATCAATTATATTCATTGTAATTAGTTCATTGCCTTTGCTGTAAAGTCTTCCTTAGTTTTAGCAATTCTCATTTATGTGTACAGCTTGCAATACTCCAATGTAATGTGTATATATTCTAACAGCAATATACGAATACTCAAGATTTCATATTATTTGCTGTTGTCATTCTCTTATAGTGTCATGGATTAACAATGACAGTTTTGGCAGCCTGAAGCATGTCAATGTGATTTATTCTATTCGATCTCATTTGGAGTCCTGGGACGGTCTTGATGTTGTTTTTGATCCTCAGATGTATAATTCTTTCGCCGACAATTTGGCAAAGTTGGGATCCAGCTCTAATAGTGACTTCCTTCACTGGGCTGTGTAGTGCTTGCCTTCTCTTTTTCGTTCTCTGTCTGGTTTGAGCTCTGCTTTGTTTTTTGTCTTGTTTTGTCTTCCCGCTGTTCTGGTTTGCGTGGGTGGTCTTTTTTGTTTTTGTTGCTCTGTTTTGCAGGCTTTGTTTTCTGGTATGGTCCTCGGGTAGGCTTGCTTTTGGTGTATGTTGTTTGTTTCTTCTTGGCCTTTTGTGCCTTTGTTGAATGAATTGATGTTAAAAAAAGAAAACAAGACTAATTTCCCTAAATCAAGGACCATCACACATTTGGCAACATCTCTTACACTAACTAAATTTATAAACAAAATTATAAAAATATTTTCTTTTCTTCAATTAAATATCTAGAAAAATCTCAAAGTCTAACACTCCTTCTTGAGATTTTTCTTCGAGACACCCAGAGGTGATGCCGGTTCCGGCGGTTCGGTTCCCATTTTATTTTAATGTATTTATTATTATTTAAAAAAAAATTAGACATATAAAATTGTAAATGCATTTTATATTTTTATTAGGTCACCCGAAATTAAAATAAAATAAATATATGACAAATTAAAAAAAGAAATTAAAATGAAATAAATGTATGACAAATTACAACAAGAAATGAAAATAAAACTAAAAAATATAAAATTGGCCTTGCAATTAATTTTTACCGCAATTAAGTTGCCTACGTATCCTCTTGGGGTTTGGAGGAATCAAAAGCCACAAAGTTCTCTTGGGTGATGACATGGTGTGAGGTGGCACCATAATTAATCGTTGCCATGATCATTCATTCGAGCTTGGTCATCATTGAAGAAATCATAAGGTGCTTCTTGATCGATTTCTTGTTGTCTATTTTGCGCCTTGGTCCAATTATAAACACAAGCCTGTATTTGAATTCATTCTGGACTCAAAACCAAACGTCTTGCATATAGAATATTTCCAATAGTGCTAAACTCTTGTTCCACAATTACCACAGAAATTTGTTTGGCTATAATAGCCAAGATTGGAAAATACCTTTCATGCTCATTCCACTAGTGTAGATTGTTTTCCATAAACTCAAAAGAGGTACCTAGATAAGATTCCAGCTCGGAATACGAGTTTGAGCTTTATGAAGAAGAACCTCATAATTTTTTGGTTCTTTTGGATAACTGATTATATTTTAAATTTATAAATCCGGAAGATGATGGGGAATGAGAAATATTTGAGTTTGCAGAAGATCTATGTTCAGTGATGGACCATAAACTCTAAGATATTCATCATATAACTCATACAATAATGTCTTAATTCTAGAAGAAGACCTGGTACATCATAATCAATTTCTAAACATTGATAATAAAAAGTTAAATTGTTCGTAGCATTATTAAAGACCTTTAACAAACAACAAAATTTTGGACAAACATCCCAATGGTTTGAATAAAGATTAATGTGACTAACATTATATTGAATAAAAGTAACTAATAAATCCTTATAATCATAACTTTAAGCAAACAATTTATAAGTAGAATTCCAACGTGTTGGAACATCAGGAGGAAATCTAATGGGATGCCTACCATCTTGTTTACAAAATTTTACCCATGCTTTCATTGCAGAAGGATGTTTCGACAAATAATAGAGAGATCTTTAATAGGGTTAATAAAATCTTAAAGAGTGTCTAAACCTTTTTGGATACATAAATTTAAAACATGACATGCACATCTTTGATGAAAAAATTTACCACCAAGATAAGATTTGCATAAATCAATTAAAGCAGGAATAGCTGCGGTATTGTTGGAAGTATTATCAAAACCAACTGCAAAATTTTTTTTCAATTTTATATTCTTCAAAAATAATTCTAAACTGTCTAAAAATATTAGCAGCAATGTGTGCATCATCAAAAAGTTAAAATGCAAGAATTGTTTTTTGGATAGTCCATGCACTATCCATATAATAGCAAGTGACACCCAAGTATGAATGCATTCGTCAATGGTCACTCCATATGTCGGTACATATGGAAACACGGCCATTATAGTTTTCAAAATATTTTTCTAACTTCCTTTTTTCTTTGTACTAAATCTTATGAAGTAGGAACACGACATGAAGTAGAATTTAATGCTCATTGACAATAATTAATAAAACCAACCTTTTCACCAAAACTAAACGGTAAGTGTTATACTGCAACAATTCTAGCTAATTCTTCTATATTGTTTTATCACTATATTTAAATAATTGTTGGTTGGGGGTAGCGTACTTGGAAATTTGGGATTGTGAACTCGATCTGGCCTATGCGTCTGGATGTCTATTTGTTATATGTTTCCGATATAAGCCATATCCTCCAGATTTGCTCCACTTAAATACTGTTTTGTAGTTATTGCAAACCGCTACAATGTTTCCATCTGCTTGAGTTACTTTCTTCATATGGAGTACTGAAGAGATGGAATTTTGGCTACTTCTGTAACTTCTGTTCAATAGGTGGTTCAAATTCAAAATCTGGAGAGGGATCTGACATATTTTCTGATTGGCTTGTGAAATAGGGGGTGGCATCGGGATCAGGTTCAGAAATTATTAGAGGGGGATGAGGAGAGTTTAGGGCTTCGAGATAGGCTTGGTGTTGCATGAACTAGTGATAGGTGGTGTCGTCATAACAGACATTGTCCGTACCCTTGCCTTTCATTGAAATGGAACGCTTTGAACCGTCTCCACTTCCACTTGCCATTTAAAAAATTGAATTGTAAAAATCCCTGAAGAAAAAATGTGAAACAATTGATGGAAAAAAATTGTTGGAAATGAATTTTAATTGAGTAAAAAACTAAAAATAAATCTAATTGCAAATAAAATAAATTTTAATAGCTTCGTAATCGAGAGAGAATTGGAAACTTGGAGAATTGAGACTTGAGAGAGAAACGAGAATTAGAGAGAATTGGGAGAAAATTGGAGTGGGGAAAATTGAACAGGGGGTGGGTGGGTTATTTATAGAAAAGAAAAAGAAAAAAAAGTTGTCGTTAGAGGCCCAACGACTCCCAAATATTTTTTATAAAAAAAAGCCAATTAGAACTGGAACCGACGGTTCCGGTCAGGTTCTGCATTTTGGAGAACCGAAACCGGAACCTCCCTGATTCCGGTTCACGGTCCGGTTAGATTCCAAAATCGAAAAACCGGTTCGGTTTCGGTTTCGAAGACCCTGGTTTCGGTTCGGTTCCACGGTTAGAACTGAACCGGCGTCACGTCTAGAGACACCAAGCTTTGCTCTCATCAACTCAAACTTTGCTTTAGGAAGAGCCTTAGTTAGAATGCATGCAATTTGATTTTCTGAACTACAGTACACAAGATTCACTTCCCCAAGCTTCTCTGCTTCTCTAATGGCATGAAACTTCACTCATATTGTTTTGTTTTACCATGCTGGACTGAATTTTTAGTGATAGCAATGGCTGACGTATTATCAACCCAAATAATAGTAGCGTCTTCTTGTTCTTGCCCTACATCGGACAGAATTTTTCTGAGCCATATGGCTTTGTTTGTTGTAGCTACGGAACATATATACTTAGTTTCAGCTGAGGATTGAGCAGCTACATCTTGTTTTTTAGAGTTCCAAGAGAAAGCACCACTCCCAAATGAAAACACATAGCCAGATGTGCTCTTTGAATCATGAAAGCTTCCTGCCCGGTCACTATCTGCAAAGCCTTGTAGCCTCCCAACTTCAATTTTTGCATACCAAATGCCAAAATCAACAGTCTCTTTTTATGTACCTTAGGACCCTTTTAGCTGTACCAAAGTAAGTTTGGCTAGGAGATTGCATGAATATGGAAAGCAAGCTTGCTGCATACTTCAAATCTGGTTCATTGGCTAATAAATACAGTAGACTACCAATTCAGCTTCTATAACTTAAAGAATTGACCTTGCTTTCTTCATCATTCTTGATCAATTTTTCATTAACAACCAGTGGAGTAGCTACTGGTTTGCAATTCTCCATTTGAAATTTCTTTAAAATCTCCTTAGCATACTTCATTTGTGAGATAAAAATATCAGTATCTGTTTGGCAGATTTCCATCCCCAGAAAATAATTCATCTCGCCCGAGTTTGACATTTCAAACTCACTTTCCATGCTAGACTTGAATTCTTTCAACCACTTTGCATCTCCACATGTAACAAAAAGATCATCCACATATATTGATACAATAAGCTACAATTCATCTCCATTTTGCTTCACATACAAAGTAGCTTCATTGTCACTCCTTTTAAATCCCTGCTGTATCAAATAAGTATCAATCCTGCTATACCAAGCTGTTGGTGCCTGTTTTAAACCATAAAAGGGCATTGTTAAGCTTGTATACTTTGACTTCACAACCAGGAATCAGAAAACCTTCTGGTTGCTCTACATAATTGTTTTCCTCTAGGAATCCATTTAAGAAGGCTGACTTTACTTTTAAGTGGTAAATTTTCTTGCTGCTAAGGCTACTAAAAGCCTTATAGTATCATGTCTGGCCACATGTGCGAAAGTGTCTGAAAAATAATACCCTACTGTTGAAAATAGCCCTTGACTACCAGCCTAGCTTTTAGTTTGTTTATAAAACCATCAGGATTCAATTTGGTTCTATAAACCCAGTTTACAACAATAACTTTTTCATTTTTTGGCCTTTCTACAAGCTGCCATGTTCCATTCTTTTCTATCATATTGATCTCCTCATTCATTGCAACATTCCAATCATATAGTTTTGTAGCTTCATTATAGTTAGCAGGTTCTAAAGCTGCAATATTACATCTTGCATAAATTTTATTCAAGTGTCTGGTTCCTCTGACTGTTATTTCAGTATCACTATCTGAAACATTTTCTGACTGATTAACTTCTTGTTGTTGGGAAAAAAAGATAAGCCCTTGTTATGATTCTTGAAAGCATCCTCAACTTCTTTCTTCTCCCAATTCCATTTAGCACTGTCATCAAATTTAACATTTCTGCTAACTAGGATCTTTTCAATCTTTAAGCTATAAATTCTATAGCCTTTTGTATTGATACTATAACCCAAGAAAATTCCAACTTCTGACATTTGATCCAATTTATCTCTCTTGACATCTGGAACAAAAGTATAACATACACACTCAAATACTTTGGGGTGCCCAATTGAAGGCTTTACACCATACCAAGCCTTAAATGGTGTTTTTCCATCCAAAGCCTTTGTTGGCAACATGTTCAATAGATATACTAAGGTATTGCCTGCCTCAGCCCAAAAATGGTTTTGGAAGATCTTTCTCAAATAACATACATCTTGACATCTCCATTACAGTTATATTCTTCCTTTCATTCACTCCATTTTGTTGAGAAGTATAGGGAACAATTAACTGGTGTTGAATTTCACTTTTATCATAAAATCTACTAAATTCCCTTGGTGTATATTCTGTTCCATTATCAGACCTCAGGGGTCGTTTGTTTTTTTGTCCGAATACTGAACAGTCCTGAATTTTTCTAAAGACTGAATATGGACTGAAATCTGAATTTGAATGTCATGTTTGTTTTTTTTTTCCCTTAAATCTGAATCTATTCTCAACATGTTTGTTTTTTAAAAGTAAAATTGTCTGAAAATAAGTAATTTTATATTTATACACATGTTAAACAATTATGCTTATACTGTAATATGGAATAAAAACATTCTAAAAATAATAATTATATATGAACACATATGATCATGATCTTCTTCTTCGATTACAAACAAACTTCATTTTTAGTAAGAAAAGAAAATGTTTTTTTTTTAAAACATAAAAGGGACAACAGGAAAACTCACACAAAACACTCTAAAAATAATAATATATAAATACATCACTATAATATCGTAATAACGTATTGATATTAAACACCAATATAAGAAGTAATTAGGGTTCTTTTTGTATTTTTAAAGCTATTTAAAATAAGCAATATATTAAAATAAAGATTTCTATATCATATATAATTATAATGAAATTGGAAATATGTTATATATAGAGGATAGTATGGGAAGAAAATATTTTGAATTGCATTCAATGCAATTCAATGATTTACAATTAAGTAAAAAGTCAGGATTTTTTACTTTTTATTTTATATTGTTTTTTGATATTTTTAAGTTGTTTGACTATTTAAAAAAACTAACAAAACAACTTAATAATTATGATTCAGATCCATTAACTTTTAAGTAGAAAAAAACAAATGACCCCTCAGTATCTTTATTTTACATCCAGACTGGTTTTCTACAAAAACTTTAAACTTTGTTTAGGGATCAGATCAGCGAATGATCTAAATTCATTACCAACATGAGTTTGTAATACAAGACAGTGATATGTATTAATTTTGGAAGACAAAAAAAAAAAAAATCTTTCATGGACCTGTTTCACCACTTTTAGTCGTGGGATTTGATTGGTGAAATTTAAGAACCGATGGTCTTTCAGATTGTTGGAAGATCTTGCCGACCAATCATGCAGCGTGATGCAAATACATATCATGACATGATGTATATTATTATGCTTAAAATATACTTAAAATGTGTACCGGACAAATTAGAGTCTTTGTCCTTTAAGAATTAAGACTTCATGAATCCCACTTTCTGTTTTCTAATATGATACAGGACAAAGCTAGAAACATTGTATGTAACTCTTTAATAGAAAGTAATTCTATAATGGATCATTATACAGTACAATAAAAAATAATAATTTATTGGATTGTGGGTTGAATTAGCAGATAAATTTTCTTCTTATCGTTGTTTAATCAATATGAGATTTATTCTCTTTGTGCCACAAGTGACTTCCAACTGATCAACATGTTTTGGGGGTTATCCCAATTTTTTTATTGAAAGTGGGGAGTTAGGATCCTTTCTTTCTCTTTTCATCTATGCTTATGTGTTAACATCTAATGAAAATCTAAAGAAACAAAAAGGATATGAGAGAATCATGATCTTAAAAGTTGGATCAAGAATTCTTTATTTCCAGAGAGAAAACCAAGTTAGGATCATTTTCATATCTTATATTTACTTAGCCTATTTTTATAGAAGTAATCGAGAAAAAAAAAAGAACAAATCTCCACCATATAATATCTTTTTTATTTAGCTATCACTTGATTATAAAAAGTCTATGTAACAAACGACCGAGTCAATCTCACTCTAGAAAATCAATCTGAATTTTCATACATTTAATTAATATGGGCTTTCTTGGACAATTAAATTTATTATGAGATAAAACACTATACTAAAAACCAAATTAAGTTGAGTCTTGAGATACATATGAAAAGACCAATCCCATTTTTGAAAAATGTGTTGATATATTTAATCAAAAAAAAGAAGAAGAGAAAAGTGTGTTGATATAAGCATATTAAAAAACACTTTTACTTGAATTGAAATGTCCATAGTCGTTGAAGAATGACTCATTGTGCACATTATAATAACAGATAACCATTGAAGACTTGGCTAATTCCAATATCTTCTTCGACCGAGTATGAGCAAAATCAATGACTTTTTCATCAATTCCCGTCTATAAATACGTTTGATTGCCTTCCAACCATATATCCCTCATCATTCACCAAAGCAAGAAAAATCTAGCTAATTAATTAACCACAATGAAAGCTATTCATTTCCTTGTACTTTCTGTTGTCTTGGCTTTGGCATCTTCATTTGCCTTCGCCTCTGACCCTGGCCCTCTTCAGGACTTCTGTGTAGCCATTGATGACTACAAAAATGGTGGTATGTGCTATTTTCACATATTTATGTATCCTTTTAAGCCTCTGTTGTCTAAGCTATGCTTTTTAAAGAGTATTTGAGCCCGACATATTTGTACATACATCTCCGTCAATGGGGTCTAACCTGTCCATTTTACACCCTTATTCTTTATTGTACCTTGTTTTGCATGGCTTTTATGACTATTTGTATAAATTTTATCAAATGTCTACGTCCGTATATTGTGAAAACATAATTTTTTTTAACTCTTTAATATCACATTAACATATTTAAAGTCAAAAGGAAAGTAAAGATAAAGTTAAAACATCTTCCCTAGAAACGAATTATAATATTTATTTCTTCCATGCAGTGTTTGTGAATGGGAAGTTCTGCAAGGACCCAAAGCTTGCCACACCAGACGACTTCTTCTATTCAGGGCTCAACATCCCCCGAAACACATCGAATCCAGTTGGCTCCACTGTGACTCCTGTAAATGTAGCCCAAATTGCAGGACTCAACACTCTCGGCATATCCTTAGTCCGCATTGACTATGCACCATATGGCCAGAACCCGCCCCACACTCACCCTCGAGCCTCGGAGATCCTAGTAGTCCAGGAAGGCACTCTCTACGTTGGTTTCGTGACATCAAACCCTGAAAACAAACTCTTCACTAAAATTCTATACAAGGGAGATGTGTTTGTGTTCCCAATTGGGCTCATTCATTTCCAATTCAATATTGGAAAAACCAATGCAGTTGCCTTTGCTGGTCTGAGCAGCCAGAACCCTGGTGTCATCACCATCGCCAATGCCGTTTTCGGATCGGATCCTCCCATTAACCCGGATGTTCTGGCAAGAGCATTCCAGTTGGATCATAATGTGGTGAAATCTCTTCAGGCCAAGTTCTGGTGGGACAACAATTAAAGAATTAATATGTAAAATGTTGCAGTGAAGTTGATTTGCAGCTAGTTTGAATAATAATTAATTACATGTTATACTTCTGATTAAATTACGATATAATAAATAGTGGTTCTTTGTGTAACCTTGATCAAGTTTTCTGTATTAAATTTTTAGATAAGTGGTTTGTTGGCTGATTATTTTGTCTCTTCTCCCCTTTGTGTGTCACTGCTGACATGCAGTATTTCCTTAGTGGGTCCAAAAGTCAAATAAATTACAAGATGAGTCAGCTCGTTGACCAGGTTATTGACTGTTAATGAAAGCACCAATTTGGAAATTCCGATGCCAATCTCATTCATCAATCTTTATTTCCACTGCAAATTTTAAATTTGAGCCGAAGTAAGGATATTAAATTTTGTTGAATATTCTTAATATTAATTAAATAGATATGCTATCATTGCAAAAATATCTCTTCAAAGCATTCTATTATCAGGGGTGTTCCAAAATGTTAAAATTCGTAATCAATTGGTTTAGTTGGTGAAATCTTTTATAGTCACCTAAAAAACTTTAGATTCAAATTGCAGTTTTAGTTGGTAAGATGAAGGAAATATCATACATATATTCTGCTAAAACTTGCATTATTTTTTTTTATATATAAAATAAAATAATTTAATAACAAGTTATGATCGTGATCATATTTTCACTGATCAAAATAAAAAAATTGATATTTGTTTCAGTAGATTGTTATAACATTCACATTTGATCATGAAACGATCAATTCAATCTACCATAAAACATGAGGTTTCTTGTTGATTGATGTATTAATTTAATTAGGATTAATTTATGGTTGTTACTTGTTTAAGAGGGAAAGGGAATAACAGAATCATTCTTTGTGAAGTAGGAGATTCCTCAATATTATTCAAACTATATATATATATATGGAGAGAGAGAGAGAGAGAGAGAGAGAGTCTTACAAGAGATCTCTTATATTTATATATTCACAACTGGTAGCTTGTGTACTGTTTTTTGAAATTAATTTAGACGACAAGAAATAGTGAAGAACCCGCAGAGGTTCTTTTTATATCCACAATCTAGATATTGTTGCTCCAGTCAATTGAATTGAACAGATATGAAATATGACCACTTCCGCCATGCCCGAAATTTGAAGTGATCAAAAAATATATATTCAGAATAAATGTCTGTAGTTGGTGATGAATCGTTCATTCCGAATAGATAATATTTAACATATTTAAGAATTGGCAAGCTTTTCATAACTGCTCTTGTAAGTTTCTCATTTTATAATTGACTTATTTCGTTGACAAAATCACATTTGGGGTCAAATAATATAAATGGTAGATTAGGAGTTGAAGATCTCCCATCATTAAGGCATTGGACTCCAAGTGCATCAAGAAAGGTAGATTACTTGACTCTATTCTTATTTGAAGAGATGTAGTTGCACATACTCACTTGAATGCATTATATTCCTGTTTACATGTATTTGAATGAAGCATTGTATGCCATTCATCTCACTCCACACTTGCACATTTTGCATATTAGATTAGTGTGTTGAGTTTGCCTTGAAAAGATGATTTTCCTCTTCACCGCGGTGCAGGTCGCTGGCTAGGCATCTGCCTCCTCCGCGGTCCCAACAACGGTGTGTTCCAGAAGGTGCATGCTTTGAGGACCGCAGTCTATGCACTTGTACTCACAGAAGTCCCTACCGCGGTACACATCAGTAGGCCACTGCTGCCTAGACCGTGGCATGTGCTTTGCATGCACAGCGGTCCCAGCCGCGATGTTGTCCGAACGGTGCACCGTTGCATGCACCGCGGTCTGGACGATTTGCCTGTGCCGCTGTCCAGCGAGCGGTATTGACTGGATTTAGTTGCTGTTTTTCAAAACGGTGTCACTTTGTCTAGGGCTTCATATATATATATATATATATTCTTTTCCCTTCTTTGCCTTTTTAGAGCTTCAGAATCTATTCTCTCTCATTCTTTTTATAGCTCAAGAGTGACTTGCAAGAAAAGGTAGCAAGAAACCATTTTTATTGTCCAAAACTCAAACACCCATCATTCATTCATGATTCAAGAATCATCTAGCTTCATCTAGGATGTTTCTAAGCATGGGTCTTCATCAACATAGTTTACTTGGTAAGTAGAACACCATTCTCATCCATCTTTGTATTTTTGCTTAACAAGAAATCTCCTTTATACTTGTTTGCATCTAGATTAGAATTTTCATAATAAATAGAGATTTTTGTTGATGTTTGGGTTATTGTATTGTAATAGTTATTGCATTTAGGTTACATTTATATCATATAGCTAAGTTGTATGTATGACATATAGCAACATGATATCTGAGATTGTTTGAAGTATTCATCCATGACTAGATAAGCATTAAATGTATTGACCTTGCATTTGTGCATTTAGAATATCTTCATATTCACATTATGTTGCATATCTCTTCATTTAAGAGTTAAGTCTTGTATGTGATGTGGGTAGTGTACAAACAAGAGCCTAAAATCACTATTAAAAGCTTGCGGATAGTAAGAACAAATTAGTAACCAATTAGGTGTGATGTGGTCAACCTAGGTTGTAATTGTCTTTGCAAATAGTGGATTTGAGGGTTCGATTGGCTTTAGACCCTTGAGTTTTTACCCTTTTGGGGTTTTCTCACATAAAACAAATTATTGTGTCCTTATTTTATTTTCCGCACTTATTACAATGATTGTTTGTTAGGGGTTGTTGTGATTAATTTTGACTAATCAAAAGATGGCAATTATGTTCCCCCCCCCCCTCTAGGTTAGTTTTATTACTCTTAGAGTATTTTCAACTCCAACAAGGGAAAATCAAATACTTGTTCATTAAACTCTATCTATAAGTAATCTTGTTTTCCATGCAAGATTTCTCATTCCTCATCAAAGCAAATATAACTCTTGAAACAATTTGAGATAAACACACCCTAATTAATCATCATGAAAACTGTTCACTTTCTTGTAGCTTCTGTTTTCTTGACTTTGGCTTCCTCAGTCTCTGCCTCTGCCTCTATCCCTCTTCATGATTTCTGTGTAGCAATCAATGACACCAAGAATGTTGGTAAGTTTTTTTCTTTTTATGTATAAATCCTACAAATTTATGCATGACATGTTATATTTATATTAATTAATTCATTCACCAATGTCTATTTAATTTTTCTATGCAGTGTTTGTGAACGGGAAGTTATGCAAGGACCAACGCTTGCCACACTAAATGACTTCATTTTTTCAGGGCTCAACATTTCAAGAAACATAGAAAACCAAGTTGGTTCTACTGTGACTCCTCTAAATGTAGCCCAAATTCCAAGACTCAACAATTGGCATTTCCTTGGTTCGTATCAACTACACACCATATGGTGGCCTAAACCCACCCCACACTCACCTTAGAGCTGCTGAGATTCTGGTAGTCCAGGAGGGAACCTGTTGCGGAGCGGATGGCGATTTCGTATGGGTGGCGAATTCGTATTTGGGTCGCGTGGGACAACCAAATCCGGGCTGAACTTCGTGGGCCTCTACAAAGAGCAAACGAGGTCGGATTTTCTATTATAATATGTTTTCGGAAAGCCTAAGACAAGCCCAATATTTATTATGAAGACTTCATCTTCTGCGATGGGCTGCAGTAGATCTAAATTTGGCAATTTAGTTTCGTGTGCAACAAGCCGGTTGTTTCCTATTTTATTTACAATTTGTTTTTGTTCCTTTATTTTTGGATTCTTTTTCCGATTTAGTTTAGTTGTTTTAGACCTCTTATTTAGAAGTTTTAGAAGATATTGAATCCTAGTGATTCAGTTGTTTTATTTTGTTTAGGATTTTACGGGATATTGAATCCTAATATTTGTAGGTTGTTTTTCCTTATTTAATAGCTTGTATTAGGTTTGAAAAAGGAGAAGTTGTTGAATGAATAAAAAAAATTAGAGAATGTGTTCTCTTTATCTTCCATTTACGGTATCTTGTGAAGATCAACGTATTTGAAGCATGTTATCCTGGTATCCGTGAGCGGATCAACAGCATAATAGTAGGTTTCATTTCCGGTATTCGTGCGCGAATCAACGGATCCGATTCGTTTATCCCTATTTTTATCGATTGGCGTTTGTGCCAATTTTCAATCTACATTAGAACCCTTTATGTTGGTTTTGTCACATCAAACCCTGAGAATAAACTCTTCACCAAGGTGCTCAACAAGGGTGATGTGTTTGTATTTCCAGTTGGACTTATTCACTTACAATTAAATATAGGAAAAACCAAGGCTGTTGCCATTGCTGCTTTAAGTAGCCAGAATCTTGGTGTCATCACAATAGCAAGCAAATGCAGTCTTCGGATCGAATCCTGCCATTAATCCTGATGTTCTCTCCAAGGCCTTCCAGTTGGACTGGAATGTTGTGAAAACTCTTCAGAAGAAGTTCTGGTGGGATAACAATTAGTGAAGGAATGATTGAAGCAGCCAAAGAGTAGCTAATGCAAAATGATAATAACTATTGTCATTCATTTATTATTCATTCTAATGTTAATTAATCCTATATATGATATAATAAAGAAATTTTTGATTGGGCGTGGAATAATAATTCTTCCAGTTCAGGTTTGTTGTGGATTCAGTTTTTTTATGATTATTCTCTCTTGGAATATTAGGGTGCTGGGGAGGCCTGAGAAACGAAGAGCTGTTAGGAATTTAGTAGGTTTTCATAAACCATTTATGTTATTTTTACAAGAAACAAAATTGCAATAGTTAGATTATAGAATGATTAGGTCTCTTGGCGGTTCAAGGTTATCCAAAGGAGTTGGGGTGGACGCGGTGGGTTCAGCGGGGGGTTTGTTGACGTTGTGGGATGAGGAGTTTTTTGAAGTGTCTGCACGTATCACGAATGAGAGGTGTATTATTCTGTCAGGTACGTTATCTATACTCAAGGTGGTGGTGAATTTTTATAATGTTTATGCTGCTAACCAAGAGGAGGGTAGAAGAGAGTTATGGAATTTTATACTGTCTGCGCAACCTTCTTTAGATGGTATTCGGGTAATTGGAGGAGATTTCAATATGGTGTTGGACCAAAGTGAGCGGATTGGGGGTTTAGGAAACAGAAGTTCAATGAGAAATTTTAAGTAATTCTTAGATGCCGCAGGTGTTATAGATTTGCCGTTGCAAGGCATGGCCTTTACATGGTCTAACAATCGGGAAGATGGATCTTGGGCTAGAATTGATAGATTCCTTTGTTCCCTGTTGTTTTTATCATGGTTTCCATAGATTTTCCAGAAGGGGCTGAGTAGAGGAGTGTCGGATCACAACCCAATTTTGTTAGGAGAGTCAGTTCCTGATTGGGGTCCGAAACCTTTTCGTATTCAGAATGAATGGTTGGATAGTAAGGAGCTGAAGATAGGTGTTAGAGAGTCATGGATTAAAATAAGAAGAGGAGGCTCATCAAGTATTAATATGTTGCGAAAATTAAAGGCAGTTAAGAAATTCATAAGAGCTTGGGCAAAGTAAAAGAGGGAGAGTGGGGTTGTATCTAAAAAGCTGGAAAATGAACTCAATGAGATAGAGCAAAAGGCTGTGGTGGTTGGATGGACTGAGAGTCTCAGACAGGAAAGGAAAAAATGTTTGCTAAAGTTATGGGAGACTATTCGTCGTGAGGAACAAAAATGGAGGCAAGTTTCAAGAGTAAAGTGGTTGAAGGAAGGTGATAGGAATACGAGGTACTTTCACACCTTGTCTAACTTGAGAAAGAAATGTATATGTATGGTTGATTTACAAATTGGTAGTAGGTTTCTTGTCGGGCCGGTTCAAGTGAAGGATGGTGTGTTTGATTTTTTTAAAGATCCTTTTCAGATGAAGACTGAATTCTGGCCAAGTTTCTCTGGGCTTGTTTCTAAGCAGTTGTTGGTTTTGGAGAGTTCTGAGTTGGAAGGTATATTCTCGCTTGAGGAAGTGTGGGCTGCTTTATGTGAGTGTGATGGCAATAAAGCACTGGGACCTTATGAGTTCAATTTGAATTTCATTAGGTCTAATTGGGAGGTTGTTTAAGAGGATTTCATGGGTTTCATGGAGGAATTTTATAATGATGGGTCTGTTGTTAGACATTTGAATAAAACATTTATTGCGTTGGTGCCAAAGGTTCGTAATCCATTAGTTTTGAAAGATTACAGGCCTATTAGTTTAGTGGGAGCAGCTTACAAAATTCTAGCTAAAGTGCTTGCTAATAGACTCAAGAAGGTGGTTGATAACATCATTAGTCTGTTCCAAATGGCATTTATAAAGGGAAGACATATAGTTGACAATTTTGTGATAGCTGATGAGGTGATTCATTCTTGGAAAAAATCGAAAAAGGGTGGACTTCTTGTGAAATTGGATTTTGAGAAGGCATACGATAATGTCAATCATGAATTTTTGTTTGAAGTATTGGGATTAATGTGGTTTGTTCTAGATGGATAGACTTGATTCGGGCTTGTGTTTCTTCTCCTTTAATGCCTGTATTGGTTAATGGTAGCCCAACGAAGGAGTTCTGGATGAATAGAGGTCTGCGGCAAGGAGATCCACTATCCCTTTTCTTATTTAATTTAGTAGTTGAAGTATTGAGCTGTATGCTTGTGAAAGCTAGAGAGAAATGATTGATTAGTGACATTAGCTATCACAATGACGAAGTTCATTTAACTCATCTTCAGTTTGCTGATGATACGTTACTGTTTTTGGAACCTTGTATGGAGTTTCTTTTGAACTCTAAACGGGTTTTAAGATGTTTTGAATTAGTTTCTGGGCTCAAAGTAAATTTTCACAAGTCTTGTATAGTTAAGGTTGGTAAGAAAATTCCGGGCGATGAAGGTTGGGTTAAAGCTTTTCATTGTGTTTCGTCTTCCTTGCCGATTTCATATTTAGGGTTACCTTTGAGTGGTAATGCTAAAAGGGAAGGTTTGTTGAGCAGAATACTGTTACGTCAGGCATTATAAAGACTGGTTTTAGGGTGGTTGTTGGTTCGGGAGAGAGGGTTAAATTTTGGAAGGATCTTGATTGGGATTATTTTTCTTTTTAGAAAGCTTTTCCGAGAATTTATGCTTTAGCTTCTCAAAAAGATGGTCTAGTCTGCGAGCTTGGGAGATGGGAAGGTGATTGTTGGATATGGGATATTCCGTTGAGGAGATCGATTTTTGATTGGGAAATTGCTCAATGGAATGGTTTTAAGCTCGCCTTGAACTGCATTTCTATTAGATTTGGCTGTCCAGATGCTTTGGCTTGGACGTTTTGTCCTAATGGTTCTTTTTCAGTCAAATCTTTTAGGAGATGTTTGGAGGAGATTGGGGAAGTGGGCTCTGATGCAGTTTCCTCGCTGTTGTGGCTCGGGTTTGTTCCTCATAAGGTCGAAGTTTTTCTGTGGCAGTTGCTTAAGGTTCGTATCCTAGTAAAGGAAGTCTTGCGCAATTTTGGGATGGTTCAAATTGCTTCTATAGATTGTCCTCTGTGTAATAGTGAGTGGGAGACTGTTAATCATCTTTTTCTACATTGTGATTGGGCTTGGAAGTTATGGTCTGAGGCTATGGGATGGTGGGAGGTCTCGTCTTGCAAAAATAAGGACATTTCCGGTTGGGCAGATGGGTGGTCAGGGTTGTGTAATGCTAAATCTAGTAGTAGGGCTTGGATCGTGTTGTTTTATGCAGTATGTTGGACTATTTGGGATATTAGAAATGTTGTGGTGTTTAATGGAAAGGAAGCGATATTCTCTTTGGCATTAGACTCTGTTAGATTTAGATTGGCTTGGTGGTTTAAGCATTTTAGTTCTGGTTCTTCAGAGGATGTAATGATTCTCATGCTTGATGTTGAAAGGAGATGTGTGGATAGGCAGCCGCCCATGAGTAAACAAATTATTTCATGGTCGCCTCCATTGAATCATGACCTAGTGTTCATTGTGGATGGCTCTGCAAAAGGTTATCCGGGGCTGGCGGGTATTGGTGTGGTTTTACGAGATGCGAATGGGAAGATTCTATGCCTTTTTTCTTCTCCGGTGGGTTTGGCTGATTCTATTTTGGCTGAAGTTTTAGCCATCCATCGTGCTTGTACCGTGATCTATTCAAGTATGTTCTTTAAGGATCGTAATATAACCATATTAAGTGATTCCAGATCGGTGGTTTCATGGATTAATGGTGAAGGGTTTGGTAATATTAGAATTGTTAAGTGGTTATATGATATTAGACAATTTCTTTTGGTTTCCAATCTGGTAGTCATTAAATTTACTGCTAGAAGTTACAATTCTTTAGCTGACGGTTTGGCCAAGAATGGCTCTATTCTTCATGAGGAAAGGCTCGAGTGGGGTCTGTGAGGTTTTGTGGTTATGGCCTGAATGGTCTTGCTGTCTTTTTCGGAAACCTTTTTTGTCTGGTTAGCTGTTATTGTATTGTGCTCGTGGCCTCATGTAACTGGCTTTTGGTTTCTAGTAGTGAGCTTTAGTTTTTTCGTTGTCAGTTGTTAGTTGTTGGGGGTCTGTGTTTTATTTTCTTGTTTTGGCGGGGTTTCTGTATCTTTGCTTTGGTGTTGTGTATATTGGATTTCCTTTTCCTTATTTATAACATATAAGCAGTTTCAAAAAAAAAAAAAATTTCTTCCAGTATGTTGACATTTACACTATTTATGCAATATTCGTCTCCCTCAAATTTGCCTTTTATGTACAAAGGTGTACCGAAATTTGAAAATCGAGTTTAAAAAACATTAATCAATATATTACTTTTTTTTTTGAAAAGCAATATATTACTATATTAAAGATTTATTAATATATAAAGATGGTGAAAAGGTGGAATGTTTTTGATCAAGCCTCTTCAAATTTTAAATAGTCATCTATTAAATATGAAATATTCACATTTCAATAAATATCATCTACTTCAATATATATATATATATATATATATATATATATATATATAAATCTATTATGCATATAATATTCGCTTTGAAGATGATATATTCTAATTGAATTTTTCATATGTAATTATCTATTTCAATAACATCAACTCATTATTTTGTTTGACAAGATAAGGTGTGTATCATTTAACAGTAATCCCATTTCCCAAAACTCTTAATTAATTGTAATAGATAATAAAATATTTATTTAATTTAATGATTTACATAAAATACAATTTTCGTGGAATATGGCTTTGATATATATGATGGATAAACATTATCATATGTTATATTTCAAGCAATTTTGAGAACTTTATTACATGGCATCATTGCAATAAAATGAAATACCTATTCAGCCCCAAACATAATTGAAATCAATAGTCAATAGAGAATGATAAGAAATGGAGCTATATGTGTTCTCCTCAGCCTGCCCTTGAAAAGACTTGAGCCTACAATACCAGCATGCGAGTGTAAAAGGTAAACCAATCAATTTTTTTTAGGTCAAGTAGCATGTGAGCCCACAGCACCAGCAGATGATATTAACACATGTACACGATAAATTTAATAAAAGACTAGAGATACTTAGCAAGGCATGCAATTATCACAGCATCTAGCATAGGAATCTGTGTATCTGTCATTCCAATCGACTCAACTTTGCTGGAGTTAAATGCTCAATCAGAGGTGTACATTCGAATGTCATGGCTCAACAATCAGATGTATATATTCTCAATAGAAGTCATAAAAAGCATCATATTTAGGACCTAATCCCTTAGGAAAATATCCCAAATGGTCTCTATATGATAATGGTTCACCATAAGAATGAGTGTATCTGTCGTTCCAATAGACCATTAAGAGGATGTGTAGTCTATTGTTGAGCCATGAAAGTTGATTGAGTAAGTGAAATACTGTAGAGTGCCTGAACTTTGCTCAAGCTAACCTGTCTTCATACCATGGAAATAAAAAGTACCAAAAACCCTTTCAACCAAATTTCCAAAAATCTTTTCAGCCTAATTTCCTCTAGTCTCAACCTATTTCACCTCAATTCCCAAATAGAAACATAAACCTTGTTTCACAGTTCAAAAATATCATACCAAGTATTCTTGGGAAATCACATAATCAGATGTCTAGACCAAAATGGTAGCCAAAACTCAATCACCAAGCTGGAAATACAAATCCGCCCTAATGTCAGATATGTGGCAAACTTGGAAATACAACCTTGTGCGTTACCACAGAACTAATTTGAACTACCGGCCCAAAAATTATTCATCACAAGCCAACTTCAGTCAGTACTAACCAAACACTCCTCCAAGTTTCCAATCTTTTAGTTAGTTACCTGAATAAGATCTCATTGATGCCATACTAGCAAGTTCTATGATGTCACCTCCGCAAACTGTGAGTGAAAACTCTTGGTTCATGGACTCTTGAGCAATCCACCATATGACACCAGACATCAAATGCCTTAGTAATTCAGCTTATTTCCAAGGCAATGATCAAGTCATGGTTGGTAATGGTAAGACTATAAGCATTTCGAATATAGGCAATGTTGCCATTTCATCTCATTCCAAACTCATGCATCTTAAGCATGTATTGCATACTCTTGCAATTCCAATAAACTCATTAGTGTCACAAAACTTTCTTCAGATAATCAAGCATTTGTTGAATTTTATCAGTCTTTTTTCTTGTGAAGGGCCAGGTCTCCAAGAGAGTTCTACTTCAAGGATATCTTGAGAAGGGTCTTTCCAAGCCCAAATCCACCACAACTTCAAACAAACATTGAATCCTGGGTCCAAGGCATGTGTTTTCAAACCTAAAGTATGGATCTCTGATCTGAGAAGGTTGCAGCTTCAAATTTAGCTCAGACTGAACTATTACCTGTCACACAAGTACTTCAAAGCCTAGAATGGAAACAAGCAATGGATACAGAGTTCAAAGCTCTACATAAAAATCACACTTAATATTTGGTTCCACCTCCATCCCATCATAATGTTATTGGTTGTAAGTGGTTATTTAAATTAAAGCTTAAGCAAGATGGTTCTATTGAAAGGCATGTTAAGGCCATTTTGTACGTAAATTTGGTCCCCCATTTCCTATTGTTTTCACTTATTTCTTGGGCCTTTTTTGATATTTAATATGTTTATTGAGCTTGTGTAGATTTTCATTCCTAAATAAGGTGTCAGAGCTTAATCGAAGAGATTTGGAGGCTAAAAAGGCTGAAATTGTAAAACGCTTATGTTGAACGTCCATCTTACGGAGATCATAACTTCCTCCTGAAATTGAATTGGGTTTCGAGCCACATATTTTTGAAAATTCTCTGATGTCTATTTTTCAGAAAACTTTACAGTTACGATTTCGATGTTTCCAAAGGAAGTTATGCCTGGTTTAATAACTAGTGCACCGAGTTGAATTTTTTTTTCCAGTGACCTAAGCGACCTCCAAAGTGGCTTGCCACCAAGTCGCCTATACCCCTGTCCAACTCATCCAAATGACAAGTTTTTGCACTAAAATGGTCCCTCTTATAAATGCCTTCCATTTTTATGCCCAAATAACCATCCCCCATCCAAAAACATATAAAATCACCAACTTCCATCCAAATCCAACCTACCATCCAATCTTTGAGCCACTGTTGAAGACCCAACACTAAGAAGTGAGAGAGGAGCTTTCAAGCCACCAAAGAGGTCATCCTTATTGGTGGTGCACACCACGATCACCACACATCACTTCATTCCACCCATCTTAGAGAGATTAGAGAGAAAAAGAGAGAGCATTCTTGTCTATGAGAGAGTTGTGCACTAACGAAGATGAGAGGCTCTCCATTATCGTCTAGTTAGTCAGGACAACCGATTGACAGCCGTAGAGACCCGAGTTTGAATCCCAGTGGCGGATGACTTCTTTCATTTATCACCCTTTTCTCTCTTTTATTACTCTTTGATGTGTATTATCACCACTAGGGATATGATGTAAACCTAACACTATTTCCATTTTTATTAAAAATGTTTGTTGATACTTGAGTGGATATTTAAGTTTACAATGCTTTTAGGTGGATTAGCTACCACTTGAATAAATTTTGGTTATGTTAAGGACCGAAAGGTGACACATAACGTGTTAGATTAAATGTCCACTACATGTTGAGTATGATAGAAATATGCGAGCTTGCATGTATAGTCGCTAAATGGGTATCATTGTTTTCAATCAACTCGTGTGTATTTCTAGTAGTCATCGAAAGATAAATTCTTGTTGCATGTGAGTATATCCTTTGTTGCTAGAAAAAGAATATTGGTGAGGATTAAGTGAACACGACTTTCAACATTAATGAACATGTTTGTATGAATTTGTGTGAATGTTATGATGGAGTCATTTACTTAGTGTAACAATATCTCTTGCATCTCTCCAATCCATTTAATATCCTAAATTATTTTAGTTTAATACCATTGTATATAGTTTATTATTTCTAGAAATATTTACATTTACTGCACAAACCCTCCTTAAATCGTTTCCCGTTCATTTAAGTTAGGAATAGTTGATGAATTACACTTCCTCATGGAACGAACTCGTATTTGCCTCTATAGGAAACTTTTAATGATTCATGCACTTACGAGATAAACCGTGTGCCTAATTTAGATCACATCAAGTTTTTAACACTGCAGCCGGGGAAGTATCTTATTTGTTAACTGTTTCTAGTTTTAGCTAATAATTGTGTTAGTGTAAATATTTGGTAGTCTTCTAGTTGTATCGTTGTGTTGTTTGTGATTGTATGTTGAGAAATCACATCTCTCTTACTTACGCTTTTCATTGTCTGCACAAGCAATGTTTAGGCTACGCTTGGGGGTGTGAGTTTTTATTTCTTGTGTAGTTTAATTTATTAAATATTTGTTAGATTTTCTTGTTTGTTTTTACTTTTTGTTTTTTGTTTTTTATTTTAGGTAGTTGAGTCAATGCAATTCCGGATTACGACAAGTAATGAGAAGCTCTTGCCTGATCACCAAGGGTTTTCTCTACGCAACTTCTCTTCTATTTGAGCTCGGAATCCACTGAAAAATCCGAAGCAAGTCATTGGAGAATGGTTGAGGCTTAGCTTTGCATACGTCTTGTCTAGATGTAAAATCAAGCGCTTGGTAGGAGGCAACCCACCTAGGTAACCTTTCTTTTCTTTTTTATTTTGTGCATTATTTTTGTGTGCTTTATGTTTTTTGTTTTCTTATTATGTTTAGATTATGGGTGTGATTTGTAATGTGATTAATGCTTAGGACGTGCTTGTTTTAGTTTTAGTTTTGTTGTTAGTTTTTGTTATTGTGTTTGTGTTTTTTGTGTTTGGAGTTCTTGCTTTCCATGCTTTTTGTATTCATTGTTCATGCATTTCATGCCATAAATACATTGAAGACAAGTTTTAGATTAGGTTTGGGGGGGTGGATTCTTTTTTGTTTTGTTTTTCATGTTTTTGTTTACCTCTGTGAAAAAGTGCCATGTTTTGAATTTTTTTGAGGTAAATGTTTCATTAAAACCGTACCTTTTTGTGATGAGATACAATATTTGCCCATAAAAAGTTCTTCGATTTTTTGTTCTGATTCCGAATATATAAAGAACGTAAAATTCTGGTTTGTGGTTCAAATGTTATGAGTATTTCTCCGACCGAAGGTCAAGGGCAATGCCTTGTTTTGCAAAATCAAGCATGCACTATTTTCGTCGTCCATTTTTGCTATTTTACAATTCTAATTTTGAAATATTTTATAAATGAAAAGTATTTATTTATATGTCTACTTTATGGTGTAAAACTTTTGTCAAATTATTTAAGTGCTTTTAAAGATAAGTACTAGAAAGCGGACATTTGACGAATTTCATTTTTGGCAGTTTTTGGAATCTTTGGCCTCCATGTTGAGATGTTTCTTTCGCATGCTAGTGGAGACATTTATGTGTGCATCTAACACTGATTTTTGACTAGCATCATGCCATTTATAATTTTTGCATTGCCAAATTTGAACTTATAGTGCCATGCTTGTGATGTTTAGGTGTATAAGACTTCATGCTTGATTAGCCTAGGAGAATAGTGGAGACTAAACCCTAGTGAGTAGTTGTGCCTATTAACATTTTATTTGAGAGAGTTTTTATTTTGTTTATACTCTTATACACTTATCTTTTTCTTAATTGTGTTATACCGATATCTGTAGGTTTGTATTTAGCATTAAAGAACTAATCTTATTTTAAGATATTGCATGTTATCTTAATTTCCAAGTTAAATGAACCTTTAGATGTGATTCTATGCTTTGAGTACTTAAACTACTTAAATGACCTAAACACTTTCCTGTCTCTTATGTGTGTAATCCATTTCTAAATTTGAAGCCAAACACATTAAGCCTTTCTTTCACCACCCACATGAGCCATATAGCTAATGATCATGTTTCGGTGTAGGAATTGGTCGATAGTCGGTGGAGCTCTAATTGTTGTACCGAGGCAAATGTGCAAATTTTGTATGTATGTTGTGCAAGGCAAAGGAAAAAATCAAAGAAAAAAAAATATCAATCAAATGAAATAGCGTTCTTCAATGCCTTGAATTTCAAATGTAATTGTTGCTAAAAAAATAAGAGTAACAAAGGTAGCACAACTTAATTAGAAATGTAAGCATGTATGCCTAGATTGTAATGTGTATGCTTGTAATGTGTAATGGAGCCAACCATAGTATGGCAAATTAGAAATGCCTTAGCTTGATTGTTAACTCTTTGTCTCCCCCATTTCCCTTCAGTTCATAAACCAATCACCCATGACCCCATTATAACCTTAGAAAAGACCTAGTTGATCTTTAGAGTGATTTGACTCGGGAATAAAGGTCAATTGTGTGATATATCTCCATTCATAATGTTTATCTCCATTCATAATGTTTGATTCCATTCATGAGAGATCATTTTGTGCAAATCAGATTGTCTTTCAATTTTATAACTCATATGCGATTATATTTTGAATTTTCTTGTGCCTAAACTCCATTCATATATATTTGATGAGTGTGTGCCTAGGTTTTAAGTGAAAATATGAGTTGTGTCTTGTGAGAAGTAGAGTCGAGGTGAATTCTTTCTCAGGCATTTGAGCATGATTGTTTTTAAGCTGAAAGCATTTTGAGTATTAGCATACGCATAACACGTGGTGCATTGATTTAAACGGTATGGTTTTAGTCTTAATTCAGTGATTCTTGCATCCATGTGGTTTTTGTTGGTATTTGTGAAGTGGCATCTCATTGCTTTTGCTTCGCAGAGTGATCGAGCCGAAAATGTCATACATTTTGGCCCTCATAACCTTTCTCCTTGTTTTGTTCTTGAGCGTTTTTATATGTATTTATGGCTCTTTTGGGTTTTATTGCAGGCATTAGGTAAAAAGGCATGAAGAGGGGCAAAAAGGACTCATTGGTGCACAAATGAAGTGAAGAAGGCAATAGTGCACGGGTAGCACACCCGTGCACCGAAAGATGAATTTTTGAAGATCTCAGTGCACGGGTAACTACATGGGTAACACCCGTGCACTTACCCGTGCAGTCCACCAGACTAGGAAGTAAAGCCTCGGGCCAGATCACCTGCACAGGTACTGCACGGGTTGCCTACCCGTGCACATACCCGTGCATGATGCACAGATCTGAAGAGAAATGAAGATTGCACGGGTAACTACACAAGTACCTTACTTGTGCTATACGAGATTTCCAGCTCGCCACATCAACATTTTAGCCTAATTTTTGAAGGAAGTATAAATACTTTTCATATCTGATTTTTGAGGTGACCCACGACCATACACCCATTTTCTTCATTCATTCTCTCTCTCAATCTCAAACACATTTCTCACCAAAAACTCATCATCACCATTATCAATTGCTACTCACAAGGACATAGGAGGGGTATTTGAGCTTGAAGAAAGAATATTCTATATGGGTCTTCTCTATTTCTCCGCTTTTTATTCTTGTATTTCATTTATTGTGAGTAGCTAAATCCCATTAAGGGATTGGTGTGATTCACATGTAAATATGAGTATTTGTTACGAACTCAATATCTTTTGTTAAAATCAATCTAATTTGTTATATTCAATGTTTTACTTGATTTCAAAAGCAATTTGTGTTTGATTGTACATGACCCTCTTCATGTGTTGTTTGAGAAATTATATGTGTAGAGAATTAAGTATACATGATGCTTGGTTCTCTAAACTTAATTGAATAGGAGGATTGAAAATACACTAAGAGTGATAAAACTAACCTAGAGGGGGGGGGGGGGGGGGGGTGAATAGGTTTTAGTTAAATTAAATTCCATCTTTTAGATTAATCAAAATTAAACAATACAACCCCTAATCTCTAACACAATCAATCATTGCCATAATAAAAATGCGGAATAAACAAAATGACACAATGATGTGATTTACGTGAGAAACCCTCCAACTGGGTAAAAACTCACTGGCCTAATCGCCAATCGAACCCTCAAATCCACTATTTGCAAAAACGATTACAACCTAGGTTGACCACATCACACCTAATCTGTTACTAATCCTTTCTTGCTACCCGCAGGCCTTTAATAGTGATTTTAGGCTCTTGCTTGTATACTACCAAAGGCAAATACAAGACTTAACTCTTAAATGAAGAGATATGAAACCTAAAGTGAATATGATGATATTCTAAATGCACAAAATGCAAGGTCAACACATTTAATGCTTATCTAGTCATGTATGAATGCTTCAAACAATCCTAGATATCATGTTGCTATATGACAAACATATAACCTAGCTATATGAAATCAAAGCATTCCTAGATGCAATAGCTATCACAATACAACAACCCAAACATCAACAAAAATCTCTATTTATAATGAAAAATTATAATCTAGATGCATAAGAAACATAAAAGAGATTTCTTGTTAAGCAAGAACACAAAGATGGATGAGAGTGGTGTTCTACTTACCAAGTAAGCTATGTTGATGAAGAGCCATGCTTAGAAACATCCTAGATGAAGCTAGATGATGATAGAACCATGAATGAATGATGGGTGATTGGGTTTTGGACAGTAAAAATGGTTTCTTGCTACATTTTCTTGCAAGACACTCTTGAGCTCTAAAAGGAATGAAAGAGAGTGGATTTTGAAGCTCTAAAGAGGCAAGGAAGAGGAAATGGCATATATATATGAAGCCCTAGATGAAATGACACCGTTTTGAAAACCGTAACAAAATCCGGTCATTACCGCTGTGCGTAACGCGGCTCGGGCAAGTTGTCTGGACCGCTGTACACGCAGCAGTGTGCCTACTGGACAACATCGCGGTTGGGACAGCTGTGCGTGCAGTGCACAGGCTGGGGTCAAGGCATCAGGGGCCTACTGAAGTTTACCGTGTCAGGGACCGCTAGGCATACATGTTTACAAGACGCGGTCCAGGCACATGGGCCGACTGATGATTACCGCTCTATATGCCGCGGTGTAAGCAGTGCTTGCCAAACGGTGTAGGCCGCGGTAATAGAAGAAACCCTCTTTTCTAGGCAGACTCAACACACTAAGTGATGTGCAATATGTGCAAGTGTGGAGTGTGATAAGTGACATACAATGCATCATCCAATTGTATGTAAACAAGAATATAATGCATGCAAGTGAGTGTGTGCAGCTATATCCCTTCAAGTAAAAGTAGAGCCAAGTAATCTACCTTCCTTGAAGCACTTGGAGTCAAATGGAAGATCTTCGATTCCTAATCTACCACTTTACAATGATTGACCCCAATTGTGATTTTGTCAACGAAATAAGTCAATCATAAAGTGAGGTACTTACAAGGATCAATCAAGGGTACATGACCTAAGTGAGATCCGGGTTAATTAATCTCATCTATTTCTAATATTTCATGGGTAATCAAGACTATACATCATAGGATTGTTTGCATGTGATAGATTAAGCATCAACCTGTACATGATGGGTTGGTGATTTTATCAAAGAGATTTGCCCCTTATGTGATAGATAATCTTTCATTGTAAAACCAATTGTGGGTGGCCAATGCTCTACATGATGGTTTGGGCACTCACAAGTGGTAAATAACTACTCCTATACATCATAAGGTGGTTGCATTAATAAATAACCATTAATGTGAGTTCATTCTTTACCCATTGTTTGCTAGTTGAATTCATCAATTCCTTAATCCACATATCATATATCATACCTCTTTAGATTATTACATTTTACTTTAGATTGCATTGTAGTGTTAATTCTCTCTAAAACCATATCAATTTACTTTTCTCACATTTTTACTTAAGCATTAGTTTAATCACAACTATCCCTCAATCTCTGTGGAACGATACCCATATTTACCACATACTAGTTTTATATTTGTTTGAGCGCATCTTGAGATTTTATAAATTTGTTTGAATATTGCATACCACTGCAAAAGCAACGTTCACGGAGTTGCGTTGGTAGGTATCATAGTTGGTAAACCCTCAGGAGACTAAACTCCTCCTACTAGGGACACTTAGATGTGTAAAGGATTGTGGCACATGCTAAGCACCATTGTGTTTCCTACGAAAGTTGCCTAGTTTGGTTGTTTAGCTTTAAGTTTCTACTTAGTGGTTTTGTTTGCTTGTCTTTAGTTTCCTTGTTGTTTGTTTCTTTTAGCTTTTGTGTTTTAGTTTTGTTAGAGGATGAGCAAAAGATAGGTTTGGGGGGTATTTGTTAAGGCCAATTTATACGTAAATTCGGCCCCCCATTTCCTATTGTTTTCGCTCGTTTCTTCGACACTTTTGGTATTTAATATGTTTGTTGAGCTTGTGTAGGTTTTTATCCCTAAATAAGGTGTTAGAGCTAATCGAAAAGATTTGAAGGTTAAAAGGGCATAAATTGTAAAGGCTTGTGTTGAACGCCTATCATGCGGATGCCATAACTTCCTCCTCAAATTAATGTTCGTAGTGAAAAGAAAATCTTTCATGAGACCTGTTTCACCATTATTAGCCATGGGATTTGATTTGTGAAATTTAGGATACGTTAGTCTTTCCTATTGTTGGAAGATCTTGCCGACCAATAATGCAATATATCGTCATATATGCAAATCAATGTCAACCTACTTCTATTATTTTTTTAATTCTTAGTTTTATTAATTTATTTATATTTAAGGATTAATTATTTATATATCTTTGTATAAGTTAATTAATTATTGGATTTTAGGAACAGATCCAATTATTCAAATTTGAACCAATTAGATAAAGGTTATGAATATATATATATATATATATATATATATATATATATATATATGTGTGTGTGTGTGTAATTTGATGCTATAGAACATTTTGGTATCCTTTAGTTAAGGCAGAGGGAACAATCACTGTCTTTCAAGGATTAAGACTTCATGAATCCCACTTTCTATTTTCTGATATGATTCAAGACAAAGCTAGAAACATTGTATGTAACTAATTAATAGAAAGTAATTCTATAATGGATCATTATACAATAAAAAAAATAATTTATTGGATTGTGGGTTGAATTAGCAGATAAATTTTCTTCTTAACTTTGTTTAATAAATATGGACATTATCATTTGAGTCCCTATTTTATTTTTAAATTATCTATTTTTTACTCACTTATTCATTTTTCATTGGATTGGTCCCTATATTTTCAAATACCACTCAATTAATCCCTCAAACAAGAATTTTGACGTTCAACCATTACAGAAGATGCTAAATGATCCTTTTACCCTTGACTTTAAAATCAAAATAAATTTTTTTAAAAAAAACCTTATTTTTTCTTTAAAAAACATTATCGCCACCATTCATCTTTGGGATGGATGGTGAAGATTAAATATAATTTAACCAAAAAAAAAATAAGAAGCATAAACTCAAAAAATATAAATAAAAAAAAACAAAAAAAATATAAAAATGAGAGGTGAAGATCCAATTTGGAGATTGGTCTCCACCAACATCTCCATCCTTCCTCGTTCCCAGTCTCTTATCTCTCAAAACTGAAATTCATAATCAAAATCTGCCAAAAATAGCTATTGCCATTGTTTCTGGAAATTTGTTCTCATTGTTCGGCTAAAAATGGCTCAATCCTCTTTGTCCAGAAAAAATGTCCTACAGAAGTTTCTTTTGTGAATAAATCATGCTATTGCTATTGTTTCTAGAAATTTGCTATCATTGTTCGGCTAAAAATGGCTCAAGCCTCTTTGTCTAGAAAAAGATGTGCTACATAAGATTTATTTTGTGATTAAATCATTTTTTTGTTAATTACCTAAGAATTTTGTGATTTAATCATTTTTTTTTGTTAATTAATCTTTAGGGACAGGTAACCTAAGCGAGTTGTCTATCTCAAATTCGGTTGCTATGCCTCACAAAAGATCAAAGCACCTTATGGAAAATGTTGACCGGACTTGTTATGTCATCAAACGTAATTGGATTCTAACATCTCCACCAATATCTCATCAAAGCTACCAGACCCACCTCTAACATCTCCATAAAAAATAGAAATCAACAACAAAAAAAAGCTTTAAGAGACCCATGATTTACAACCAAACAATAATTCACCAGTTCATTAAGTTCAAAACCCAGAACTACACCACCAAACCCAACCCAATCCCCAACAACTTCACAACCAAACCCAACCCCCGCATATTCAAAACCAAACCCAAAATCATCCACTATAGCCACCGTCAGATTCAACAATCAAAACCACCAAAATCCAGAAACCACTACCACTACCCCACAATCTCGCCGGCAGCCCACCAAAACCATCAAAATCCAGAAACCACCACCATCCCACAACCAAATAACACCCAAACCTCTGTCAAAGGAAAGTAGATGGAGAAGAGAAGGAGAAAAAGAAAGAAAAGACGATCGTTGGCTAGAGGAGAATGATCGAATGCCGATCTACTCGTTTGGAATGAGATAGAGTGTCGATCTCCGTGTCTAGGAGGAGATCGAACGTCGATCATCTCGTTTGGATGACGATCGACGCTCGTAGGGTGGCCGCTTGGGTTTGGTGTATGGGTGGTGGTGGTTAGGGTTTGGGTGTTAGGAGATGGTGGTGGAGAAGAAGAAAATGGTGATTGTTGGAGAAGATCTCTTTGATGAATGGTTTTGGAAATTTTTTTTGAAGGAGTGGTTTCTAGAATTTTGATGAAGCAGATGATAGATCTCTTAGTTACTAATAGCTTTTATTTTTATTTTAGTTTTCATTTTTTTATTTTTTATTTTATTTTTTTATATAATACAAATATTTTTGTTTGAAAGGAAATACAAATATTTTTTTCAAAAATTATTTATTGTTTAGTGCTGACAAGTGGCATCTTTTTGATTTAAAGACAAAATTACCCTTGAAACTGTTAAAATTGACTAATGTCTGACTCATAGAGGAACCAAATTGAGTGGTTTTTGAAAACAAAGGGATCAATCCGGTAAAAAATGAATAAGTGAGTAAAAAATCAATAATTCAAAAAAAAAATAAGAACTGAAATGATAATATCCCGAGATTTATTCTTGTTCTACCACAAGTGACTTCTAGCCGATCAACATGTTTGGAGTTTATCCATATTTTATTGTTGAAAGTGGGATCAATAATGCTTTTCCAGAGAGAAAACCAAGTTAGGATCATTTCCATGTCTTATTTTTACTCAGCCTGTTTTTATTAAAGTAATCGAGAAAAAAAAAAGAACAAATCTCCACCATATAATATCTTTTTTATTTAGCTTTCACTTGATTATAAAAAGTCTTAAGTAACAAAAAGACCGAGTCAACCTCACTCTAGAAAATAAATCTAAATTTTCATACATTTAATTAATATGGGCTTTCTTGGACAATTAAATTTATTATGAGATAAAACACTATACTAACAACCAAATTAAGTTGAATCTTGAGATACATATGAAAAGACCAATTCCATATTTGAAAAATGTGTTTATATAAGCATATTAAAAAACACTTTTACTTAAATTGAAATGTCCATAGTCGTTGAAGAATGACTCATTGTGCACATTATAATAATAGATAACCATTGAAGACTTGGCTAATTCCAATATCTTCTTCGACCGAGTATGAGCAAAATCAATGACTTTTTCATCAATTCCCGTCTATAAATACGTTTGATTGCCTTCCAACCATATATCCCTCATCATTCACCAAAGCAAGAAAAATCTAGCTAATTAATTAACCACAATGAAAGCTATTCATTTCCTTGTACTTTCTGTTGTCTTGGCTTTGGCATCTTCATTTGCCTTTGCCTCTGACCCTGGCCCTCTTCAGGACTTCTGTGTAGCCATTGATGACTACAAAAATGGTGGTATGTGCTATTTTCACATATTTATGTATCCTTTTAAGCCTCTGTTGTCTAAGCTATGCTTTTTAAAGAGTATTTGAGCCCGACATATTTTTACATACATCTTCGTCAATGGGGTCTAACCTGTCCATTTTACACCCTTATTCTTTATTGTACCTTGTTTTGCATGGCTTTTATGACTATTTGTATAAATTTTATCAAATGTCTACGTCCGTATATTGTGAAAACATAATTTTTTTTAACTCTTTAATATCACATTAACATATTTAAAGTCAAAAGGAAAGTAAAGATAAAGTTAAAACATCTTCCCTAGAAACGAATTATAATATTTATTTCTTCCATGCAGTGTTTGTGAATGGGAAGTTCTGCAAGGACCCAAAGCTTGCCGCACCAGACGACTTCTTCTATTCAGGGCTCAACATCCCCCGAAACACATCGAATCCAGTTGGCTCCACTGTGACTCCTGTAAATGTAGCCCAAATTGCAGGACTCAACACTCTCGGCATATCCTTAGTCCGCATTGACTATGCACCATATGGCCAGAACCCGCCCCACACTCACCCTCGAGCCTCGGAGATCCTAGTAGTCCAGGAAGGCACTCTCTACGTTGGTTTCGTGACATCAAACCCTGAAAACAAACTCTTCACTAAAATTCTACACAAGGGAGATGTGTTTGTGTTCCCAATTGGGCTCATTCATTTCCAATTCAATATTGGAAAAACCAATGCAGTTGCCTTTGCTGGTCTGAGCAGCCAGAACCCTGGTGTCATCACCATCGCCAACGCCGTTTTCGGATCGGATCCTCCCATTAACCCGGATGTTCTGGCAAGAGCATTCCAGTTGGATCAGAATGTGGTGAAATCTCTTCAGGCCAAGTTCTGGTGGGACAACAATTAAAGAATTAATATGTAAAATGTTGCAGTGAAGTTGATTTGCAGCTAGTTTGAATAATAATTAATTACATGTTATACTTCTGATTAAATTACGATATAATAAATAGTGGTTCTTTGTGTAACCTTGATCAAGTTTTCTGTATTAAATTTTTAGATAAGTGGTTTGTTGGCTGATTATTTTGTCTCTTCTCCCCTTTGTGTGTCACTGCTGACATGCAGTATTTCCTTAGTGGGTCCAAAAGTCAAATAAATTACAAGATGAGTCAGCTCGTTGACCAGGTTATTGACTGTTAATGAAAGCACCAATTTGGAAATTCCGATGCCAATCTCATTCATCAATCTTTATTTCCACTGCAAATTTTAAATTTGAGCCGAAGTAAGGATATTAAATTTTGTTGAATATTCTTAATATTAATTAAATAGATATGCTATCATTGCAAAAATATCTCTTCAAAGCATTCTATTATCAGGGGTGTTCCAAAATGTTAAAATTCGTAATCAATTGGTTTAGTTGGTGAAATCTTTTATAGTCACCTAAAAAACTTTAGATTCAAATTGCAGTTTTAGTTGGTAAGATGAAGGAAATATCATACATATATTCTGCTAAAACTTGCATTATTTTTTTTTATATATAAAATAAAATAATTTAATAACAAGTTATGATCGTGATCATATTTTCACTGATCAAAATAAAAAAATTGATATTTGTTTCAGTAGATTGTTATAACATTCACATTTGATCATGAAACGATCAATTCAATCTACCATAAAACATGAGGTTTCTTGTTGATTGATGTATTAATTTAACTAGGATTAATTTATGGTTGTTACTTGTTTAAGAAGGAATGGGAATAACATAGTAGGAGATTCCTCCATATTATTCAAATTATATATATGTATGTATATAGAGAGAGAGAGAGAGAGAGTCTTACAAGAGATCTCTTATATAAATATATTCACAATTGCTAGTTTGTGTACTGTTTTTTGAAATTTAATTAAGACGACAAGAAATAGTGAAGAACCGGCAGAGGTTCTTTTTATATCCACAATCTAGATATTGTTGCTCCAGTCAATTGAATTGATCAGATATGAAATATGACCACTTCCGCCATACCCGAAATTTGAAGTGATAAAAAAAATAAATATTCAGAATAAATATGTCTGTAGTTGTTAATGAATCGTTCATTCCGAATAGATAATATTTAACATATTTAAGAGTTGGCAAGCTTTTCATATCTGCTCCAACAAGGGAAAAGCAAAGACTTGTTCATTAAACCCTATCTATAAGTAATCTTGTTAGCCATGCAAGATTTCTCATTCCTCATCAAATCAAATATAACACTTAAAACTATTTGAGATAAACACACCCTAATTAATCCTCATGAGAGCTGTTCACTTCTTGTAGCTTCTGTCTTCTTAGGTCTGGCTTCCTCCTTGGTCTCTGCCTCTGACCCTAGCCCTCTTTAGGATTTCTGTGTAGCCATCAATGACACCAAGAATGTTGGTAAGTTTTTCTTTTCATGTATTAATCCTACAAATTTATGCATGACATGTTATATGTAAAGTAATTAATTAATTCACCCACATCTATTTAATTTTTCTGTGCAGTGTTTGTGAGTGGAAGTTCTGCAAGGACCCAAAGCTTGCCACACCAAATGACTTCTTCTTTTCAGGGCTCAACATCCCCCAAAACACATCGAATCCAGTTGGCTCCACTGTGATCCACGACCAACATCATTGATCCACGAAACTGCCACCTGCGAGTCGCTTACAATCACAATAGTTTTGCCACTTAACTCAGGTCTGTTCTTAATTATCTCACAAGCTCTTGCAATCGCCCAAACTTCAGCTGTGATGGCATCATGATTGCCGATATGTTCCGAGAAAATGCAACAAACTTTCCCTTGGTAATTTCTAAGAACACCACCTATTCCAGCTGGTCCCACCGTTCCCCTTGCCGCTCCATCCACGTTGAATTTAAGAACATCTTTGTTAGGAGGGAACCATTCCAACCGATTAGGGAATTTTCTTTTTTTTGAATCAGTACAGCGATCCGCTATATTGAGCAAGATGAGAGTTACTGGGTCCGTCGATCCCCCGCTTAGGAATTTAAACCACCATGCAACTCTAAATCTAACCATGTCCTCCGCATGAGCCGCATTTACCTCCCCATCCTTGAAAATTTTATGATTCCTAGTTTCCCATATTGTCCATGTTACCGCAAAGAATAGGACTCTCCAAGCCCTCTCTGATTTGATCGAATGACATAAACCAACCCATCCAGTCCACCATTCAATCAAGGATCTGGACAGAACCGCACTAACACCCCACCAGTTCATGCAAGAATGCCATAAATTTGAAGACCAAGAACATGTAAGAAAAAGATGATCTATGGATTCCTCTTTCACCATACACAATGGGCAACTCACATTTCCATCCAACACCATTCCAAACCGGCACAAAACCTCTTTAACCAAAACTCTTCCATGCAACAATTGCCACACAAATAACTCGACCTTGGGGGGGCATACCCCATACCACACTCCACCGAAATTCACCCTCTCGCCAGGATAAACTTCTTCTAAACATTTCCTGAAAGACTTTACAGTAAAACAGCCCTTTGGATCATGCAGCCAGCCTATTGTATCCTGGATCATTTCTCTTATGTTCAAGTTTTCTAAACAAGCCTTGAAGCAACTCCATTGCTCAAGTTCCCAGTCAAAAAGATTTCTTCTCAAGGGCACCTGCCCATTTACCCATCATACCTTCCTTAATCCAGAAATCTCTAACACACCCACTTTTCTTAACAGCTAAAATGTAAATCCTAGGAAAAGCCGTTCTTAGAGGAGTTCCTTCCACCAAAACGTCCTCCCATAATCTAGCTTTGTCCCCCCTTCCCACCACCACTCTTAAACCCTCCTCAAGCACCCTAGCCGTGAGTGTTCCCTGCTGAAACAGAGAGCCTACAGCCTTCACCATATCTGACCTACTATTGCCGCAATTCCAATCCCATCTAAGCAAATCATTCGAAACACCATATTTTGCGCCAATAACTCTCTTCCATAAAGGCGCTTCCTCCGAACCAAACCTCCAAGCCCATTTTGCTAAAAGACCTTTGTTTTTTGACAAGAATCGACCCAATTCCCACTCCCCCCTGCTCTTTACTTTTACTAAGGACTTCCCATTTTATCGGAATGAATTTTCTTTTTCTCACTCCCACCTCCCCAAAAGAAATTCCGCTGAAGTTTTTCTAGCTTGTGCGCTATAGCTACGGGCATCTTAAATACCGACATATAATAATTTGGAATACTGGACATCACTGCTTTGATAAGAACGAGTCTACCTCCTTTATTAAGAAAAATCTTTTTCCAGGGAGCTAGCCGTCCTTCCACCCGTCTCACCAAATCTGCCCAAAAAATCTTAGAAGACGGTCGCCCCCCCAACGGCAGCCCTAAGTACAAAATAGGAAGCGATCCTTTTGCACTTCTAAAAATGGTAGCCCATTCCACCTCTCTATCCCCTTCTCGCCCAACTCTCACCACACAAGATTTTTTAAAGTTTAACTTCAGTTCTGACGCCATTTCGAAACATCTCAAAGTTCGTCTGGCATTTAACAAGTACTCCTCTTTTGGTTGAATGAAGAGCATTGTATCGTCTGCAAACTGAAGATGTGTTATGTGAATCCCTTCTCTTCCAAACTCCGCCCCTTTCATCATACCTTTCTCCTCTGCTTTTCTAAATAAAGCACTCAACCCTTCCACCGCCACAATGAAGAGAAAAGGAGAAAGAGGATCCCCCTGACGGAGCCCCCTTTGCATTCCGAACTGTCTTGTTGTACTTCCGTTAACCAAAATCGGTTGACATACAACAAAACATCCATTGCCTCCATTTCCTACCAAAGCCCATCTTCTTTAACATATTATCCACAAAAGAATGATCCAAGCTATCATATGCTTTTTCAAAATCCAATTTGACCAATAAACCTCCCTCTTTGGATCTTTTCCAATGATGAATGATCTCTTCGGCCACAATAAAACTATCAAGAATTTGTCTATTATTGACGAACGCTGATTGAGCTTCTCCAATTACCGACCCCATAATTCTCTTCATCCTATTTGCTAGAGTCTTTGCCAGAACTTTATATAGAGAGCTCACAAGACTTATTGGTCTGAAATCCAACATGTTTTCCGGTTTGACAGTTTTGGGAATCAGTGCTATGAAGGTTTTATTTAGCTCTTTCACCACTGAACCGTCCTTATGGAAATCTTCCATAAACATCATAAAATCTCTCCCCACCACGTCCCAGTTAGACTTAATGAAGTTCAGGTTGAACCCATCAGGTCCAGGAGCCTTGTTGCCATCACAACTGGAGAGAGCAGCCCACACCTCGTCCTTGTCGAATTTTGCCTCTAATAAAACCCTATCCACCTCAGTGAGCTTCTTAATCGGTAAGCCTCTAATGTTCGGCCTTCTCCAATTCACATTTTTGTAGAAGTTTTCAAAATAGACAGCTATCTCTTCCTTGATCTCATGAGGTTTAGATTTTTTGATGCCCCCAAACTGGATGCCCTCAATGTGGTTATTCCGTCTTCTCCCATTCGCCACACAATGAAAAAATCTGGAGTTCCGGTCCCCTTCCGTCAACCATTTGACCCTCGACTTTTGCCTCCAATCTTGTTCTTCTACCCTTAGAATTTTCCAGAATTCTGCCATAATCGATACACGCTTTTTTCTTAAAGAGTCAGACCATCCCTCCAAAACCGCCTTCTCCTCTAACTTTCCCAAACGGCTTTCACAATCTTTGGTGGATAATTTGTCCTTGCTTTTTTCCACTGCCCACTTTTTGATGACGTACTTAGCTGCCTTCAATTTGAATTGTAATCTACTGCTGCTTGACCCTTTTACCTTACTTCCTAACCAGTTTCTCTTAATCTGGGCTGTCAAGGACTGATCTTCCATCCACCCATTAAAAATTTGAAAAGGACTTGGACCCCACGATTGTTTAGAACTGCCTAAAATAATGGCCTTGTGATCTGAAATGGACCTTGGTATCCCTCTTTGAACCAGATCAGGGAACCATAAAAAAATTTCTGGGGAAACCAAAAATCTGTCCAACCTTGCCCACGATCCAGCCTCCCTATTATTAGACCATGTAAATTCCATCCCTCTCAAAGGAGTGTCGATCACTTTTGCGTGAAGAATGAAGCTATTAAATGCTCTTGCCGACCACTTGTTAAAAACCCCCCCTCTCCTTTCCTTTTCAAGCAAGACAGTATTGAAATCACCTCCCATCACCCATGGCACCGTGAACGACAACTGCAGATCAAGAAGGAAACCCCACAATTCTTTTCTCTCTCTCTCTCTATTGTGGGAGCCTACACATTACAAAAATCTACATGTTTGTCCTGTTTTAACAGTTTTCCCACCAGGACAATGCACCACCTATTAAAAATACAGTCTGTCGGTGTGAAAAGACTCTCATTCCAAAGGGATATCAAACCACCAGCTGAACCTATGGCCTCTACTCCTACTCCCCTAGACAGAAGATATCCTCCGATACTCCTGATAATGTTCCTGTCGAAAACATTGAGTTTTGACTCCTGAATGAACAATACCATCGGCTTTTGAGATAAGACCACACTTCTGACTTTCCTTCTTTTAACCTCTTTACCCAATCCTCTCACATTCCATGACATAGCTAACATGAAAAGGGAAGAGACCACTCACAAACAAAGGCATGAAATTATTGTTGAAATCTAACCTCGTCCTCCCTTTCCTTGGCTATCACAATTTCTGTTATCTCTGTCTCATTTCCGTGGAAATCGAACCCCAACGCTGTCCCTGTTTCTATTATCTTTGACACCTCCTCTTCTAGGTTCCATCTGTTGTCAGATTTCGGATCCAGCTTATCCGTGTTAGACATATTTCCAGAAGAATTCTGACATTTCTCGTGAACGGTAATTCCCAGCTCCACTCCTTTCTCTATAGCCTTAGCAATCTCCACTTCCATATTCCACACTACTCTTCTCTGGCACCCTTTCTTTATCTTCGAAGTATTCTCCAGGTGATCGTTCGGAGTGTTAGCTTTCGATTTTCTAGTTATCATCGGATGAGTTTTAATGTTCGAATCTGATCCTCTACTTCTATCTTTCTTTTTGAATGTCTCCACCTCTCCCATTCCGCCTTCTGCCAAATGCTCTGTTCTACCCTCCTGTTCTCCATTTCCTAGCCTTTCATGAGAAGCATCATCCTGAGTAGCATCAAACGATCCTACTGCTCCTGTATACTCTTCTCTATATTGTTCAAAATTCGACTCTAACCCTTTATCTCTCAGATCAACGCAGATTTTTATCCCTTTCTCATTTCTTCCTTCGTTTTCCATCGCTACACCAGACAAGTGTTTTTCTTTCAAATTCCCATCTCCTTTATGAGCACAAAGTTGCTTTTCAGGCCACTTCTCATGACCCATATTGTTTTCGTCTGACCCAACTTGGCCCCAACTAGCTGAGTCACTGTCTGTGTTCAGCTCTGTATTCACCTCTCTCATATTTTTACTTATGCTGCCCACCTGCCTGGGCTTAGAATAGTCCCCCTTTACTAACTTTGGGCCTAAAAAAGCCCTATCTTCAGGCCCAGAGTCAGATGAGCTGTGGTTCTCCCCACTGCTCTCTTTCCCATTAACTCCCTGAGCTTCACCAATCCTGATACCTCATTGTAATTCGCTCTTCTTCTGTACTTTTTCTTCAATTTTTGTATTCACCTCCCTTTCCCTTTGTCCAACCACCCACTTTTCCCACCTACTACCTTCTGATTTGCTTTCGAATAGCTGATTGAGGGGACTTTCTCCTCCTGTTCTCTGGTTAAAGAGTGTCTCGATTCCCTATTCCTAGGACTTTTTCCTATGATGGGACTCCCTATTTCCCGCAACCCTATGATTTCCTTCTGCTCTTGAATTTGAGTAACCTCTTTCGATAATGCCCCGGCCTTCAAACCCAGAAGTTCATACACCCATCTATTGGATACCAGATCGGAGCTCTCTACTAGTCTCACCGTCATATTACTCTTTCCTACTTGCACCTTGACTTCGGATGAAATGTTCTTGTTTTGTGCTCCCAGGACCATGATTCTACCTTTGTCGAACCTGCCTCTGTTTCTCGTCTCTTCATCTATCCAAACTAGCTCACCCACTCGATTCCTTAGCTTCCGGAAGAACGAAGGGCTCCAACAATTCAATGGTACCCCATATACGTCTATCCATTTTAGCGAGGTTGAAACCCCTATCCCCTCATTCCAAGTGGACATGGAAACAAAATGATCTCTCCAGAAAAACTCATTATTGATAAAGCCATCTCTATCATACTCTGTTTCAAAGGTCCACACTATTCCTTTTCCACCCATGTATGAAGATGAAAAAGCAAAGCCTCTTGATTCCAGCTTCCTGTTCACTCCTTCAACATTCACAAAGTCCTTTAACCACCCTATAGCAATTCTAGAGAGCCAGGCCATGTCCTCTACGGACCCATACCACTGCATTGAAGATTCTTGCTGTCCTGATCTTTTGTATATGTCTGGTCTTTTTTCTATGTCTTGTTTCATCGCTTCTACATAAGATTGGCCTGCCTGACTTCTTGCGTTTCGAAACTGCTCCCGAAAATTGACTCCTCCCTCCCCTTTACCGTCCCTCTGTCTAGTGTCTCTAACGTTAACATTATCCGTTGACAAACGGCGATTATTCCAATTACGATCTGCAACCTTGGCTCTAATTTCCCATCCGTAAATATGCATCCCATCGACCCTCAATGCCACTTTCCTAGCCTCCTCTAAGGACTCGAATCGTATGAAGGCATAGCAGCAGCGTCTGAATATGTTTTTTACAGAGAGAAAAACATCCCTTACCCTCCCAAAGGGTTTGAAAATTCCCCACAACCCTGCTGTATCAACCACTGGATTGCTATTATCCACATAAATAGAGAACAAACTCTCTCTGAAATCTTTCCTCAAACCCCATTCTGCTCTGCCTTCTCTCCTAACTCTCGCGGTTTCTGACGAACGGGAACTTCTCTCTCTAACCCTCTCTGTCTCTCTCATCTCTCCTCTCTCTAACCCTCTCTCAAACTTATATATATATAAGAATTCGTCTTCTTTATACCAATATAACCAATTCTAGAGAGAGAGAGAGAGAGAGAGAGAGAGAAAGAGACTGTGGATTGCTAGCTACTTCAGGTTTCAAGATAAAGAAACTACCAGAGGTCTGTATTTTTGAGACAAAAATTGATCAAGCTCCAGAATTAGAATTTAATCTGAAGCAGATCACCAATATAAACCTGAAACGCGGTTTTTAATAAAGAAATTTTCGATTGGGCATGGAATAATAAATTCTTCCAGTTTGTTGACATTTACGCTATTTATTCAATATCCGTCTCCCTCAAATTTACCTTTTGTGTACAAAAGTGAACCAAAATTTGAAGATCGAGTTTAAAAAACATTAATCAATATATTACTATATTTAAGATTTATTAATATATAAAGATGGTGAAACGGTGGAATGTTTTTGAACAAGCCTTTTCAATTTTTTTTAACATCCATTTTTATTAATAACAGGGGCAAAAGCCAAAAACAGAGTAAACACCAACAACCAGAGTTAAAGAAACAAACATATCATTACACGCCCGAGCAAAGCCACATACCACAAAGCCTTTTCAATTTTTAAATAGTTATATATTAAATATGAAACATTAGCGACTCTAAAGTGGCGGTCGTTTGGGTTAATAATGGTGATTTCGGGAGTGTGGAGCATTCTAGCACCATTGGTGTGAACAACAATCAATTTGTAGAATGCACTACTTTTGTATTGAATTGAGTTAATTGAAATAAACTGGATCAACCCTTATATAGGTTGGAATCCTGACAACTATTAAGTGTGAACATTACTTAAATATTTGTATGCTGCCTAACTAAACTGCCTAACACTATCAGTAGACTTTGTTGATTACACACAAGCACACAATGTCTGACTAGCAGACAATACTGACTCTACTAATTTAACAATTTGGTTTAGATTAAATCCTACATATCTCCCCTTAAACCAAGTTTTCCATAACTTATCATGCCTAAAGTTTTCTTCAGTTTTAGGAATGAATCGTCTTTGAGCGGCTTCGTGAATATGTTTGCAATCTGCTCCTCAAATGACAGTATTCTATCAAGATTTCATTATCCTTTACCAAGTCTCGAATGAAATTAAACTTGATGTCAATGTGCTTACTCCTACCATGAAAAACTGGATTCTTTGTCAGTGAAATGGTTGACTTGTTATCGCAGTAGATCATTGTAGGAGCATTCTGTTGATGCTTCAAGTCACAAAGCATACGATGCAGCCACACAGCCTGTGTAGCACCACTAGCAACTGCAATATACTCAGCTTCCGTAGTCGATAAAGCAACCACCTGCTGCTTTTCCGATAACCAAGAAAATACTCCAGAACCCAGATGGAATGCATATCCGGAAGTACTTTTCCTCTCTTCCATATCACCTGCCCAGTCACTATCTGTGTATCCCACAAGCTCAATCTTATCAGCAGAAGAGTAAAGGATACCGTCATCTAATGTACCTTTCACATATCGCAAAATACGCTTGCCAGCTTGCAAGTGAGATTGCCTCGGAGAATCCATAAACCTGCTGATAAGCCCAACTCCATATGCAATGTCAGGTATAGTAGAAGTTAAGTATCTTAAACTTCCTACTAGTCTCCGAAAGATGGTAGCATGAATCAGCTCACCAGACCCATCTTTCACTAACTTCAATCTCTCTTCAACATGAGTGAGAATCAGCTTACATCCCTCCATCTTGAACTTCTTCAACACATCACCAGCATACTTCTTCTGACATAAGAATATGCCATCATCCGTCTGACTCACCTCAATGCCGAGGAAGTAAGACATCAACCCTAAATTTGTCATCTCAAAATGACCAATCATTGCTTTCTTGAACTCTGCAATCATATCAGGGTTATTGCCGGTAATAATCAAATCATCAACATAAAAACACACAATGAGAATATCTCCCTGTGGATTTGTCTTGATGTACAGAGTGTGCTCGTAGGGACATCTCTGAAACTGATGTTGAATAAAGTATGTGTCAATGCGTGTATACCACGCCCTGGGTGCCTGCTTCAACCTATATAAGGCTTTCTTCAACTTGTAGACCTTCTTTTCTTGCCCCATTTTCACAAAACCTATCAGCTGGTGAATGTAAACTTCTTTCTCTAACTCACCATTTAAGAATGCCGATTTTACATCCATCTGGAAGATTCTCCAGCGATTCTGTGCGGCAAGTGACACAATCAAGCGAATGGTGTCAAGTCTGACAACTGGTGCAAAAACCTCAAAATAATCAATCTCTGGTTTCTGCTTGTAGCCTTTTGCAACCAGACGTGCTTTATAACGCTCCACCTCACCGTTTGGCTTGTATTTTGTCTTATACACCCATTTAACACCAATGGACTGTTTACCACGAGGCAAATCAGTAAGATCCCATGTGTTATTCTTCTTAATTGCACTTATCTCTTCATCCATTGCTTTTATCCAGCAATCATCTCGAGCAGCATCTTCATATGTGATAGGATCACAATATGAAAATAGTGCAAAATTCACTAACTCTTCATCAGTTAGGTCGTCGTCATTACTGAGAACACAATCATGCAAACGAGCTGGCAAAACCCGTTGGCGTTGTGGACGACTGGAAGATTCTACTGGATGTGGAGTCACACCAAGTGATGGTGTCATAGGGGTAGGTTCTTCCTGAACAATCTCTTCCAGATCAACATTAACATCTGAAGAGCTCCCCTTACCACGGGACCAATCCCAACAACCTTGCTCATCAAAGGTAACGTCTCAACTGACAATTACCTTCCCGGATACTGGATTATATAGCTTGTATCCTTTTGTCATCTGACTGTAGCCGAGGAAAATGCACTTCTCTGCCTTATCATCAAGCTTCTTCCTCAAAACATCGGATACATGAGCATATCAAATACAACCGAACACTCGTAGATGTCCAATACTGGGTTTGCGTCAAGTCCAAGCTTCCTGTGGAGTCTTTCCAAGAACATTTCTAGTAGGGCACATGTTCAACAAATAGAACGCACAAGCAACTGTATCACCCCAAAAACCTTTGGGTAAATTCTTCAAGTGCAACATACACCTGACCATATCCATGACTGTTCTATTCTTCCTCTCAGCTACTCCATTTTGCTGAGGAGTGTATCTGGCTGTCATCTGATGATTAATGCCATGTTTCTGCAAGAAACCATTGCAGACAATATATTCTGTGCCTCTGTCTGTTCTCAACGTCTTGATAGATCTTCCACACTGCTTCTCAACATTCGCCTTAAATCTTTTAAAGGCATCACAAGCATCTGACTTCTGCTGTAAGAAATACACCCAAGCTTTCCCGCTAAAGTCATCAATAAAGGTAATAAAATACCTGGAATTTCCATTTGATGGAACCTCCACTGAGCATAAATATGAATGCACCAGCTCCAAGGGATTACTGGCTCTCCATGCCTTTCCTATGGGAAACGGGTCTCTGTGCTTCTTTCCCAAGACACAAATCTCGCAAACTTTATCTGGGGAATTTATGGAAGGTAATCCTGAAACCATCTTTCTAGATACTAGCTGTTTCAGACTTCCAAAATTCACATGGCCAAACCGCATGTGCCACAACCAATTCTCATCACAAATCACTGAACTAAAGCAAGGTAAACTATCACTATTAATAAGCAGCGGAAACAAACGGTTTTGTGACATTTTTACCTTTGCTATTAGCCCTTTCTGTGCACAATTGATGGTGCAAATTCCTTCGTGGATCCGTATCTCATATCCTTTCTCTGAAAGTTTTCCCACACTCAATAAGTTCTTCTGCAGGTTTGGAACAAACAATACATCTGAGATGGCATTCTTGGACCCATCCTTCAAAGTGATAGAGATTCTGCCCTTCCCCATCGCTGGCACCGTTGTGTCATTCCCAAACTTCACCGATGAAGTAAAGGATTCATCTAACTGTGTGAACATCTTCTTTTCACCACACATGTGGTTGCTGCAGCCCGAATCCAGAAACCATTTGTTCTTGGCTTTATTGTCTGCCATGTTGCATGCTGGCAACAATGTTTTGAACGATCACCATTTTTCTATAACATTTGCTTGGAAATCTTGCTTTCTAGATCTGCACTCAGACCTGTAGTGACCAAATTTTTTACAATTAAAACACTGAACCTGAGATTTATTCCTCTGATTAGTGTTGTTGTTGTTGTTGCTCCCTCTGCCTATTCCCTGGCTAGAACTGGAAGCATCGCTTCTTCTGTTTTGTGAGTTCATACCCCACAGTCTAGACTTAGAATTCCTCTGAGTCTCATCTTTGTCTCTCTTAAGACTTAATTGACTTTGTAAAGCCTCTTCCATCTCAATTTCTGACTTCTCATCCAGATGTTGTTCATGGGCTTGGAGTGAGCCCATCAACTCATCCAACGTCATCGTCTCGAGATCTTTGGACTCCTCAATGGCAGTCATTTTGTACTCAAACTTTGAATTCAGTGTTCGGAAAATCTTCTCCATAATCTGAACATCTGAAATTGTCTCACCATTGGACTTCATCTGATTAACAAGTACCAATATCGGTGAGAAATAATCTACCACCTTCTCTATTTTCGTCATTTGAAGAAGCTCCAACTGCCTCCGCATAGTCTGCAGATGAACTTTCTTCACCTTTTTCAGCTCCTCTGTACGTGTTCATCAGAATATCTCATGCTCCTTTTGCTGAAGTGGCATGTGCGATCTTTTTAAAAATCATCGGATCCAGTGACTGGTTAATGAAAAACCTCGCCTTTAGATCCTTCCGAGTTGTTGCAGCATCTGTTGGACTAACAACACCCTTAGAAACAACAGTCCACAACTCCTGGTATTCGAACAAAAGTTGCATCTGGACCTTCCAATACTCAAAATTTGTATTTCCATCAAATTTGGGTATTTGGGGCTGAATTGTATTATTTCCAAAGTTGGAGGTAGCCATTTGTAAATTACCAGAGAGGGGTACAATCCATAATTTTCCACAAAACACAATAATTAAAGCACAATAATTTAAAAACTTTACTTTTCACTTCACGTTTCACTTTTTTTTAAATGCTTTTACTTTCTCCTTTGGTTTTTTTCTTATAACGTCTGTGTTAAAAAAAACAACAGACCTCTCTCTCTCTCTCTCTCTCTGTGCTCACACTCTCTCTTCTGATCAAAACAGATCAGAAACAAAAAAAAAATCCTCTCTTTCAACCCAAACAGAAAAAAACTTATCTTAGGATGTCGATTTGACCTCCAAGACGTCTTCCGTTGACGATGATTCGTTGGAATAAATGGAAGGTAATCAGTAGATGCACTTTTTGATGTTGGTGGTGTCAACCCACTCTCCCGGCGATCGGCGGCTGGTGGTGGTGGAGATGACTGACTCCGGTAACTTCTGAGTTTTTTTTTTCTTCTGAACCTCCCTTTTCTTGTTCTGAAAAAAAATGCCTCTAAACCTCTCTCGGTTCAAATCCGGCACCGGTGAGTTTTTCCGGCTATCCGATTCCTAACTGGAATCTAGCTCAGATCACTCCCTTACAGTGTATCTCTCACATTCACAGTCTCTACCACACACACACCTCCGAGCTCTCAGGCTCTGATACCAAATGTGAACAACAATCAATTTGTAGAATGCACTACTTTTGTATTGAATTGAGTTAATTGAAATAAACTGGATCAACCATTATATAGGTTGGAATCCTGACAACTATTAAGTGTGAACATTACTTAAATATTTGTATGCTGCCTAACTAAACTATCTAACACTATCAGCAGACTTTGTTGATTACACACAAGCACACAATGTCTGACTAGCAGACAATACTGACTCCACTAATTTAACAACTTGGTTTAGATTAAATCCTGCAATTAGGGATATCAGAAGCAGTTTGTGTGCAACTGGTGGTTTGGAGGTGGTGTTTGAGGCAAGAATTTTCAACTCCTTTGGGGATTGCCTTGCGAAGATGGGCTTGAGTCAGGTTGGGGATTTTATGGAATGGGCTGAACGGTGACCTTTGCCTCTTGTCTTCTTGGTCTTTTTGTAGGCTCCTGGTGGTTTCTTTGTGACTCTGTTTTGGCATTGTTGTGGCTCTGTTTTAGGTATGTCTTTTTGTTGTTGTTTGGTTTGCTTCTCTTTGTTGACTGTTGGGAGTACCCAGGTGCAGTAGTGGCCTCCCTGTTTCTTGTTCTTTGATGTTTGTGTTTTGTTCCCCTTGATCGTTTCTTGTTTGGTTTGGTCCCCTGTTGTGTTCTTGCTTCTTTGGCCTCCTTTCTCAGATCTCTTTAATAAAGGCTTTTACCATTAAAAAAAAATGAAACATTCACATTTCAATAAATATCACCTACTTCAAAAATATATATATATACAGTCCTTTTCCTGTCAGTGCGCACTGATAGAATTATATAAGAACATTGAATGTGAGCCACTCATTTATAAAAGAGTTTTGACAAGTGTATACATGCCAAGTCAAAATATGTAAAATGAGTGGCTCACATTCAATGTCCTTATATAATTCTATCAGTGCGCACTTATTTGAAAATTATTGTATATATATATATATATACAAATCTATTATGTATATAATATTCGCTTTGAAGATGATATATTCTAAGTGAATTTTTCATATGTAATTATCTATTTCAATCACATCAACTCATTTTTAGTTTGACAAGATAAGGTTTGTATCATTTAACGGTAATCCCATTTCCCAAAACTCTCAATTAAATGTAATAGATAATAAAATATTTATTTAATTTAATGATTTACATAAAATACAAATTCCGTGGAATATGGCTTTGATATATATGATGGATAAACATTATCATATGTTACCTATTTCAAGCAATTTTGAAAACTTTATTACATGGCATCATTGCAACGAAATGAAATACCTATTCAGCCCTAAACATAATTGAAATCAATAGTCAATAGAGAATGATCAGAAATGGAGCTATATGTGTTCTCATCAGCCTGCCCTTGAAAAGACTTGAGCCTACAATACCAGCATGCGAGTGTAAAAGGTAAACCAATCAATTTTTTTTAAGGTAAAGCAGCATGTGAGCCCACAACACCAGTAGATGATATTAACACATGTACATGATAAATTTAATAAAAGACTAGAGATACTTAGCAAGGCATGCAATTATCAGAGCATCTAGCATAACAATCGGTGTATCTGTCATTCCAATTGACTCAACTTTGCTAGAGTTAAATGCTCAATCAGAGGTGTACATTCGAATGTCATGGCTCAACAATCAGATGTATATATTCTCAATAGAAGTCATAAAAAGCATCATATTTAGGACCTAATCCCTTAGGAAAATATCCCAAATGGTCTCTATATGATAATGGTTCACCATAAGAATGAGTGTATCTGTCGTTCCAATAGACCATTAAGAGGATGTGTAGTCTATTGTTGAGCCATGAAAGTTGATTGAGTAAGAGAAATACTGTAGAGTACCTGAACTTTGCTCAAGCTAATCTGTCTTCATACCGTGGAAATAAAAAGTACCAAAAACCCTTTCAACCAAATTTCCAAAAATCTTTTCAGCCTAATTTCCTCTAGTCTCAACCTATTTCACCTCAATTCCCAAATAGAAACATAAACCTTGTTTCACAGTTCAAAAATATCATACCAAGTATTCTTGGGAAATCACATAATCAGATGTCTAGACCAAAATGGTAGCCAAAACTCAATCACCAACCTGGAAATACAAATCCGCCCCAATGTCAGATATGTGGCAAACTTGGACATACAACCTTTGTGCGTTACCACAGAACTAATTTGAACTACCGGCCCAAAAATTATTCATCACAAGCCAACTTCAGTCAGTACTAACCAAACACTCCTCCAAGTTTCCAATCTTTTAGTTAGTTACCTGAATAAGATTTCATTGCTGCCATACTAGCAAGTTCTATGATGTCACCTCCGCAAACTGTGAGTGAAAACTCTTGGTTCATGGACTCTTGAGCAACCCACCATATGACACCAGACATCAAATGCCTTAGTAATTCAGCTTATTTCCAAGGCAATGATCAAGTCATGGTTGGTAATGGTAAGACTATAAGCATTTCAAATATAAGCAATATTGTTATTTCATCTCATTCCAAACTCGTGCATCTTAAGCATGTATTGCATACCCTTGCAATTTGCAGTAAACTCATTAGTGTCACAAAACTTTCTTCAAATAAACAATGTTGAATTTTATCATTCACTTTTCTTGTGAAGAGCTAGGTCACCAAGAGAGTTCTACTTCAAGGATATCTTGAGAAGAGTTTTTACAAGCCCAAATCCACTCTACAAGAAAATCGCTCATTTACTATGGGCGATGCTCGTTGTGGACGTGTATCGACTACGGTCATTGCCCTTTACAACGCCTGCTATATGTGAATGTGTAATGGATAATGTCGAGTTTCGACTACAGACATCGTCCGTGATAAATAACCACAACTACAATGGGCATCGCCCGTAGTGAATCACGTTTCGACTACAGATGATGTCCGTGATAAATAAGCTCAACTACAACTGGCATTGCCCGTTGTAGGTAACATACCTACTACGGGCATTGTCCGTGGTCAATGTATTATTTACAACAGGCATTGCCCGTGGTCGATGAGTATTTGTTTAAACAAAAAAAACAAAATTAATTTATTGATTTTATATGTAGCCTGTTTAGTGAAAATAATTGGAAGATTAAACTCCAAAGCATTCAATATAAAAATCCACAAGCATTCAATATATATATATATATATATATTAAAATTTATAAATCCATAAATATTCAATAAAAAATCTTCAAGTATTAACATTACATTCACCTATAAACATTCACTTAATTAAAAAGTCTACTAGCTAAATGTGAATGAATATTAAGTACAGCTAGGTCTCTACAACTTATCAAAATTATTAGAACATGTCAAAAAAAAGGGCTATGGTGATCCTTTAAGTAGAAAAAAATAAGTACAACATCATGCTTTAACTAGATAAGAGTTGTGCATCGATCTTAGTCTCTCCAGATCATACTTGTTTGATGTTGTAGTTAATGTGTCCGACACCAAGGACATACAAGACAAGCTAGATGTTGCAGTTAAGAGTATCTCTATATATGAAGTGCAATATGGCCTGTAGGAAATAAAAAAAGGTAAAACAGTGATGGTGTAATACTGTCAAACCAATTAATTTCCAAAAAGTATATTGCAAAAGTTGCAACACAAAAACATTTGTTCTAGAAGTGAAGAAACGAAGGAATAAATGCACTAAAAGAGAGTAAATTAAAGAAAATTCATGCACTTAATTGTGATAATTTATCTTTCTCACTCATGTAAAATGGAAACAGCACAATGAAAAAAATAGTGAGAATGATAAATTAATATAGATTATACAAGAAAAACACACTTCTTAGCTTAATATTTTACTTCAATATAGAAGTACAAACTACAAAGTAGTGGTGAACAGCATTTGTAGCCTGCCTTTTAGTTTCAAGCATGCAAATAAATCATTTAAACATAATTCTAAGAAAACAAATCCAAAAAGACTAAATTTTCATATGAAATTGCAATAGTATAATGAATAATTTATCTTCTTTAATAGCACTAATATCTCAAAGAAACTCAAGGTCAAATAAATATTCAATTGCAACCAACAATCAAAATTTGGAGATTATTATTCAGCATATGATTCTACTATAAGTCTATAACTAAGAAGAAATGAATGATTAAAAAGGCCCGTGAATAACCTATTAGACTCTAAAGAGCATCTGAAATCACTTATTAATCTAATTGATAGACAAATTTAATACAAATAGTGAAATTTTTTTTGAAACCTCACTTGTTCGAGCTAATCACTTTCACATCAGCATGGCATAACCCGCTCCCCCAACTAATCATTTTTCGACTTCGGCAAGCTAACTGTCGTCACTTGCTCTAGCAAGTTAATCACCATCACCTTCACTCTAGAGAAGAAGAAGATCCATCAAAATAAATATTTTCAAAGCCCCAATCAAATTAATTATAAATATATATATAATAAACTACGCAGGTAAATATAATTAGTTACGCAAAAGAAAAGAATAAATTAATTAACTTGTTTCTATAAAAGAGAATTCTTTAAATCTTATTGCCAACTCAATTTCTGTAGATGCAACTACATGTACAATGCAAATGTCCCTACACATTGCTTGACAAAAGATGCATTACCATATCTAGATATAAATTTAATCATGGAAATAGATATAAATTTAATCATGGAAATTGAGATGAATTCTAGGGGACAATATTAGAAGCATAACATTTGTAAACTTATATGTAAATTAGATAGAATCAAGCACCTTAGATTCAAGCTTACAGATTTCTGAAACTTATATAACTCTACATATATCTTGGTAAAAAAAAATGAAAACATTTCTAGTAACAACAATATATATACAAACAAATTTCATTCCCTGTACTTCTACAAGTTTCTCCACTACCATACCAAAAACAAGTAAATCTCAAATAGCATTGAATTTGAACGAAAATATATTCAAAGTAGACATGCCGCCGGTTCCGGTTCCGGTTCCTCCGGTTCCGAACCGGAACCGGCCTATTTTTTTTTTAATTTTTTTTAATATCATATTTCATTAAAAAAATTAGCCATGTAGAAATGTACTTGGTAAATGTATTTTATTGGGTCACCCGCAAAATAAAGTTAAATAAATAAATGACAAATTAAAAAATAAAATAAAATAAAACAAAACCAAAAAAATAAAATTGGCCTTGCACTTAATTTTTACCACAATTAAGTTGCCTACGTATCCTCTTAAGGGTTTAGAGGAATCAAAGGCCACGTAGTTCTCTTACCTTTTATTGTAGATTTGGACTTTGGAGTTTGGAGATACGGATTTGGCGTGGAGTCGACGAGTCGTGGAGACGTGGACTAATCGTTGCCATGATCATCCGTTCGACTTTCAGCCGGTTGATCATCTTTAAAGAAATCGTATGGTTCCTCTTGATCGATTTCTTGTTGTCTATTTTGAGCCTTCGTCCAATCTTCAACACAAGCTTGTATCTGAAGTGATTTCGGACTCATAAGGGAACGTCTTGGGTCTAAAATATTCCCACCGGCACTGAACTGTTGTTCTACCGCCACCGTAGAAACTGGTGTTGAAAGGATTTGTTTGGCTATCATAGCCAAGATTGGAAAGTACCTTTCATGCTCTTTCCACCAGTGTAGGATATCAAATTTTTTATCTTCAGTGTCTTCTATGAACCCAAAAGAGGTACTTAGATAAGATTCAAGCTCGGAATATGTGGTGGAGCTTGATGAAGAAGAACCTCGTAATTTTTTGGTTTTTTTTTTATAAAAGATTATACCCTAAATTAACAAATGAAGAGGATGATGATGATGAACGAGATACATTTTGAGTTTATGGAACATCTATGTTCAGTGATGGACCGTAAACTTTAATATATTCATCATATAATTCATACAATAATGTCTTAACCCTAGCACAACACATATCAACATCATAATCTATTTTTAAACCTTGTTCATAATAAACAGAAAGATAATCAGGCAAACTTTCTAATCTACAACGTGGATCAAAACACAATGCAATCAAATAAATATTTGGAAACTCCTTATAATATTCTAACCATTTATCCTTCATAGCAGTAACAGACTCATGTAACTCTGAGTCGGATTCACAATGAGCAAATGCACCAGCAATATTAAGACTCTCAATAATAAATAAATTAGTTGTAGGATAATAAACACCAGATAAATTGTTAGTAGCAGTATAAAAAACTTTTAACAAACCACAAACATTGCTACAAGCATCCCAATGACTTTGATAAAGATTAATGTGACTAACATGATATTGAATAAAAGTAACTAATAAATCCCTATATTCATAACTTCTAGCAAGCAATTTATAAGTAGAATTCCAACATGTTGGAACATCACGAGGAAATCTAATGGCACGCTTACCATTTTGTTTACAATATGCTGCCCATAATTTCATTACAGAAGGATGTTTCCACAAAAAATAGAGGGCATCTTTAATAGGTTGAATAAACTGTTCAAGAGTTTTTAATCCTTTTTGAACACATAAATTGAAAACATGGCATGCACATCTTTGATGAAAAAATTTACCACCAAGATAAGGTTTGCATAATTCAATTAAAGCACGAATAGCAGCGGTATTGTTAGAAGCATTATCAAAACCAATTGCAAAAATTTTGTTCTCAATTTTATACTCTGTGAAAATAATTCTAAGATGTCTAAAAATATTAGCAGCAGTATGTTTTTCATCAAAAACTCTAAATGCAAGAATTCTTTTTTGGATAGCCCATGCATTATCCATATAATGGCAAATGACACCTATGTATGAATGCATTCGCCAATGATCACTCCATATGTCGGCACATACGGAAACACGACCATTATATTTTTCAAAAAAAATTTCCAACATTTTCTTTTCTTTTTCATAAATGTTTTCAAGTGCTTCTGTGAGCGTGGTTCTAGGAACACGACATGCAGCAGGATTTAATGCTCGTTGACAATAATTATTAAAACCAACTTTTTCACCAAAACTAAATGGTAAGTGTTCTACTGCAACCATTCTAGCTAATTCTTCTCTATTTTTTGCATCACTATATTTAAATAATTGTTGGTTAGGGGTAGCGTACCTAGGAATTTGAGATTGTGAACTCTATTTGGCCTGTGCATCTGGATGTGAGTTCGTTATATGCTTCCGATATGAGCCATATCCTCCAGATTTGTGCCATTTAAATACTTTTTTGCAGTAATTGCAAATCAGTACTGTGCTTCCATCTTCATTCGTAACTTTCTTCATATGGAGTACGAATAGATCAGATTTGACCTGCTTCGGTAACTTTTCTTCCATCTGTGGATAAAAATCAAAATCTTGATGTGGGTTGGGATCAGGGTCATCATGCTCATCACCATCATGGCCAAGATCAGGCATATTTTCTGATTGGCTTGTCAAAATGGGGGTGACATTGAGATCGGGTTCAGAAATTCTAAGAGAGGGATGAGAATGAGGAAAGTTTAGGCCTAAGTCTTCAGCATAGACTTGTTGTTGTAGATACTCGTGATAGGCACGGTTGTCATAACCGAGATTATCCGTCATACGACCCTTACCTTTCATCGAAATGGAGCGTTTAGGAGCGTCACCACTTCCACTTGCCATTTTAAAAATTGAATTGTAAAATTCCTTGAACAAAAAATATTAAAAAATTGATTTAAAAAATAATTAAATGGTTGGAAATAAATTTGGAAGAAAATTAGAAACTTAGTAGTTAGTAATTGCAATTTGAAAATAAAATAAATTGGATATAAAATAAATTGCAAATAAAATAAATTGGAATATATAGCAAATAAAATAAATTGTAAATAAATGATATTGGAAACTTAGTAATTGAGTAATTGCAAATTAAATAAATTTGAAATAAGAAATATTGCAAATAAAATAAAATTAGAAACTAAGTAGTTGTAAATAAAATAAATTGGAAACTTACTAACTTAGTAATTGCAAATAATATAAATTGGAAACTTGGAGACTTGGAGTTTGAGAATTGAGACTTGGAGAATTGAAAGTTTAGAGAGAATTGAGAATTAGAGATAATTGAGGAAATTGGGGTGAGGAAAAATGAATGGAGGGGTAGGGGTATTTATAGAAAAGAAAATTAAAAGAAAATTAAAAAAAAAAAAAACATGAACCGTTGGAGGCCCAACGGCCTGCTGACGTCAGCGGACCGTTGGCCTCCAATGGTTATTTAAAAAAAAATATTTAAAAGAAGAACCGCAGGTTCTTCGTTGAAGCGAACCGGAACCAGAACCGGGCCGGACCGGTTCCGGTCCGGTTCTGAGAACCGGAACCGGATTTTCCGGTTCCGGTTCCGGTTTTCTGACGGCGGTTCCGGTTCGGTTCTCCGGTTCGAACCGAACCGCCGTCATGTCTAATTCAAAGTAGATGACTCTTATTGGAAAAACACATACAACATAATATTATCAACACTGTCATCAATGTAATAGTAATTGTAGAAAACAAAAATTTTATATATATATATATATATATATATATACCCGATTTTGAGACTTGTTAAAGAACATACCCGTTTCGAATCATTGTCTTTCCCCATCAAAGTTACTATTCAAGTCCCTACAAATCACTACTTCAAAATCAAAAAATTATTTAGTTTTTTCACCACATGCATGCATTGCTTGTCCAAATACACACTTATATTAATAACATACATGCATATAAATTACATATAAATATAGAGAGACTGAAAAAACCTTGATTAGAAGAATTCCAATTCCGTCGAAACTTCATAACAAAAGCAAAGCTATCGAAGCAAACAAATCACAGGGCTATGAAATTTGAGGTCAAAACGCAGATTAATCAGCCAAATATTACTAGCAAAATCTTCACATTTTCCTTGATCTCTACACGAAAGCGAATTGGAGAATAAAAGAGAAATCACAAGTAAAAACTCCCAATACAAACAAATAATAGAGTAAAAATTCTTGATTTTTTAAAGCAAAATCTTAGTGGTCAGAAAACTAAAAAATGAAAGAATTTATTAGAATGAATAAAAGAGAAAATAGTTGCCCAAAATCACAAAACCCAGAAAGCCAAAAATCAAGACCCAAAGCCAAAATCACATAATCAAGCACACAGATGCCAAACACCCCCCCCAAAAGCATCACATATTAGAAAACCCAAAAAAAAAATCAAGTGGAAAGTTGAAAATGTACCTGATCCAACTTGAAAAACAAAATCCAAGCATCTTTTCTTCAAAGAACCTGACACCAAAATAGGAACTGAAGGATGAAGAAAACTCTTGTTCGCGGTTACAGGTCTTGGTTTTAATCGACACTGAGAAAGGAAAATTCCAGCGGCGACGAGGAAGAGAAAGTCGAACTTCGTTGAGGTCTTCCATTTGTTCAGAATCGCAATAGAGAGATATAGTGAGCTTAGGGTTTTTAGATTTCGTAAACTTCAAATTTAGGGATTTTGTTTTGCTTTCAAATATATATCATAACAATTACCACGGACATACAAGGTTTGTAGTAATTACCGTATCCAATACGGGCAGTTAGATGCCCGTTGTAATTAAAAATTATCAACAACGGGCATTTAAAGGCTCGTGATGGAAACGTTTTTAATTGAATATTAACCACGGGCTTTTAAAGGCCCGTGATCGTTATTGCTCATCTAACACAGGCCTAGGATGCCCGTAGTAAATGTTCCGTGATAAAAGTCCAAATTTCTTTTAGTGCCACCACAACTTCAAACAAACATTGAATCCTGGGTTCAGGGTAGGTGTTTTCAAACCTAAAGTATGGATCTCTGAAAAGGTTGTAGCTTCAAATTTAGCTCAGACTGAACTATCAACTGTCGCACAAGCACTTCTAAGCCTAGAATGGAAACAAGCAATGGATATGGAGTACAAAGCTCTGCATAAAAATCACACTTAATATTTGGTTCCACCTCCATCCCATCATAATGTTATCGGTTGTAAATGGTTATTTAAATTGAAGCTTAAGCAAGATTGTTCTATTGAAAGGCATGTTAAGGCCCTTCTGTATGTAAATTCAGCCTCCCATTTCCTATTGTTTTCGCTCTTTTCTTAGGCTTTTTTGGTATTTAATATGTTTATTTAGCTTATATAGGTTTTCATCACTAAATAAGGTGTTAGATCTTAATGGAAGAGATTTTGAGGCTAAAATGGGCTGAAATTGTAAAGGCTTATGCTGAACGTCCATCTTACGGAGGCCATAACTTCCTCTTAAAACTGAATTGGGTTTCGAGCCACTTTTTTCAAAAATCCTCGGATGTCTATTTTTCAGAAAAATTTATACTTATGATTCTGATATTTCTAAAGGAAGTTATCCCCGGTTTAATAACAGGTGCATCAAGTTGAAAATTTCTTTTTAGTGACCTAAGTGACCTCCAAAGCGACTTGCCACCAAGTCGCCTGGACCCCTGTCCAACTCATCCAAAGGACGAGGTTTTGCACTAAAATGGCCTCTCTTATAAATACCTTCCATTTTAATGCCCAAATAACCATCCCCCCATCTAAAAACACATAAATACCAACTCCCATCCAAAATCCAACCTACCATCCAATCTTTGAGCCACTCTTGAAGACCCAACATTAAGAAGTGAGGAGAGGAGCTTTCAAGCCACCAAGGAGGTCATCCTCATTGGTGGTGCACACCACCATCACCATACGTCACTTCATTCCACCCATCTTAGAGAGATAGAGAGAAAAGGAGGGAGCATTCTTGTCTATGAGTGAGTTGTGCACTAAAGAAGATGGGAGGCTCTCCATTATCATCTAGTTGGTTAGGACAACCGGTTGACAACCGTAGAGACCCGAGTTTGAATCCCAGTGGCGGATCAGTTCTTTCATTTATAATTCTTATCTCTCTTTTATTACTCTTTGATGTGTATTATCACCACTAGGGATATGATGTAAACCTAACACTATTTCCATTTTTATTAAATATGTTTGTTAATTCTTTTGTGGATATTTAAGTTCGCAATGCTTTTATGTGGATTAGCTATCACTTGAATAAATTTTGTTTATGTAAAGGACCGAAAGGTGACACACACAACGTGCTAGATTAAATGTCCACTACATGTTGAGTAAGATAGAAATATGCGAGCTTGCATGTATAGTCGCTAAATGTGTATCATTATTTTTAATGATTTCGTGTGTATTTCTAAAAGTCATTGAAAGTTAGATTATTGTTGCATGTGAGTATATTCTTTGTTGCTCAAAAGAGAATATTGGTGAGGATTAAGTGAACACGACTTTCAACATTAATGAGCATGTTTGTATGAATTTGTGTGAATGTTTTGGAGTTGTCATTTACTTAGTGTAACAATATCTCTTGCATCTCTCCAATCCATTAAATATCCTAAATTTATTTTAGCTTAATATCATTGTATATAGTTTATTATTTCTAGAAATATTTACATTTACTGCACAAACCCTCCTTAAATCGTTTCCCATTCATTTAAGTTAGGAATAGTTGATGAATTACACTTCCCCATGGAACGAATCGTATTTGCCTCTATACAAATCTTCTAACGATTCATGCACTTACGAGATAAACCGTGTGCCTTGTTGGTTCCGAAAACCAAAATTATCACAGCGCAGCGGAAAGGCGGTGGGCCTGATTTTTAAAAGTTTTCTATAAAAACAAAACCGTTTTAGCCGGATCGTTGTGATTATATAGATTATAATATTTAATTATAAATAGTAAGGAAGAAATTGTTACTCTTGTAGGATCTTCGCGAATCCCTCGAACAAAATTGTTCTACCGTAGAATCTTTGTGATTCCCTCGAACAAAGTTCTTCCACGCCGAATCTTCAACACCAAAGAACGGACGAGTGGGCGTCTCGGTATTTAACAGAATAATTACGACTCTCGAATTTTATGTACTAATTATGTACTCATCATATGAGACAACAAGAAAAGTATTTATAAACTTTCTCACAATATTTTTCTAGAGGCTTTTAAGTTAGAAAAAATTTATATATATATTCTTTATTTCTCGTTTCCTTTTTCTTGTACTATTTTTTTTAATAAAAAAAAAAAATTCTTTCGTCTTCCGGTGTTCACCAACCCAAGAAGACTTCTTAGTATTTTTTTTATAGTGATGTTGAGTGCACGTGATCGATAGAGAATAAAATAAACATTTTTAAAGTCATTGTATCCAATACAACCTCATTCATCTATAACAAACGAGAGCACGAGATCAATCTTTTTCTCTCGTGTAATTTTTGTTTTCATTATAGAATTAGAAACCTAATTAGATTATAATACTAATTAAATATTAAAATAAACAATTCATTTAAATATTTAAAAAAATTTCGAAAATCCTTATCATAATAATTAAATTACAATTATTTAATTATTATCATAATATATAAATTTCGAAATTGCCAAAGGATAAATCCATTGACAAATTTTGCCAACACAAGGTAAACATCCATGTGATCCTTATCTTTATCTGTTCAATTTAAATTCAAAATTTAAATATATTATAATCCAATTATAAAAAAATTATTTTATTTGAAATTCTCCCGATGACCCAGATAGTCCCTGGGTAGGTTTACTACCTGTCTCTTCACCACCTCTTCCCATATATGACAGAGCATTACATATTCTCTACATTGAAGGTCTTTTACCCAGTCCTGTTTCACAACCGATTCAGTGTTTCATGGCCTCCAGCTATGACCAAGAATTCCCTCCTTTAGAACCCACTTCTAATCCTGAGAAGACACGGTTCTCCAGACCTTATGTCCAAACCACTGAGGTCTTACCTAATGGTTCTGTTAAGCATCCCTCTCATGCTGAACAAGTTCTTAACTGGCAATCCCATAATGCCAAAATCCAAAATCGAGTCCTGAGTTCTATCGATCAAAAAATTGACCGAGTCTCTCATCATGTCTCCCAACATGAGAATCGGCTTCATAGCATGGATTCCACTTTTCGACAGATGTTTTCTGATCTTCAGTCTCGAATTGCTAAACTGGATGCAGACCTCCACTACTACATCAACCTTGGTTACCATGGTTCCAAGTTTGATAGGAAGGAAAAAGAAATGCGACAGCTCAGAGCTCAACTAGATCAATTACAAAAAAATCAGGCATATTCTAAGCTGCGTCCATATCAGCCCAGAATGTCTCATCCCCATTCCATGGGATTTTCGGCCTCTCCTCCTCCCTCTCCTGCAAGGTCCCCAGACTATTCGCATGACTTTAAGTCTACCGGAGAACTGTTTCGGAAGTATCCTCTTCCGAAAGAAACCTCAAAGTCTAAGCCTCAGTCCTCTACTGCTTCAAGTTCTCGTTCCCGTAAGGATAAAAGCCCTGCTCAATACAAACCAGCCTTTTATGCATCTCCTAGGTCCTCTCCATCCGCCACAATGGCCTCAGACTCTCTTTCATCCTCTTCAGAGTCTCATTCCTCTTTGGGATCTCCGTTCCACATGTCTTCTTCTCCAGACATACCGGATCCTACTCAGGCCTTTATGGCTTCCAGAGCAGACCCTTCGGACCAAACCTACGACTCTTCTAGTGATAGTTCTACTGGTCCTACAGGCACTACTCCTATTGTCGAAGAACCTCTTGATGTTCCTCCGCCTCCACCTCCTCAAGCCCCTAAGTCCAGGCCTACCAATGGCCCTTGGTTCCAACTTGATGACTCTTCTCCTGACACATGGAGGAAGAAAATCTCTGAGATGAGTGCTTGGCTCGATTTACAAATGGCCAAGTCCGAACAAACCCTTGAAGCTATCCTCTGAGAATTTGTTTCTCGCTTTACTGGTTCTCTCCATGATTGGTACCAAGCCTTGGGTGAATACCGGCAGCTCCAGTTTGTTCGGGCCCAATCCACTGTCCATGCCATGGGAATTCTCTTCCGCGAGTTTCTCGGGGATCCCAACCAATATTACAAACAGGCTTGCCAAGAATTCTTTGACATGCGTTGTTGTTCCTTACGGAAAAAAGATGTTGAATACCACTACAAACGTATGTCCGGCCGATACCACATCCTTGGTGGTATTAATGACCAAAGTCTCAAACATGTGTACGTCAACTCTCTCCCTACCGAACTCCAAGAAGAACTCCAGCGTCGAATTGATACGTCTGGTCAACCTTTTAATGATATCACTTTGGGAGAAATACACATGTTCACACTTGGAGCTCTCGACAAACTCTGTGCCACCCAAAAGATCTTCTCCAAAATGCTTCGAGAAGGAAAGAAATATGAAGGCCAGTGCAAACAGCCCTCTCTTCATATTAAATGCAAAGACAAAGATCAATGCTTTTGCAAATCCAAAAAGAAGAACAACTACTGTCCTTTCAAGTCCCGTTCTGGCAAATCTTCAAAATCTAAGACAAAGAAGTTCAAATACTTCAAACGAAAGTCCTCTCGAGCCCAGAACAAATCCTCCAAATGTTTTGTTTACGGCCAGCCAGGTCATTTTGCCAAACAATGCCCGAACAAGAAAGCTAAGTCTGCCAAGCTTGTCCAGCAGCTGGCTTCCATTGCTGATAATATTCCTTCAGATGCTGATGTTGAGTCCATCTTCTCTGAGCAAGAAGTTGCTGATTAGAGTACAATTTTTGTCCTCCATCTCTCTGACAGCTCTGACTTTGGCTCTTCTGACCCAGAGTCCAGCCCGACTTACAGTTCTTACCAAACAGCCTCTACAGAAACCTCTTTAGGCCCCCAGGTTCCTATTCAAATTTTGCCCGATAAATATGCCAAACCCATTGATGTTATCGCTTATTTTGACACTGGTTCTCATACCACAATGATGAACCCGGCCATCCTTCCTCCTGACAGTTGGAAACCGCATACCCGTTACTTCAAGGCTGCCGATGGCAAAATCTTTACCACCAATCTCATTTCAAAATCTAAGGTTGGTATAAAGCTCTTCCCGTCCTACACCGTCTGGGCCCAAGTCCTCGGTACACCCTTACCTGAAAAAGATATCCTCATAGGTTGGGATGTTTACTGCCAATGTAACTCTCTCTGTATTCTCCCGTCCGGTGTGCGTTACAAACGTGATTTTAAAACCTTTTCCCCTCTCCACAAAGTTTTCCCGCTGTCTGCTCTCCAGCCTCCTTTCCAGGATATTCAGCAAAAGCTTCTCCAATTCTGCACTAATAGTCATACTGAGTTTCACCACCCTTCTCCTCTATGGAAGAATTCTGACTTCTTCGTCCACCTCCCTTTCAAGCTCAATGAAGACGTCAACCCTACTAAGGCCACCCACACATGCATGTCACCTTCTGACCTCCAGTTAGCCTCTGCTGAATGTGCCGAGCTACTCAGCCAAGGTCTCATTGAGCCCACTTCGTCTTAATGGGCCTGCCAGGCCTTTTATGTTGAAAAAAGATCCGAACTCACACGTGGAAAGAAAAGACTGGTGATCGACTACAAGCCTCTGAATCTCTTCCTTAGAGATGACAAATTTCCAGTCCCCAAGACCTCCACTCTGTTCTCTCAGCTTCCCGGTGGTACCATTTTCTCCAAATTTGATCTCAAAGGTGTTTTCTGGCAAATTGGCATCCATCCTGATGATCGTCATAAGACCGCCTTCTGTCTCCCCAATGCTCACTACCAATGGAAGGTCCTCCCTTTCAGGCTTAAAACCGCCCCTTCACTCTTCCAGAAAGCCGTGATCCGGATCTTTCATCCTTTGCTCCATTCAGCCCTCATCTACATTGATGATATCCTTCTGTTTTCTTCTGACAAACAGTCTCATTCTCACCTCCTTCAGACCTTCCATGATATTGTTCTTAAATATGGTATCATGCTTTCTGATAAAAAGAGTTTAGTTAGTCAATCTGAGATCGACTTCCTTGGCATCACATTGCCAATGGACAGTACTACCCTGGTCCCCACATGGCATCCCAACTCCTTGATTTCCCGGATTCTCAGCTCACTTACAAACAAGTCCAACAATTCCTTGGGATCGTTAATTTTATCAGAAATTTCATCCCTAAAGTTAGTCTCTACACATCCAGGCTATCCGCTCTTCTGAAGAAAAATCCCCCTTTGTGGGACCACACCCACACCTCTGCTGTGAGCCACCTCAAGAAAGTGGCCCAGTCTCCTCCTGCTCTTACCATTCCATCCACGGGATAGCTTATCCTCCAGACAGATGCCAGCGATCATTATTGGGGTGTTATCTTAATTAAAGATAGGCTCGGCCAACGCCATTATTGTGGTCATGCAAGTGGACAATTCAAATAAGCATAAAAACATTATCACACTGTCTACAAAAAGATCTTAGCAGTCAAATATGCCATCCAAAAGTTTGACTTCTACCTCCGGACAAAGAACTTTACAGTCGAAATGGATAACTCCTCTTTTCCTAAAGTTCTCGAGTTTCGAAACAAGATACCTCCCAATCCTCAACTATTACGACTCAAAGATTGGTTTGCTCGCTATGATTTTACTGTGCGGCACGTGAAAGGCGAACACAATATAAATGCAGATATGCTCTCACGTCTTCCACCAGTTCATCTTGTCACTCCCTTCTACAGAATTCCCCTTGTCCTGATGGCCAGCTCTGCATCTTCCTCAGCTTCATCCTTTTCCGTTTCTCCCTCATCCTTCCCTCCGGTCAGGGATTTTCCTCCAGAACTTCTTTCTCAAGTTCCCCCAGGTCAACAACCTTCTCTTCTCCAGATGCAGACCTTTGCCCACACATATCTTCCTATCTACTTACTCCAGCTCAAACAGCAAGGGATCTGTCATGTCCTTTCTAACCCTTCCAGGCCTTTTCTGGATCCTTTTGCCATGCCTCCAGTCTACTATTTCTCTCCCCAAGTTCTCTGGTATTTATGGTGTTTGTCCATCCTCCATCACCATGCCTTTGTCTTCCCTCTCCAGGCCACATATGCCCTGATCCAGACTCCCTCTCCTCACCGTACCCTGTTTCTCTCTTTCCTCCAGTGGTTGAACCCTTTATCAGTCTGGAAATCTGAACTGACCAAACTCATGGGTCAGTACAACCTTTGGAAGTTAGATCCTGACTCAGCTGCCTCCGTATCCTGTATATGGATTCTCCACCGGCCCTACCGCTCCAATCCTCAACAGAAGCTACTGTGGTCCTCCAATATTAGCTATGAATGGCAGACTACTTTTGACTACCCAACCTCTTATCCCAAAACTCTACGAACTGCTCTTCTGAACTTCTTGTTCGACGTCAATAGGATCTCCATTCCTGAACCCTTCATCCTTCCTGGTGTGCCCCGAGATCCCTCCTTGAGTTGGCATCCTTTCCAGGATTCCTTCCTGCTTGATTCCCAAGACCCTTTGGCTATGGACACCTGGCCCTGTTTCATTTGTGGTGCCCAAGACTCAGATGACGAAAACCATGCCAATTGTAATCTTCATAGCCCATAGTTCGTCGTCCTTCAGGTACCCCTGGTGGACCCCGCCTCTTGTTTACTTTTGTTTGCTTTTGTGAATATAGGCCACCTGTTTCGGCCCTGTTTGCTTTTGTTAATGACGGCCACCTGTCTAGGCCCTGTTCCTTTTTGTTTGCTTTTGTAAATAGGCACATGTGTAGGCCCTGTTTGCTTTTGTTAATGTCGGCCACCTGTTTAGGCTGGCTCTGTTTGCTTTGTTAATGTCAGCCACCTGTTTAGGCCCTGTTTGCTTTAATCGCTGTCGGCTCTAACTTATCCCGACTTGTCTCTCCTTCTCTATAAAAGGAACTCGGGTCTCTCTTGTAAGGCAGATCGAAAAAGAAATAAAAAACTTCTGTTCTGTTTATCATGTCTAGCTAAATCTTCTTCTTCTTCTCTTATATTGCTCTATCAGAAGGCTCTCAGCCTGTAATATTGTCTTAGTATGCTCTGTGCTTGCCTCTACTTGAGGATCTTGCACATCAGAAAGATGATATTGATCCACTGGCTCAAGATCCTATCAGTCTCTAGTATGTCCGATAGCTTTTGGTCCGTCCAGGCTAGGGTTGCCGCTTTAGGAAATATACATCGCTAAGTGCCATAGAGAGACTGTGTAAGGCTCTCTGCCACCGCCATGGTAAAACGGGTACCAAATTTTAGGAGCCCATTCTGTTCCTAATCCTAATCTTAATCACCAAGGTGCAGCCTCCTCAGTCCTTCTCTGACCCAATTAAAATTGGAGGAACCCAACTTCCTTGAGTAACCATATATAAAAAAAAAATTAGGATGGCAACCAAGCAACCTAAGCATTTCTCTGCCACATAGAGGCAAAAAGTTGAGCAATACGTTATTTGTATAAAAAGAGCTACTATTATTCTATTCTTCTTTTGGTTCTTTGCAATTGAATATCTCATAAATCATAAAACGTTTTCAGAGACAATGGTGTGTGTAGCGATCTCTATCTGTTTTTTGGTTCTTTTGTATTCACCAGAACAGTCAGAGTCGGAGATCCCAGAGAATATCAATTTTGGCCTTGTTGTAAGTACAAGTTGTAATAAGTCCTAATTAAACTTTTTATAAAACCAGAGAATTACCCTTTATCTGTATACGTAAATCATTGTAGAGTTTTGACCATAAAGTAGTTAATTAAGTTAATTAAGTTGGTTCTTCTTCTTCTTCTTCTTCTTCTTTTTTCTCCAGATTAGAGGAGCAGATGATGCATATGCAGATTTACATCAGAGATCGAAAGGAAGTTACAAATGTTTATTGTTCTGGTTTGAGCGATTAGCAATCTCTTCTTTCTTCATTGTTCATTCAAGTTGAAACTAGTACATTGACAATAGACGTAGCAGCTGCAACAGCTGGTGTATTTTTTTGTTGTAATTTGATGTACTTGCTTTGTTTTTTGGAGTCTGAATCAGAAGAGCAACAGGTATAGACCCGAAAAATTTTGAACACTAGCAAGGATTTAATTTATATAATTAATGTTCAATACTAATTAATGTTCTTGTATGAAGTAATAATTACGAGTTAAAATTTCATCTTCCAGGGATTTGGCAAGGAAGAGAAGAAGAGGTACTATGAAATGAAGTTGAAGAGAAAGAAATATAAATGGAGAGAAAATTGAAGAAAATAAGAGATGTGTTGTGAATATTGTGTGGATTTACACCAATTGTATCCACCACTTAAAACACCCATCCACTTCATAGAGCTCAACTTGGCCACCGCTACAATACACATCCACTTGATAACATCTTATCATCATCTTAGGGTGTGTTTGGTATGCGGGACGGGACATAACAAGGTGGACAACTTGTTCTTATCTCATTTGGCGCGACCTTAGCAGGAGACAAGACATGACAAGGGGGATAAAAATCATAAAAATTTGTCTCACCCAAGACCCTAAGCAAACTTGTCCCATGACATGGGACAAGTATCAAAAAGACCAATTTGTCCTTTAAATGTTCAAACAATTACAAACATATCCAATATATATATATTATATATATATATATAATAATATAATATATATATTATTATTATCATACATATTAATATTTAATAATATATAAAAATTATAATTACATATATACTAAATAATATAATTTATATATATTACAAAATTATATATAATATATTAAGTATATTATTATATATAATAATATTTAATAATATATATATCATATATATATATATTATATATATATATAATTATATGATATAGTATATTATTAAATTTATTATATAATAATAATATATTAATATATTATATTTATTATATATAATTTTATATAATAATATACTTAATATATTATATATAATTTTGTAATATATATAAATTATATTATATTATAGTATTATGTAATTATAATTTATATATTATTAATATATATATAATAATATATTTAATATATTATATTATTATATATAATTTTATATATATATAATATTATATATGTAATTATAATTTATATATTATTAAATATTATTATATATAATAATAATATATTTAATATATTATATTATTATATATAATTTTATAATATATATGTAATTATAATTTATATATATTATTAATATTATTATATAATAATATATTAATATATTATATATATTATATATAATATTATAATATATATAAATAATATTATATGTAATATAATTTATATATTAGTTAAATATTATTATATATAATTTTTAATAATATATAGCATATATATATATATTATATATAGGATACATATATATAATATACAATATATATTATTAATATATATATATATATATTATATTATAATATATATAATATGATATATTTTATATGTACAATATTTAATATTATATATATATCTCATATTATTATATAATGATATAATATATCATATTATTATATATAATATATATAATATTATAAATAAGTATAATATATTTCAATTACAATATTACTATTTGTGTTAAATATAATAATATTGTAATTGAAAATAAGAGGTCATTTGAACCTCTTGTTTTTGTTTAATATTATAAATATTTCAATTACAATATTTATTTAATATTGTTTGTTTAATAATTGTTTAATATTAGACAGAACAAGGAGGACACTATAGTCATTTGAACATCTTGTCCCGTCCTGTCACAGCCATACCAAACGCATAACAGTACAATCCACAGTCCTATCCCAGACATTCCAACACATCATGGAACAATTGTCCTGTCCTGTCTAGTCCAGTCCCGTCCTGTCCTGTCCGCGTACCAAATGCACCCTAAATGGTGCATTTGGTACGCTGGACGGGACATGACAAGGTGTGACAACTTGTTCTTATCCCACGTTTGGCGCGACTCCAGTGTGGGACTGAATGGGACAAAGTGGGATAAAATCTCAAAAACCTGTACCACCCTAGACCCTCGGTCAACTTGTCCATGGCCATGGGACAAGTCTGGAAAAGACTTTTTTGCCCTCAAAACTTTCAAAAAATTACAACTATATAAATTAAAACCTCAACTTTTTTTCTCCTCTCTCCTCTCTTCTCTCTTCTCTCCAACCCCAACCGATCATTGTTCTTCTTTCCAAACCGCCGGAACTCGTCGCCGGCTTGGTTTGTCTACGCATCGATCGATGTTCTTCTCTCCAAACCGCCGCAACTCATTGTCGGCTTGGTTTGCCTGCGCATTGATCGGTGTTCTTCTCTCCAAACCGCCGTAACTCATCGCCGCTTGGTTTGCCGGCGCACGCGTACACGGCCGAATCGCCGCGATCTTTGGCGATCTGAGTTTGATTGGTGTTAACGATGATTATTGGGTTTTTGATGTTGACGATGATTGTTGTGTTTTTTTTTTTTTCAATTTTTTTTCCATATTTTTTTGATGAATATGATTTTTTTATTGGTGGGTTTTTTGATTTGTTTTAAATTTTTTCTTGATTTTTTGATTGTTGTGTTTTTTATTTGTTTTCAATTTTTTTCCAAATTTTTTGATTGTTGGGTTTTTTTATTTGTTTTCAATTTTTTTTTCCAGATTTTTTGATGAAATCTGATTTTTTATTGTTGGCTTTTTTATTTGTTTTCAGATTTTTTCCAGATTTTTTTTGATGAAATCATTTTTTTGATTGTTGGGTTTTTTTATGTTGAAGATGATTTGGTGGGAATGCAATTTTTCCAGATTTAAGAAGAAGAAATTATTAGGATGAATGTTGTGTGGAATTTCATTGAAGAAACTTGATTTAAGAACAAGAAATTATTAGGATGAATGTTGGTGGAGACCAATCCCAGATTGGATCTCCACCGGTGATTGATGGACGGTGGAGATCCAATCTGGAAAATATTTAATATCTGAAAATTTATTAAGTTAATCTCAATCATCCATCTTAAATAATCTTGCAAAATTATTAATTAAAATATTTTTCAATCACAATAGGGGCACTATGGTCATTTGAACCTCTTGTCCCGTCTTGTCCCAGCCATAAACACATAACAGTACAGTCCACAGTTCTGTCCCAGGCATTCCAAACACAATATGTAACAACTGTCCAGTCCAGTCCAGTCCAATCTCATCCCGTCCTGTCATGTCATGTCCCGTCCCCGTACCAAACGCACCCTTAAGCAAGTGAAGTGGCCGACTCTATCATAGTATCATGTCTTCTTTGTATATAAGTTCAGATCTCTCTTATATGTTGTTTTGGTATTCAAATACAGAGATATAATAAAAAGGTTAATATACTCTCATTTCTCTCATCTCTTTCTTCGTCTGACACTCACATCTCTCATATTTCTTTATTTCATTTATTATTTATTAATTTACAACACGTTATCAGTTCGATTGTATGTAAGTAAGAGGATCACCTAATGGATGATTTACTTACATCCCTATATTCTGGATCTATATATTTCCATATACTAGATGGCTTATGCCGTCAACAACATATATATATATATATATATATATATATATATATACATAGTTCTGGATTTATTTATTTATTTATCTATGTTGTGCCTCCAGATAAATTGTTTAAATATTTAGCATTTATTTTATGTCATATATGAGATCGGCTAGACCGACTAACAAGAACTTAAAGTTCTTGGAATTATGATATTTAAGTTGGCACGGTTTTGAAAACCGCTGAGAACCTGGAGATCTGGATTCAGTTTTATATACATGAACGACATACTTTATTATTTGGAACCTAGGGTTTTCAAACCCATTCAAAATCTGAAGTTATCTCGTATATATGAAGTGATATGTTACATACCATTTGTTTGAGAGAATGATCTAAACATCTAACAGGATGCTGTGAGTATCATAAAAAAAGATTTAAGATCCTAACGAATAATGAAATTAGAAATAATTTATCCATTTCATACACATCCAATATGATGTTGTGAGTATCATAAAAATGTTTAAGATCCTAACGTATAATGAAATTGGAAATAATATTTTATCAATTTCATACACATCCAACAAGATGCTGTAAATATCATAAAATGATTTAAGATCCTAATATCACGTATAATGAAATTGGAAATAATGTTTTATTCATTTCATACACATCTAACAGGATGATGTGAATATCATAAAAGGATTTAAGATCCTAATAACATGTATAATGAAATTGGAAATAATTTATCCATTTCATACATACTAGAAATGAGAGAATAAGAAGAGGTGTGTGTGCAAAAATTGTGTGAAGAACACCATTGCGCAATCTTGATCAAACATGGATATCTCATTCGTCTGAGATCAGTTTGGGCTGAAATCTAGTCAGCACGTTCTACTCTTGTAGTCTTAAATATGTTTGGTGGGATTGTCAATCGGAATTCCCTGTGGTGAGTTTCTATAGTTCCGAGCAGGGCTGGACAGAAAAATAGGGGGAGGAAATTACAGTATTGCGGCAGGTTTCCATCAACGAGTTGATATCTTTTTGATCTGTAGTCCGATCGGGTTGAAAATTTGGTCAGAACTTTCTTCACCCTATGGTTCTACTATCTATCTTGATTGATTGTTGATCGAACGTTTCTACAGAGAGATATACACCTTCGAACAGAGTATCCAAAATTAAAAGAGAAAAGGTTTACAGAATAAACCTATTAAAAAGAGGAATTATTATCGTATCAGATAAGATATAAAATGACATTACACCTATAATGTCCATAAAATTCCCGGAAAGGAAATATATATATATATATATGTTTTTCTGAGAGTGCAATGACTCATACAATTCTGCAGAGCCATAAATATTTCATGAATTTGATTTTTCTCAAAGCAAATGTTAAATACTGTATTAGGTCCAACGGATCTGATAGAAAGCTCTTGAAGAGCCACAATATTGTTATCAAACAGTACTAAATTAAGTATCAATGATACTATTCAAGCAGAGCATAAAGAAATATTCTTAGTTCAAAGACATATAAGGTTAATACCAGATTAAATCCAGCGGATTTGATTAAAGACTTAAGAAGATCTGCAATCTTATTACCAGATGATATTAAATTGTGTATCAATGATATTTTATATCATTCAAATAGAACATAAAGAAATCTACTTAGATCAAAAGGATATGACATTATTAATGTCATAGTGAGATTATGAATAATAAGAGTGTTAAATATCTGTGCATGATTTGGGACAGAAGGTCATTATTGAGAAGCTGCATACATTCTAATCTGCAATGCATATTCATAAATGAAGACTAATAATAAAACCATCTCATTCAAAAATTTGGTTTTGAACCCTATCATTCAAAGGGATATATGTGGATATATTCACCAACCAAATAAACCATCTCATTCTAAAGTTGGTTTTGGATCCCCATCATTCAAGGGGATATATATGGACATATTTATCCACCAAATGAACCATTTCATTATTTTATAGTTCTAATTGATGCATCTACGAGATGATCACATATTTGTTTATTATCAAATATCTTCACATTACTTGCATTGATTACTAGTTTTTCAGGCATATTAACTTGATTGAACTTACAAGATATTTGATGAATATTACAAAGCAACTGAGATTGATGTTCAACATCTAGTTTTAGATATTTGTGTTGTATATCTCCTTATTGCATCTATGGCATGATCTACGATAAGACTTTATATCATTTTAAGATTAATATTGATTTTGATTAATCTTCTATTAGATCATTTAAACTTTTGATAGTTTATATTTTTACACACAATCTGCATATTAATATATTGATTGAATTCTAAAATGGAAAGTTTCTCCAAAAGAGAAGAGTAATGAAAAGTTACTCTCATACAAAATAGAGATACCAGTTCGGTTATATAATATGTGTGTGTGTGTGTGTGTGTGTCATTTCAATCTCTGTATCACTCAAATACTAAAGATAATTGATCATCAGATGATTATTAATCTGTTACCTTATATATTAAAGGTAACAGGATTTTATAAATTGATATCTCATAAACCCTGGCCGAGTGATTGTTCTTGAAGAACGATTAGAGAAAAAAGCAACAAATAAATCATCTGATACATATCATAAGCTTGTGAACCTTTTTGAAAGGTAATGTTATTAGGATCCCAAAAGTAAACAAAACTCGAGTTATAAATAAATCCACTTTCTCTAAATCAACTCTATAAGAGTCTGATATATCTAAAGAGACACAAGTCTGTGAAATGACTAAATCCATTAAAATGGAAGAAATCTCAACAGAGATACAAAAATATAGGAATTGGGAGAAATTCTATAAATCATAAAAGTCTATGAAATGACTAAATCCATTGAAATGGAAGTGTTAACTGCATTTTTTAACAGGGGTCAAAATAAGAATTTTCCATTGTGCTGATACCTGGTAGGATCTTAAGGGGGACCATTCCCAGCTCCCAGGTACCCGGAAGCATCGGTACCGCGATCTCAGAAGGATCGATACCTGGTGTGAGCTAAAGCCGTGACTGCCTTGTCTACCTTGTACCAGATGAAGCACCGAAACTACAACCTAAGAAGAACATATACCACTATATGCTATTACTCGTGATACCAAGTGAAGCCGGTACCGCGATACCACATACTCAACCACACACATATACCTGGTACCTCCTACTTGGCACCTACGTACTGCGACATCTACCCGGTACCCAAATACCTCGACATCAGCCCAGAATCCAACCAAGATAGACATCCTACCAGCTAAACGAGAAGAATGTCGCCATAAAGATACCAGTATGCTAGAATAAGCGCTACGCCAGCAAATACAGAATAAGCGCCACGCCAGCTAGAGCAGACCGGTACACCAGCGTATCGCGCCATCGGGGTACAGAGTGAGATTTTCCCCTCAAAGCAACGCATGAAGGAAGAGTTGACTTCTTTGCCATTAAAAGCGCCAGAAATGAAACTAAACAGTCAACCACATCAGAGTTTAAATGCTACAATAATTGGAGGGATCTAATCCTGCACATTTAGCCTTGGTAGGACACACAATTCAATTGGAGCTGAGAGATATGTGCCCCGCAATCTGGATGATTTGCACTGGCCGAAATTCAGCTTTTTGCTCCTTTTCTTCAAAATAACTTCTAACACCTCTTTCATGGAATATGACCTATAAATGCTCAACAAACACATAAATACCTAATTTCACCCAAGAACAAAGCACAAATAATAGGAAATGGGGACCTAAACTATGTATAGAAATAGACCGATCAAGCCTCACTCAACGTCTTTCAAAGCCTAAAAAATGACTCCAAATAATCCTCAATAAAATGACCGGATTTTCAGGAATAAAAGGGGTCCATAAATACGGCCACGAAGGATGAAGAGAGGAGGGCTGGAGAAGCTTTTCTTTAGTTTCTAGAAACAGTGAGAGGTTTTAAACCACCACTGAAAGAATTCTAGCCACTTATCGACACGAACGATTTCGCCATCGCCATTATGTGTAAAGAGAGATAAGAGTGCGATAGTTTTTGTATTGTAATCGAAGTCTTACTCTTCTTTATAGAGAAATCATGTGATTAATAAAACAACACCATCCATTATATCCACATACGTCTCATTTTGCTATTTCTCTCACAGCAGATTTACCTCTCATTCTCCAGTAAAAAATCCTGGTACCGAAGGTACCTATCTTGCTGCCACCTATCGGTAGCGGTTGAGGGTGTTAATTGAAATTTTACTCCCTGAGTGAATTTTCTAGTTAACAGAGTAATCTCAACAGATATACAAGAATATAGAAATTGAGAAAATTTCTATAAATCATATGAGAGAAATGTTGAATCATAAGGAAACAATCATTGATGATGTACTTTTATACATAATAGCGCTACTGAAATTATTAATGATAATTATAATATTCATAATATCAATGATTGTAGACAAAAGACATGATTGACCTAGATGAAAGAAGCAATTCAAGAAGAGTTGACTTCATAAGCCATACATAAAGTAATTAGACCAATAGTACTCCAGACACCTGGAGATGTCAAACTAGTTGGATACTAATGGGTCTTTATACGGAAACGTAATGAGAAAACGAGATCGTGAGATATGAGGTACGATTCGTAGTACAAGGTTTCTTATAGAAACTTGGTATTCTCTACTGATGAATACAATTACGTTCTGAATTTTTGATAAATTTGGTTGTCTTTGAAAGGTTTGAAATGCGTCTTCTAGACGTAGTAATCATTTATCTATATGATTCACTCAATGCCGATATTTATTAATTCTGAAGGATTTAAAATGCTAGAAGCATGTAAATCGAGATCTCGTAATTTGTATTTGATGAACATACAAAAATCCTTATATGGATTAAAAACAATATGAACGGATGTGGTATAACCGTCTTAGTTAATATCCGATAAGATAAGGATATAATAATCATATTATATACTCATTTGTCTTCATAAAGAAATAAGAAAGGAAATATTGTCTAGACCTGAAGATCGAACATAGATCAAATTGAATGCTTGCTCATCAATCATAATATGTTGAAAAGATTCCATATGGATATTGCTCCATAAAGTAAGTTTTTGCTTACACCCCCTCCAATAATTTATGACGTTATTTCATTTCATGAAATAAACATCTGTATCCTTCAGTTTTAGCAATCTAGAATATTGCTTCAAAAGAACTTTTATCAGGGGGAGCGTCCCATCAGATGGAGCATATCAGATAAAGTATATTTATCATTTTGGGGCATATTTGCATTGTACTCCTTTTCCTTTCAATCAGGTTTTCATCCCATTGTGTTTTCCTGATAAGGTTTTAATGAGACAATTCTTTAAGCACACCCAAAAATCATTTGATCCATAAAAATTATCATAAATATTACATTGATCCAGTAAACCATCGTATTTATGTTGTCTTGATCAAGAAGATCATTGCAAATATTTCATTGATCTTGCTAATCATAGTATATATGTTACCTTGATCCAGAAGATCATCATAAATATTACTTTGATCCGACAGATCAATGAATATCTTTGCTCAGGTTTTTATCCCACTGGATTTTCCCTAACAAAATATAAATGTGAGAAATGTTTTAAAGAAAACAATAAATTCTGGACATATGTACACTATACTCTTTTTCCCTTCAATCAGGTTTTATCCCATTAGGTTTTCCTGATAAGGTTTTTAACGAGATAGTTTTGAGATCGTCCAATACCATAAGATCCAGAAGATAATTTTATATATTATTTACCGAAGTTTTGTCCCATTAGGTTTTTCCCATTAGATTTTACCTAACAAATTGAAATATAAATGATGAAAATCCAAAGGAGAGTGTTGTGAATATTGTGTGGATTTACACCAACTATATGTACCACTTAAAACACCCATCCACTTGCTAGAGCTCAACTTGACCACTACAACACATCTAGTTGAACATCTCATCATCTCTTTAAGCAAGTGGAGTGGCCAACTCAATCATGTCTTCTTTGGTAAGCAATTGACTTTTCAAATGCCTACATATAAGTTTAGATCTCTCTTATATGTTGTTTTGGTCTTAAAAATACAGAGATATAATAAAAGGTTAATATACTCTCATTTCTCTCACCTCTCTTTCTTCGTCTGATACTCACATCTCTCATCTCTCATATTTCTTTATTTCATTTATTATTTATTAATTTACAACAAGATGTGTATATAGAGAAGATCGCAGCAAGTGGGAGGAAGATGATCACAATCTGGCCGCGAAACTATTAACTGCAACAGCAACAGCAGAGCTCTATCGAGCACTTATGCGGGACATACATTCTTATTTTTAATTAACTTGCAAGCCATGATGATGAGTTTTATTGTAATTGTATCAACTATCCAACAAGTCAATTGCTTTTTCTGTAGTGGCTCTATCTACGTACTATTTTGTGATCTTGTGCTTCATATTCATGTCTTGAACAAAGTTAATTACATTATTGTTTTTATAAAATTTTCCAATCCAGCGTGTAATGAGATTGCAAATACTACAAGTACTGTCATCCATGATAAATTCTGGTTCTAGAGAAACAGACTCTCAGCATCTTTGTCAAAAGTAATAACAAGGCAAAGAGTGTCTATACGAAACTAAGAAGCTTGATTAACATACTTTTAAGGTTGTCAAGGTTTTTCTTACAGGTTAAATTAAACTCTAAAGTAGCAAGCGCGGTTCGAATTTCGACTCTCATAAACGAGAAGAAAACTTATCATATTTTTACTTTTATCTGCAAAGTGGAGTCTAACCGCTCGGAGGTGAGAAGGTAGCTTGTGTAGATTGGAGTGGTGCAATATCCCTTTATAAAAACGTTAATTTCATTCTGTATCTCGTGTACAGTTTAAAGATAAGCCATGTACTTTTGTTTTGTTAACAACTGATCTTCTCAACAACCAAGCACAAAATACAACCACAACTAAACAACCCAATCCAACCCCCCAAACAGCTACAACTTTCGATCGAAAACACTTACCACCACCATTTTCATTACTCACCAGAACATTAACTGCTCCCGACGATGATGACCCATTACTAGCATCTAACCTGCCACCAGAACGAACACGCGAAAAGAACTTGTAAGTCTCATAGCGAACCATGCAATGTCCAGCAACCATGACAGTGCCTCCATCTTTATAATTATTACCACCTCCGCAACACTTCAAAAGCTTGTCGTTGCTTTTCTCTAAACAAACTTCACAGTCCTTGTGTGAAACATTGTGGACACACTCGGCGAGACCGTAGACTACTTGACTGCTGCGATTACCATATTGAACCTCCCCTGTTGAAAACCTCATGAGTTGACTATTGACGACCACCAGTACTTTGATGGCCATATCAGCTCTAAGTCTTAAAAGCAGCGTTTCGAAAGCTGCTTCGAATTGAACCCGCCAGTCCATGATAATGGTCTGTTCGAGCAAGACAAATAACCAGTAGTACTATTAACGACGACGTTTTGAGATGGAGCGGTGCAATTAAGAGTATTAAAGAAGGGATCGGTGGTGGTGAAGATTTGGAGAAAGATAAAAGAGATAAAATTAAGAGAGGGTATAGAATATTGAAGAAGAAGAAAAACCATGATTTTTTTTTTAAAATTGTTATAAACATTATTGAGATACAATTATAGGACTGAGGTTTGAGGCGATTCTGCCGTGGCTATTTACTAATTTTTGTAACTATTGTGAAATGTATTCTAACGCCGGAGAAAAACTTATATGGAATGGATAGTCCGATAAAAGCATGTAATGTGGTACTTTAAAAATACATTTTTATATTTCTAATATAAATGATACAATTTTATTGGACGGTCTCACCATACGGCGGTAATAGCATTCCATGAAAATATCGATGATTAATGTTGAATTTTTTATTTTAAATTGATTGATGTTGAATTTTAGAAACATGTGTTTCTATAGTATAGGCCTTTACATGGAAATCAAAGACTTACTAATTTGTAACCACATATTAGCTAATTTGTAACTGTTAAAGAAAATTAATACCGTCCCACAAAATCCCGAATTTATAACGTAAAAAAATTGATAAACGTCCTTGTCAAAAAAATAATAATTGATATGGGTTTTATTTAAAGCTGCCAATTTGGAGACTATCGAAACTAGCCCATTTTAAAGACTAAATTGAAAACTAAAGATAATTATTTTTTAAAAGCAACTCATTTTTAGCATATGTAAAGACAGTTATACCGTTAACACGTACAAATTTCAACCCAACACAAATTTTGCAAACCCAATTTAATTAGCACACGTTAAGAATATATTAATCTTGTCATTAAAAGTAGAAAAAAAACCATATATAAAAGTAAAGAATTGACCCTTCACATAAGTAAGGTATTTATTTATTTTATCTGACAACGAATGGGTGAGGTGTATATTGAGACATGTTGAGATCAAACACTACATAAGTGAACTTGACACGTTTATCTACTGATAAAATTAGAGGATAAGAGTACCTTGTTGTGAGATTAAAATCTCAATAACGTTATTGAAATTTTATTACAAAATTCCTTAAATACTTGATTGACATGTGGCAGCCCAACATTTAAAATGATGAATAACAGGTTATAACCGTTAACTAGTTACTTTTAAATTATTTTATTATATTTTTTAAAATCTATTTTAAAATGTAATAAACTAATTTAATTTAATATTAATAATTGGTTTTTAAAATATTAAATGATAATTAGATA
>CM065644.1:8393174-8499523 GCA_033220585.1 Dipteronia sinensis | reverse complement strand
TATGATAGTTCTTGGTTTTAAGGAAGTAATTAAATAGGGGTATTATCACTAAAATCCCTATTTTTTCATGAATTGTCTTTTTAAACGTCTTTGTCATATTAGTCACTTTAGTCCATGTTTTTCAAATTACATCACTTTAGTCCATTTGACCAAAAAACAAGGTCAACTATAGATATTATAAAAAATACAATTTTACCCTTTATAGTTATTTTTAAAATTTCTTTTAGTCCCTTAGTTTCAATATTAGCCGGTCAATCCCTGAAAAAAAAATGCTTTTATCAAGGATTGAACCTTCAACCTAGTGATTAAAAGCAACTACCTCTAACCAGTTGAGCTACTCTAGTTTATTGTTGAGTTTTGTTGATTTAATTATATATATCTAATCTGTATATAATTTAAAATAAACTTATATTTAATAATAATATATAAAAAACATATTTTGAAAATGAAAAGAGAATAACAAATAAAAGGAAATCCAAAAAATCTAAAAAAATCAAAGCCTGTAATTTTTTTCTTTCTTTTTTTTGGATTTTTTCTTTTCAAAAAATATATTATTTCAATTTGATAAAAAAAAACCCAGAAAATCAAAGACCCGTAAATTGATAAGGGAAAAAAATCAACAACATAGAAAAAAAATAAATAAAAATTTTTTTTTTTTCCTTTTTACTATTTATTTTGTTATTTTCTTTTTCATTTCATAAATATGTTTATATATTATTATTATATTATTATTATTAATTAATATCTTTTATTTAAATTATATAAACAGATTTAATTAGTTTAAACAAATTTATAAATATATATATATTAAATCAACAAATTCTCAACAACAACTAGAGTAGCTTAATTGGTTAGAGGTTGTGGTTTTTAATCACAATGTTGAAGGTTCAATCTTATAAAAACATTTTATTTTTTCAGGGATTGATCAGCTATTATTGAAATTAGAGGGATTAAAAGGAAAATTTTTAAAATAACAATAAAGGGTAAAATTGTATTTTTATTATTATAGATTATAGTTTACACTTAGTTTTTGGTCAAATGGACTAAAGTGATTATTTTAAAAAAAACAAAGGACTAAAGTGATAATATGACAAAGACGTTTAAAATGTGACAATTCATGAAAAAATAGGGACTTTAGTAATAATACCCCTTTCTTTTTAGGAGATTTCTTTCTTTTTTTCTAATAATATAAACATGTACTAAGACTATGTTTGAGATTGTTTTTGCTTGAGAAACAAGTATTATTTCTCAACTTTGAAAAATACTGTTTGATAAACTTCCAAAGCGGTTTATTTTACAATTTGCCCTTCAATAAGCAGGTTTTGAGAAGTTGGTTGAGGGTTGCTTTTTGAAACAGAATATAGTTTTTTTTTTGCAATGTCTAGACTACTCTCACAATTTTAATAAAGACAAGATTACCCTTGTTTTTTTATAATAATCTATGAAAACTAAAAAGTATAAAACATGAAAATATAAAAAACTGATCGAGAATGGTGGCCACCACCGGAAGTCTTTATGGAGGAGGACCGGCATTCTCCGGCTACCTAGTCATCATCCAGTAGAATCTGCGCGAGAAAATGATCGAAGATCTAACGACATCGATGCTGATGGTATTTGAGATCTGAGATCTGACGGCATCATACCTCCGTTACCTCTGCTACCTCTGCGGCCGTGCCTTGAAGCTGATGTTCTTTCAGAGGAAAATGGCACATCACGTGAAGAAGAGTTAGCGACTCGGAAGACTGCGATTCATTGAGTGGGTCGTCGACAGCACCTAGCACGACCTAACAGTTCCGGTGAGTTTTCTGGGTTTTCTCCGAGTAGCTCCCGAGAGGAGCTAGCGGAGAGGGGAAGATGATGAAATTGATGGAGGCTTCTCGGGTGCGAGGGGAAGAAGTGGAGGATAGAGACAGAGGTCAAGCTGGCTCAGATACTAGTTCATACTCACAGGACGATCCATCCAACGGCGAGGTCGCCGAGGAGGGAGGCACCAGCTTCCTCCCAGCGGCTTGGTTTCTGTCTAAAAGTCAAAATAGAGTAGGCGAGGTTCCTCGGTTTTCAATTTAAGTTATTATTTTTTTAATATATTTAAAATATATATTTCAGATTTATTTTAATAATATTTAATTTTTAATATATAATTACTATATTATTTAATTATTTTCATTTTGTTTAATGTTATCTATTTTAGTAATTTTATCAAATAAATTTTCCATACTTTCTAAAGTAAAGCAGTTTTTAAAATTGGTTTACAAAACACATACTTACTTTTTTGTAAAACTGATTAATTCTAAAGTTAAGCTATAAGCGGATTATTTTTAAAGTAAAGCAATCACAAACATAGCGTAAATACCGTCCTATATCAAATATTTTTCAAATTTATTACATGAATTATAATTTATTTAATTATACATTGATTATTGTTTTAAAGGTATAATACAACAATATATATATTTTATAATAATATTATAATTTAATACAGTCTAATACAAAATATCATCAAACACATGATTGTATAAAAATAATACAGTCCAATGCAATACTATTCAATTCAGCCTAATCCAATACAATCCAATACAATACAATACAGTGTGTCAAACGAGCCATTCCGATGTAATGACCCCACATTTGGTGGTGGTGGACCGACCTGGTGGTCCCGATAACAGTTGGGGAACAATCACAAATCACGTGGTTAATGAGTTTTGTGAGATATATTATGAACGCGTTTACTAATCAGGAAAGCTACTTGGGGAAAGGGAATTAAGTTCCTGATTTTTAAATTCATGTGTTTACTAAATTTGTGGGGAATTAAGTTCCATGGACCCCCATACACATATCAGGAATTAAGTTCCCAAATGAAAGGAAGCTTGATTCCCCCACTCACCCTAGGAATCAAACTTCCTTTCTTGATTGAAGGGGGATTCATACATTTTTACAAAAATATCCCTACTTAAAAAAAACAAACAAACTATGCATATAAAACTAAATATGAATTGTGAACTAATAAAAACAAAAGTGAGCAGCTGCCTTGATTTTATATACATATATATATATGTTGTAATTAACTGAAGAAATAAACAAATAAAGATGAGATGAGAGAGAGACAAGAGTGAGACGAGATAGAAAGCTTCAGCTTCTCTATATTCATTTTCTAAGAGCAAGTTTTCAAGTGATACAGTACATATATATATATATATATATATATGTATAGGCAAAGCATAGTTGATCTGTGATGTGAATGGCAAACACAAGTGGGTGCAGCAAGTTGCAAAAACATAATGAAGCAAGTGGGGAGGCAGTGGGTATTCATTGTGTGTATTGATCCAAGTGGTAATAAAGCCACTAATTACAACAATCCCTCTTGGATTTATACAACTTGTATTAACTTTCTATGAAAAACCCAATGGGACAAAATCTGAGAAAAATGTATACAATGATCTCTCTGGATCTAGTGGTGTTGGATGTTCTCAAAACTATCTCGTTAAAAACCTTGTCAGGAAAACCCAGTGGGATAAAACCTGATCCAAGGGAAAAAGAGTAGAGTGTACATATGTCCAGATTTATTTGTTTTCTTCAAAACATTTCTCACATTTATACTTTGCTAGGAAAACCCTGTGGGATAAAAACCTGAGCAAAGATATTCATTAATCTGTCGGTTCAAAATATTATTTATGATGATTTTCTGGATCAAAGTAACATATATACGATGATTAGCAAGATCAAAGTAATATTTACAATGATCATTTTGATCAAGTCAACATATATACGATGATCAACTGGATAAATGTAATATTTATGATGATCTTTATGGATCAAAAGATTTTTGGGTGTGCTAAGAGAATTGCCTTATTAAAACCTTATCAGGAAAACTCAATGGGACAAAAACCTGATTGGAAGGAAAAAGAGTACAATACACATATACCAAAATGATTAATATACTTTATCTGATATGCTCCCCCTGGTAGGACGCCCCCGCCCCCCCCTGATGGGACGCTCCACATGATAAAAGTTCTTTTGAAGTTCTAGATTGTTGAACTGAAGCACACTGATGTTTATTTCATGAAATGAAATAACAACATAAATGATTGGAGGGAGTATCAGTAAAGATTTGCTTTATGGAGTAATATCCATATGGAATCTTCTCAGAATCCTTTCAACATATTATGATTGATGGACAAGCATGTCATTTGATCTATGCTCGACCTTCAGGTTGAGACAATGTTTTCTTTCTCGTTTCTTTATGAAGACACATGAGGATACAATATGATTATTATATCCTTATCTTTATCGGATATTAACTGAGACGGTTATACCACATCCGTTCATATTGTTTTTAATCAATATAAGGATTTTTGTAAGTTCATCAAATACAGATTGTGAGATCTCGATTTACATGCTTTTAGCATTTTGAATCCTTCAGGATTTATAAATATCTGCATTGAGTGAATCATAGAGATAAATGATTACGTCTAAAAGACGTATTTCAAGCTTTTAAAGGCAGCCAAATTTATCAACAACTTAATCGTATTCATCAGCAGTGAATACCAAGTTTCTGTAAGAAACCTCGCACTACGAGTCGTGCCTCATATCTCACGATCTCGTTTTCTTCATTACGTTTTCGTATAAAGATTCATCAGCATCCAACTAGTTTGACATCTCCAGGTGTCTGGAGTAATATTGATCTAAATACTTTATTTTTGGCTTATGAAGTCAATTCTTCTTGAATTGCTTCTTTTATCTAGGCCAATCATGCATTTTATCTACAATCATTGATATTATGAATATCATAATTTATCATTTATAATTTTAGTAGTGCTACTGTGTATAAAAATACACTATTAATGATTGTTTCCTTATGATTCCACATTTCTCTCATATGACTTATAGAAATTTTCTCAATTTCTATACTTTTGTATCTCTATTGAGATTACTTCAATTTCAATGAATTTAGTCATTTCATAGACTCCGTATGATTTATAGAATTTCTCTCAATTTCTATATTTTTGTATCTCTGTTGAGATATCTTCCATTTCAATGGATTTAGTCATTTCATAGACTCCGTGTGATTTATAGAATTTCTCTCAATTTCTATATTCTTGTATCTCTTTAGATATATCAGACTTTTATAGAGTTGATTTAGAGAAAGTAGATTTATTCATAACTCGAGTTTTGTTTACTTTTAGGATCCCAATAACAATACCTTTCAAAAGGTTTATAAGCTTATTGATATGTATCAGATTATTTATTTGTTGCATTTTTCTCTGATCATTCTTCAAGAACAATCACCTGGTCGATGTTTATGAGATGACAACTGATAAAATCTTGTTACCTTTAATATATCAGGTAACAGATTAATAATCATCCGATGATCAATTATCTTTCGTATTTGAGAGATACGAAGATTGAAATGAGACACACATATATATAGAGAACCGAACAGGTATCTCTATTTTGTATATAAGTAATTTTTTTTCATTTACTTTTCTCTTCTAGAGAAACTAGAAACATTTGATAAATGATTCCACTGATCCATTTTGATTATGAGTATATCTTGAAAACTGATAACAAGTGTAAGTAATATGGAGATGTTTGATAATAAACAAACATATGATCATATCATAGATGCATCAATTAGAACCATATAATAATGAAATGGATCATTTAGTGGATTAATATGTCCACCTATATCTCCTTGAATTCTTTGTAAGAATGATGAGAATTCAAAACCAACGTTTAGAATAATATGGTTTTACTACTAGTTTCCCCTGTGAACATGCAGTACATAAGTACTCATTGGATAAAGAATCTTCTGGTTCTTTAATAGATATCCATGAGTATTTTCAATGATTATACTCATCATTGTAGATCCTGGGTGACCAATACGGTCACGCCAAAACACAAACATTTTTGGATCTGGGAACTTTTGATTCGTGATTCGTGATTCATGATTCATAACTGCATAAATATCTACACTCTTTATAATAGTGTAATATAATCCAGATGATAAAGCACGTAGCTTTTCTATAATGAGTTTCTGACCTGAATCATGAGAAGTAATGTATATATATTTAACATTCTCATTACTTATAGTTTTAAAATGATATCCATTCCCTCTTATGTCTTTAAAACTAAGCAGATTCCCTCATATTCTGCTTGAATGATATAAAGTATCATTGATACACAATTCAATACCATCTGGTAATAAGATTGCGGCTCTTCTAGTGCCTTTAATTAGATCCGCTAGATCTGATATGGTATTAACCTTATATGCTTTTGAATTAAGAATATTTCTTTGTGTTCTGCTTAAACAATATCAAGTATAATTGATACATGATTTAGTATTGTTTGATAACAATATCATGGCTCTTCCAGAGCTTTCTATCAGATCCGTTGGACCTGATACAATATTAATATTTGCTCAGATCAAAGTCCAATTCATAAAATATATCTGACTGTGTAAAATTGTATGAGTCATTGCACTCAAGACAAGACATATATTTCCCTTCTGGGAATTTTATGGACATTATGCGTAATGCCATTTTATATCTCATCTGAAGTGACAATAATCTTTTCATTAGATTTATTTTATAAACCTTTTTTCTTGTCATTCACAAATATCCACTCTTGGGATATGTTTTGATATCTCATGAATATAATATATCTATATTTACTCTCTTGATATTGCTCATTCAGGAGTAAGTATAAAATGGACAAAATATCATTTACAATCTCATTATACGTGATATTAGGATCTTAAAATATGACAGTCACAACATCCTACTGGATGTGTAGATCCTCCATTTTTTTTTTCTCAACTGAATGATACGTTAAGATCTTTAAATTTCTTTTATGATAATCACAGCATCCTGCTGGATGTGTATGAAATGAATAAAATATTATTCTCAATTTCATCATTCGTTAGGATCTTAAATCTCTTTTATAATACTCACAACATGCTACCGGATGTGTAGATGCCTTTTTTTTTCTTAAATGAATGATACGTTAGGATCTTAAATCCCGTTTATGATACTCACAGCATCCTGTTGGATGTGTAGATTATTATTTCAAATAAGTGACATGGAAACGTATCACTTTATATATATGAGATAACTTCATATTATGAATGTGTTTGAAACCCCAGGTTTCAAATAATGAAGTATGACATTCATGTAATAACACTGGATCAAGAAATCCATATTCTCATCGGTTTTCAAAACCGTACCGTATGGCATGTATATAACACTGGATCCAGATCTCTAGATCCTATCAGAGGTATAACACAGTTTGATATGTTGCATAAAAATAAACAATTTTCAGGGTCATGAGATCACCTTAGACACAACATAAGTCAATCCAGAGACACAACATAAGTCAGTCTCATATATTACATAAAAATAAATGGTTTCATGATCATAAGTTCACCTTACAGGGTCATGAGATCACTTGCAATGTGTATAAAAATAAATGGTTTCAGGGTCATAAGATCATCTTACAGGCCATGAGATCACCTGCGATGTGCATAAAAATAAATCCAGATCTATTACATATAATTTCCATTGACAGCATAAGCCATCTTGTACATTAGGATTTTAAATCCTTTTTATGATATTCAGAGCATCCTTCTGGATGTGTATGAAATGGATAAAATATTATTCCAATTTCTTTATACGTTAGGATCTTAAATTATTTTTATGATGCTTAGAACATCTAATTGGATGTGTATATTTCTCTGAATATTTCTCTTCATGAGTATCAAGCATGCATATTATACTAGATTCAAATCTCCAGGTTCTAGATATTCCATCTCTCCCGAAAACAGAGTTAATAAAGCTTGAATAAGTCAAAATAATACTTACAAGCGAAATTAGCCAAAACGGATGGCTTGCGTCCAGAACGGTCGAATTAACTGGAAACCAGTCCGACTCGGTCGAAAACAGGGGTGAAAATTACATGCTGACGTGGCGAGCACTGTTCGCTGACGTGGCAGCTTGCTGCTGACGTGGCGCTGATGCATGCTGATGTGGCGTGCACTGTTCACTGCCGTGGCGCTGACGTTTCGATGACATGGCGCTACAGTGTCGTATTCAACCTTGGAAACCTGTATAAAATTTCTTGAAATTTTTCCAGGTTTGACCAAAGTTTGACCGGGGCTAGAGGGTTCGTTAGAGCTCCGTTTGAGACGCGGTCAGCGGCGTCATAGTCGTATTTCTGAGACGAATACAACAGTATCCTTTGAACAGCAATTCAAGCACTTCAAAATTTCTATACTAGATCGAAAATTCAAAAACAAAGCTAAAAAACACTCAAGAACTTTCTCTGGAATTCCTAATCTATATTCATGCTGATAACGTGTCGTAATTAACTGAAGAAATAAGCAAATAAAGATGAGATAAGAGAGAGACAAGAGTTAGATGAGATAGAAAGCTTCAGCTTCTCTATATTCATTTTCTAAGAGCAAGTTTTCAAGTGATACAGTACACATATATATAGGCAAAGCATAGTTGATCTGTGATGTGAATGGCAAGACACAAGTGGGTGCAGCAAGTTGCAAAAACATAATGAAGCAAGTGGGGAGGCGGTAGGGTATTCATTGTGTGTCAGAATCGTATTTCCGAGACGAACACAACGGTATCCTTCGAACAGCGATTCGAGCCCTTTGAAATTTCTGTACTCAGATCGAAAATTCAAAAACAAAGCTAAAAAACACTCAAGAACTTTCTCTGAAAGTCCTAATCCATATTCGTGCTGATAACGTATTGTAATTAACTGAATAAATAAGCAAATAAAGATGAGATGAGAGTGAGACAAGATAGAAAGCTTCAGCTTCTCTATATTCATTTTCTAAAAGCAAGTTTTCAAGTGATACAGTACACATATATATAGGCAAAGCATAGTTGATCTGTGATGTGAATGGCAAACACAAGTGGGTACAGCAAGTTGCAAAAACATAATGAAGCAAGTGGGGAGGCGGTGGGTATTCATTGTGTGTATTGATCCAAGTGGTAATAAAGCCACTAATTACAACAATATTGTTATAAAATATATAATAATGGTATATGAAGAACAATAGAAGAAGGTGAAGAACACAGGTGAAGAAATGAATATTAAAGTGAGAGAGGTGGAGAAGGAACGAGAGATCATAGATAGAACAAACAATATCACAAACCTTTATTGACTTTTTTATGTTAATGCTATTGTTTTTGATTTTGTGATCTGATCTTGTATTGATATTGTGATTAGCAGCATTACAACGAAATGGAAACATATATATATATATATATATATATATATATATATACATGCAACAGGAGGTGGTGGGATTAGGATTAGAGAGAGGAGATATTTTGTGTAATATAGACATGTGGTAAAAGCCACATATTATAATACTCCCCCTTGGATTTATACCGCATGTATTAATGTTTAGGAAAAGCCCAATGAGACAAAAACCTGAGAAAAATGTATACAATGATCTCTTTGGATCTAATGTGGTTGGACATTAAAAACTATCTCATTAAAAACCTTGTCAGGAAAACCCTGTAGGACAAAACCTGATCGAAGGAAAAAAAAGTATAGTGTACCCATGTCCATTCAGAACTTTGCTCCCCCTGATTGAATGCTCCCCCTCATAAAAACTTCAGTATTAATCTTGTATTTTACAGAGTTGACGCATGCCTATTCCATATACCAGCTTCTCAAAAGTTGATGTATGCAATGCTTTGGTAAACAGATCTGCAAGATTATCTGTAGACCGTATTTGCTTAACATCAATTTGTCGACTCTGTTGGAGCTCATGAGTATAGAAGAATTTAGGAGAAATATGTTTGGTTCTATCTCCTTTGATATACCCCCCTCTAATTTGAGCAATGCAAGCCGCATTATCTTCAAATATTCGTGTTGACATTTCTGTAGATAATGAAAATCCACAAGTATTTTGAATATGATGAATAACTGACCTTTGCCAAACACATTCTCGACTTGCTTCGTGAAGTGCGATGATTTCAGAATGATTAGAGGATGTAGCAACCAAAGTCTATTTTGTAGAGCGCCATGATATTGTTGTGCCATTATATGTAAAAACATATCCCGTCTGTGAACGAGCTTTGTGGGGATCAGACAGATACCCGGCATCAGCATAACCAAGTAAACTTGAAAGATTGTTAGATTTTGTATAAAATAATCCTAAATCTTTCGTTCCACAAAGGTAACGGAAAAGATGTTTGATCTCATTCCAATGTCTTCGAGTTGGTGCTGAACTGAATCTAGCCAGTACATTCACAGAGAATGCAATATCTAGTCTAATACACTGAGCCGGATATAATAAGGCACCAATTGCATTAAGATACGGTACCTCATGACCAAGTATATTTTCATCATTTTCTTTTGAACGGAATGGATCCTTTTTAGGATCTAGAGATCTAACAACAGTAGGAGTACTTAATGGATGAGCTTTATCCATATGGAATCTCTTTAAAATCTTTTCAATATATGCTGATTGATGAATAAGTACTCCATTCGATCTATGCTCGATCTCGAGGCCGAGACAATATTTTGTCTTTCCCAGATCTTTCATTTCGAATTCCTTTTTCAAGTATTTGTAGTTTTCAGGAGTTTCCCAGGAGTTCCAATTAAGTTCATATCATCAACATAAACTGCTATGATAGCAAATCCAGATTCCGATTTCTTAATGAAAACACATGGACATATAAGATTATTAACATATCCTTCTTTTATCTGATATTCACTGAGACGATTGTACCACATCCGTCCAGATTGTTTTAATCCATACAAAGACCTTTGTAATTTTATCGAATACAAATTACGAGGTCTTGAGTTACATGATTCTGGCATTTTAAACCCTTCAGGGATTTTTATGTAAATATCTGAATCCAGTGAACCATATAGATAAGCGGTCACTACGTCCATCAGACGCATTTTCAGTCTTTCCGAGACAACCATACTTATCAAAAATCGAAACGTAATTGTATCCATCACTGGTGAGTATGTTTCGTCAAAATCGATGTCAGGTCTCTGCGAGAAACCATGTGCTACGAGTCATGCATTATATCTCACAACCTCGTTTTTCTCATAGGTTTGACGTCATCAGGCGTCTGGATTATTGATCCAAATACTTTACGTTTGGCTAATGAAGTCAATTCTACTTGAATTGCTTCTTTCCATTTAGGTCAATCAGACATCTGTCTGCAATCGTCAAGATTGTGAGGTTCATAATCATCATTTATAATTTCAGTTGTCACTGTGTATGAAAACACATCATCGATGATTGTCTCTTCACGATTCCACAATTCTCTTGTATAATTTATAGAAATTTCCTCATTTCTACATTCTTGTATCTCTTCAGAGATTCCTTCCCCCACAGGGGATTTTGTCACTTTAGTAACTTGTGTCCCTTCAGGGACGTTTAACTCTTCTGGAGTTAATTTAGAGAAAGTAGATTTATTTATTTTCCTTTTTTGAGGAACAATATATTTTGAGCCAACAGGTCTACCACGTTTCTGGCGTGCAGTGGAAGATTCTTTTGCTATCATTTGTTTAGATTGTTTTTCTGGAACAATCACCTGTGCTGGTACATTAACAGCTGGGATATATGATTTTGTTACCCTAGTAGCATCTGTAAATACATCTGGTAACTGATTCGCTATTGCTTGAAGATGTACTATCTTTCATACTTCATTCTCACATTGAGATGTGTATGGGTCTAAATGAATTAGACTAGGAACTTTCCAGGAAAGTTCATGCTTCTCTTCAGAAGAAGTTTTTCTTTCCCCTAATGATGGGAAATTTGTTTCATTAAAATGACAATCTGCAAACCGTGCTGTGAAAAGATCACCAGTCAAAGGTTCCAGATATCTAATGATTGATGGTGAATCAAGACCAACGTATATTCCCAAACACCTTTGGGGTCCCATTTTAGTTCTTTGTGTTGGCACAATTGGGACATTTACTGCACAACCAAAAGTACGTAAATGAGATATATCTGGTTGATGACCAAGTACAAGTTGTACTGGTGAATACTGATGGTAAGCAGTGGGCCGAAGCTGGATTAATGCAGCAGCATGTAAAACAGTATGCCCCCATACAGAAATCGATAATTGCGTTCGTAACAATAAAGTCCTTGCAATTATCTGGATTCGTTTAATAAGTGATTCTGCTAATCCATTCTGAGTATGAACATGTGGAACTGGATGTTCAACATCAATCCCGACCACTTTGCAATATTCATCAAATGCTTTAGAAGTAAACTCACCAGCATTATCAAGGCGTATGGATTTAATTGAGTGATCGGGAAAATGAGCCCGAAGCTTGATAATCTGTGCAAGCAATCTTGCAAAAGCAACACTACGTGTTGATAATAAGCATACATGTGGCCATCTTACAGATGCGTCAACTAGAACCATAAAATAACGAAATAGTCCACTTGGTGGATGAATTGGTCCACATATATCCCATTGAATTCTTTGTAAAAATGATGGGGATTCAAAACCAATTTTAGAAAAATATGGTTTTATTGTTAATTTCTCTTGGGAACATGCAGTACATAAATTTTCATGTGATAAAAGAACCTTCTGGTTCATTACTGGATGTCCGTGAGAATTTTCAATGATTATACGCATTCATTGTAGATCCTGGATGACCGAGACGATCATGCCAAAGTACAAACACTTTTGGATCTAAGAACTTCTGATTCAGAACTGCATAAGTTTCTACACTTTTGATAATAGTGTAATATAATCCAGAAGATAAAGCACGCAGCTTTTCTGCAATGAGTTTCTGGCCTGAATTATGAGAAGTAATGCACAAATATTCAATATTATCTCTATTCATAGTTTCAATATAATATATATTCCTCCGTATGTCTTTGAAACTAAGCAGATTCCTTCTGGATCTACTTGAATATAATGCATCATCGATACATATTTTAGTATTGTTTGGTAACAATATCGTGGCTTTTCCAGAGCCTTCTATCAGATCTGCTGGACCTGATACTGTATTAACATTTGCTCTGAGCAAAGTTAAATTTATAAAATATTTCTGACTCCGCAGAATTGTATGAGTTGTTGCACTATCAACTAGACATATATCTCCTGCTTCTAGCTTTTCAATAATCCTCATTTTATCATTTGGATTCATTTTGTATGCTTCATAAAGAAAAATAAAGTACGTATCAGACAAAGTGATTCAAAAACATATATTGCATAAAGATATATTTTACATGAACGAAATTATTAAATAATACTATTGTAGGTAGTATTTAATTGGTATGGACATTCCCATCACCAATTGAAGCAGCTGGCATGTCTTTCGGGTCTGGGAAGAAATCTGTAACATTCAGATGAGTAATATCTCTAGGATATGAATTTTCAATTAAATGAGCTTCCGGTTTCTTTCCATTTCCTCTGATTGATGCTTGATACAGATCCACCAAATGTTTCGGTGTGTTACATTCATTTGATCAATGAGTGTCATATCCACACCTAAAACAAACACTGTTATTTGCATTGGGCCTATTTTGAGCATTTTTTTTCCTTTGTACTGTTTTGCCTCATAAGCATTCCACTTCTGTTAAGCGTTATGATTATAACCACCTGATCTTTTAAAACTTCGGCCCCAACCCCGGTTAGTATTATGACCATAACCACGGCCGCGATCAGGATTACGACCGTTACCACGACCACGATTAGCATTGTCATACCCATGGCCACGGCCACGACCACGATTTCCGACAGTATTAGCATTCACCTCCAAATATGCTGTAGAACAAGTCGGGTGTGATCCGTGATTTTTCATTAGTAGCTCATAATTTTTTCTGCTACTAAAAGACATGAGATACATTCTGAATATTTTGAGAACCTGCGTTCTCGATATTGTTGTTGCAATATTATGTTTGAGGCATGGAAAGTTGTGAAAGTCTTTTCCAACATATCCTTTTTAGACACCTCTTCACCACATAATTTCAACCTTTGGTGATTCTAAACAGAGCAGAATTATATTCAGAAACTGATTTGTGATCCTGGAATCGTAAATGCTGTCATTCATATCTGGCATTTGGTAATGTTACATCATGCTGATGATCATAACGATCTTTAAGCTCTTGCCACAGTTCATCAGGTTCTGTGACAGTAAGATACTGAGCTTTTAAGTTTTCATGTAAATGATGACGAATTATCACCATTGATGTGGATCTATCTTGTTCATTAGCCTCACTACCATCATCAATGGTGTAATACAAGCCTTGAGATTTTAAGTATAATCCTGCATCAATAACCCAAGATATATAATTATCTCCTGAAACTTCGAGTGCATCAAACTTCAGATTTGCAAGTTTAGCCATGCTTACAACTTCTTTTTCTGTACATTAAATTATAGATTAATTTAGTGTGAATATAATTAAAGAACATAATGAATTGAACAATTTATCTGGAGACACAGCATAAGCCAGTTCTGAGACACAGCATAAGCCAGTCCCGAGACACAGCATAAGCCAGTCTCATATATTGTATAAAAATAAATGTCAGAGTCAGAGTCAGACTTATAGTTAGAGTCAGAGTCAGAGTCAGGGTTATAGTTAGAGTTAGAGTCAGAGTTATAGTTAGAGTTAGAGTCAGAGTCAAAGTTATAGTTATAGTTATAGTCAGAGTCAGTATATATATATATATATATATATATATATATATATATATACAGTGGCGGACCCAGAAATTTTAATGAGATAGGGCATTTGAACAAAATAACAATTATATAAAAAAATCTTAAAATTTAAGATCATAATAAAATGAGTTTTTTATATAAAAAGAAACATTGACAGTACAATGAAGTTTAGATAAAATCAAACAAATAGAATACTTTTACTCAAGATGAATTAAACAATCTAACATTCAAAAGAAATAAAAACAAGAAATATAATATTAAAAAATAAATAATAATAAGAGAAACAACATAAACAATGAGAAATTATAATATGTATCCATAAAAACATAAATTACAATTTAATTTTATAATAATATTTTTTTTTTGTATTTATAGTGAATTCACTTTAAATTTATATAAAAATAATTAATTAATAAATATTACTAGATATGTTTTTGAACTTTTTATTCTTCTAATTATTGATTTATTGATTCTAAATAAATTAAAATTATAAAATAAAGAAAATACTTATGATAAAATAAAATGAATCATAATAATAGATTGAGTATTTTAATACAAAAAAATAAAATTTGAGATTTTAGAGTTTATTGATGGATGTGTTAGATATATCAAACTAAAATTATTAGAAATAAGATAAATTCAATAAAAATAATAGATAATTTGCTATAAAATAAAATTGAATCAGGTAATCACAAATAATGGGCAGTTAAGTAGTTGACAATGACATGAAAAAGAGAGTGAGTTGTTTTGTTGTTGAAGAATAAAATAATTTGAGATGGAATTGGAAAAGAGTGTAAAATATAAAAGACATTAAAAAAAATATGTGAGTTGTTTTGTTGTTGAAGAATAAGATAATTTGAGATGGAAGTGGAAAAGGGTGTAAAATATAAAAGACATTAAAAAAATATTTGTTTTGCTTGAAAAATGCTAGTACTAGGAATTGAACTCAAAACTTGAGATTGAAATGAAAGTGAAATACCAACTGTGCTGAAAGACATTAAGTTGTATAGAATGTTATTTATATGTATATATCTATATAAAAATACAAAATCAATTTTTTTTTTAAGAATTTGAGGTAGGGCACGGGCCCCACCTGGTCCAAAGGTGGGTCCGCCCCTATATATATATGTATATATATGTTCCGTTGACGGTATAAACCATCTTATTATACGGAACTGTATATGGATCCACAATATTGAGATATAAGTAAATCATCCATCGGGGGATCCTTTCTACTTACATACAATCGTGCTGATAACGTGTTATACAATATATAATAATGGTATATGAAGAACAATAGAAGAAGGTGAAGAACACAGGTGAAGAAATGAATATTAAAGTGAGAGAGGTGGAAAAGGAACGAGAGATCAGAGAGAGAACAAACAATATCACAAACCTTTATTGACTTTTTTGTGTTAATGCTTTTGTTTTTGATTTTGTGATCTATCTTGTATTGATATTGTGATTAGCAGCATTACAACGGAATGGAAACATATATATATATATATATATATATATATATATAGACAACAGGAGGCGGTGGGATTAAGATCAGAGAGAAGAGATATTTTGTGTAATATAGACATGTGGTAAAAGTCACATATTATAATAAATATATATATTTGTGTGAACGGTCAATTATAAAAATGTTTGATAAAAAAATAATATATCGCAGGAAAACAAAAATTTTGTGAATTGTCAAAAAAGCAGTTGCTTTTGCTTTCAGTCTCATGTTTTCTTAAAAATATATATATATTTGTAATCAACTTTATATAAATTTGATTGAATTTCTAATTCTTAAATGTTAGTAAATATAGTAATGAAATTTAGTAACTTAATTCTGATTCCCTTTCCAATGGAACTCGATTATGATTCCTCTCATTCCCGATTAGTAAACACGCCCTATATATAATTATATATACAGATAATCATTTATTATTTTTGTTGATGGTATCTATCCACCTAACTAAATCAGGTGTTACATATTACTTTTTAACAGAACTGGTAGTGTCTCTCCCTTCCACCTAGGTGATAAGGGGTTCAAATCCCACAATGTACATTTTATAAGCATGTGGAGGGAGTTCTTTTTCCGAATTGTGGGAGTAGTTATCTCTCGTTATGGGAGTAGATATTCGGGCCGCACATATATTGTTTGATCTCAACAGGTCCTGACAGTCATATTATAATAATTCTTGTAATACTTCAAAAAAAAAAACTAGACCATGTATTTTTTTAAAGCTTTTACTATTGTAGAATTCGAGCCACTGATTTGAAAGTAATTTACCCAAGCTCTAAGCTTGTCTATCAACCATTGAGATACAGCACTATAGTCATTTGTGATTTATCAGTCTTATGTTGTACAACTGCAAAAGTTGAATTATATTTAGGGAGATAATCATTTTCCCTCTTGTAGTTTACCATATTAGACACATTACTTCATCTAGTTTCAGTAATGGTTGTCCCCCCCCCCCCCCCCCCCCCCCCCCCCCCCCCCCTTGAAAAACCAAAATATTAGATATTTTACCCCATGTTGTTAGGAATTCTGTTAGTCTAGTACTTTGACCGTCAAAAATTCAATTAAATGACCTTATTACCCTTAAACATGTGGGTTATGCCCCTTATGATACCACTAATTGTTTTTAAAGAAAAAAAATCAGAATTAAAAAATAAAAACTAATAAAAAAGTATTTAAAAAACATAATTGAAAATAAAAAATTAAACAATTTATTTAAAAAAACATTAATATAATGAATTAAATGTAAAAATAACAAAATTATTTAAAAAAGATTAATATAAAGAATGAAATGTAAAAATAAAAATTTTATTTAAAAAAATTAATATAAAGAATGAAATGTAAAAATAAAAAATTTATTTAAAAAACTAATATAAAGAATAATAAAATAATAAAATAATATAATTTATAAAAACTAAAACAATATTAAAAAAATATTTTAAAATATTGAATTGTTTTTTTTTGAAATATTGAATTTTTTTGTTGTTTTTTTATTTATTATCTCCACCGTCATGGACGGTGATGATCTATTTTTAATTTTTAATTTTCAATTCTGTTTTTTAAATACTTTTATTAGTTTTTGTTTTTTTAATTCTGATTTTTTTTCTTTAAAAACAATTAGTGGTATCATCATTATGGGGAATAACTCAAGGGTAAAACTGTAAAAGTACTAGACTTTTAGTTCAAAGGTAGTAAGATTAGGGATGGCAATTTGACCCGCACCCGCGGGCACCCGCCCGAATCCGACCCTAGAGGGTCGGGTTTGGGTGGAGAATTTACGACCCGCGAATCCACGAACCCGTTTAAATAAAAACCCGGCGGGTGCGGGTGCGGGTGCGGGTGCGGGCGAGGAAAAAGGACCCGCGGGTGAACCCGCGAACCCGCATGATAAAATATCATGTAATAAAACCCTACCAAATTTTCTATTCTTTTCACACTTAGCCGTTTCTCATTCTGTTATCACTCTTCAGCCTTCACCACTCACCAGCAGGACAGCAACAGAGCAACTTCAACCAAAAAATCACAACTTCAACAATGGCTTTGAAGGTCTCATCTCTCTCTCTCTCTCTCTCTCTCTCTCTCTCTCTCTCTCTCTCTCTCTTTCCTTCTTTTTCAACAATGGCTTTGATTCAGATCTTGTGAACAATTTTTTACTCTTTTTTTTCATATTCATCTCGGATCCAGTTTTGAATATTTAATCAAAATTTCCAATTTGAGCTTCTTTGACCCATGATTTCTTATTACTTACTACTTGATTTATCATTTTTTTATAAGAATTCAATTTATTTGTTGGGGGATATTATTCTAATCTTTGGGGAAGAACTTAGGTTTACCAATTATGGTTGATTGTTTCTGCCTGACTTGTGCTAAAATTATAGAACTCTATAAAAACAGTTACTTCTGTTAGATAGCAAGAATGAATATGAAAATGTCATCTGAGATGATTTCTATCATTCCAATATAGACCAGTGACTGCACCAAAAGAGATCTGTGAGCTAATTGTATTGCTAACCCCAAACTCCTTCTCTTTATTAATATCTATTTTTCCACAACCCAAGGATAAAAGATGTCAAACCGATGAAACCCATTAAAATGAAAACAGTATAGCTTTTGGTAGTTATATATTGTTCAAATTAACATTTTAAAATATTAGATACCATGAATTGGTAAAAACAAAAAAAACTATTAACTTGTTTTTTCACATTGCAATATCTTCACAGTTCATGGTGATTAGGAGAGCAATATAAGATGCAAGGAAACAAAAGTGAAAAAAAATAAACTATTATGGACTTTTGAATTATTTTTGGTCAATTTATTTTTTTGGTTATTATTGTTTTGTAAATGTATCAAGTAGGGAATTAGAGATGGAAATTCAATTCAATTAATCAAGTATAAAACAGGTGATTAGTGATTACATGTGGAAATTTAGAAGTGACAAATCGCGGGTTCGCGGGTCGCGGGTTCACGGGTCGCAGGTATCCTGCGGGTGAAGCATCCACCCGCGAACCCTCATTGGTTCGCGGGTTCGCGGGTGAGGGTATGGGTGCAGTCTAAACCCGCGGGTGCAAACCCGCACCCGAACCCGCTTGCCTAAGCGGGTTCGCCGGCGGGCGTGGGTGAGGTAAATTTTCGCGGGTGCGGGTGTGGATTTCGCAAAACCCGCCCGAACCCAACCCGTTGCCATCCCTAAGTAAGATCTTTTAGTTGATTTTTTGACGGTCAAAGTACTAGACTAATGGAATTCCTAACAGCATAGGTAAAATGTCTAATATTTTAGTTTTCAGTGAGATAATGACCGTTATTGAACTAGAGAGAGTAAATCATCTAATATGACCAACTACACCCGGAAAATGATTATATCCCTTAATTTAAAGACAAAAGATTAAAAGAAAAGCCCAACTCATCTTCACCAGCTGGCAACTACATATAATATGGAATCTGATCTGATGTAGTGATATGCTCTCCAATTAATAAATAAACCTCCAAAAAAGAGTTTTTGCAGTTGAGTCTCCTCTCCTGTGAATCGAAGATGCAGCTTGGTCAGCCAATTCATAACTAAATTTCTCTCAAGTCTGATCATCTCCTTTTCTTTTTTGTTTTCAATACTATAGCTAATAAAATGTTTATATCGAATTTTTTTCAGACTGTGGCAATGGTAAACTCATCCTCTCACATATTCTTGTCGTTTCCTTCGCCGGAGCCGTCGCCGCCGCTGCAACTCACTACCGCTGGAAAAGGACCAAAACCCCTATCGCCGACCAAAATATCATCCCCATACTGGACAGAACAGAGTCCGGCCGTGTCGGAAAACTTGAAAGATTCTCACATTATGTTGGTATATATATGTATATATATATTCTAAATCTTCACTATACTGTATATGATCTCTTCTTCTTTTTCTTTTTCTTTTTCATTTTAGTGAGTTTCACTTTGTGCACATACAGCTCGGCAACTGGGATTTGCAGATGCAAATGAGTGTCCACAGCTGTGCAAATTGGCTTATGATTATTTGAAGAAATCAAAAGGGTGTGAAGATAACATGTATGATTTTTTTTCCAATGAATCTGAGGCTGAGTCTTTGTATGTAAAGCTTGTAGAAGAGTTCGATAAATGCATCCTTGGCTATTTTGCATTTCACTGGAGCCAAGCTCCTTCTATGATTACCCAGGTATATTTATATATATATATATATATATATATATATATCTCTTTTAATTTCTCCATCAAATTAAATCTTGTGTATTTATTTTAATTAATTTGTTTCTGGGCTTGTAGGTTCTGAGTGCTGAATCAGAGAAGAAACCAAAGCTCAAGAACTTTGTGATGGCAGCAACAAGGTCAGACTCTCTCTTACTCATTGCCTTCTCCCATTGGTTCAATTATGTTAAAAGAAGCATAGTAATATTATATATATATATATATATATATATATATATATTGTATGTGGACCGTAGATTATGGATAAGCATCGACAAGTGTATACAGAATGGGTCAAAGCAATTTAATCTAATGGTCAACGTACAAAGTACTGATAAATATTTATCGGTGCACACTGAGAAGAAAAGTTTCATATATATATATATATATATATATATATAAAAGATATATCAGTTCTTGCATGTGAGCCATTGGATTTAAATGTTTTGCTTTAGTTTCATGCACCTGTTAAAAGCATCTTTTAAATTCAAAGAACTGATATATCTTATATCGGTTCGAACCGATAATAGAAAAACTATATATATATATAGGTACAGGGGCTTACCCAGGATTTTTTTGTTAGGGTGGGCTAAAACAAAACAATATATATATATATATATATATATATACATACAGGCTTTCTATTGTCAATTCGGACTGATATAAGATATATCAGTTCCTTGCATATGGGTCATTGGATTTAAAAGATGCTTTGACAAGTGTATGCAGTCAAGTCAAATCATTTAAATCCATTGACCCATATGTAAAGAATTGATACATCTTATATCAGCTCGAACTGACAATAGAAAAATTGTATATATATATATATATATATATATATATATATATATGTAAATTTTCACATGAGTGTGCACTCATGTATTTTATATGAATGCATTGAATGTAAATCATTGGATGTACATATTTTGACTTAAGTGTGTATGTATTTTGTCAGTGCTTCTCCATAATCAGTGGTTCAAATTCAATGCACTAATGTAAATATATTTACATGAGTGTGCACTAATGCAAACATCTATATATATATATATATATGTTTACATCAAAATTTTTTCTACTTTCATGTATTCTATATTAATTTATTGTAAATATCATCTTTAAAGAATATTTTACCGATAAATAGTCATATAATGCTATATTAGTTAAAAATATAATTAATAAATAAATTAAATAAATATATTAATAATATATCATTTTAAAGATTTCAACGATATCTTTCTAATGGTATATTATTTTAAAAAATATATTTTATAATTAAGAGAGAGAGAGTTAAATAAAGAATTTAAAAAAATTAAAGGCATTGAAGTGACATTTAGAATAAAAATTAAAAAAGAAATCGAAGATGCTTAAAATATTACGATGTTTGTCTTTTAGAGCACTCTTTTGTGCTACGCAGGCTACGCATAAGAGCTGATACGAGAGAGAATAGATATTTGTATTTGAGATAAGAGGTGAGATGACATTATATGTGCGAGTCAGCCCTCATTAACATCCGCGACTCTCTCTCTCTATCTATATATATATATATATATATATGAAAGAGAAAACATATTCAATTTGAATCAATAATGATAAGGTCCACTCACCCACCAATTTTTTTAATCCATTATGGCTCTCCGTTATAATTTATTCTCTGTTTTTTTTTTCAGTTCACGTTATGATCGTGCCAAAAACAAAGAAATACGTATAATATTATTATATTATATACCTTCTACCTAGCCAATATATGAATGTATTTGGTTTTGAGCTTTTGAGTTGATCTAATGTCAAGTTGCGTTTAAAATAGGGAAAATTGCATCCACTACCCTAATATTTAGCCTATAAAATAATGTTCAATTATTGTAGTTTATTTATTAGAATTTGAGATCACATAATATTGAATCTTGACCTTATAATCTAATCATGTTTAGAGTAAAGATTGCAATATTATTATTATTTTTTTGAAAAAGCTGAGCTTGCAATATTAATTTGTCAGCATGAGGGGACTTGTATTTTTCTCAAACCCAATTTTGAATGCCCTAGAAAGTATCACTAGACAATAGTGACTAGTCAATTCATTTTAACACTGGCATCGATTTCCATACATATATATATATATATATATATATATATATATATTTGGCTTGTGAATTTGACCATTTTAGATGTATTGATTCTTGTCTGTACTTGTCTGTCGCTGACAAATGTGAAATGTGATTCATGTGAATGATTCGTGATACTGTGATAGTGATTAGTTGTTGGCATAGAAAATAGTTAAAAGGGTCGACAATTAATGTGGTGTAGTCCCTAAAATTACTATTGTGTTGGATCAAACTGGATCTGATATTTATATAATAGTGCAAGAAATATACGGGTTACAATGGCAAACTTATTATAAGTTATATTATAAATTGGATGATCAATATTCTTTGTTTAATTCTTTGGTAAATTTGTATTGTTTTGGCAGGAAACAGAGATTTGAGAAGGTGACTAAAGACTTGAAGGTGGCGAGAGTGTTCTCTACACTAGTGGAGGAGATGAAGGCGATCAGATTGAATAATTCTGACGTGATGGTGCCGGCAGCTGCGAGCGAGAGGAGTCCGGTGTTGCTTCTAATGGGTGGCGGTATGGGAGCTGGCAAGAGCACTGTCCTCAAAGACATCATGAAAGAGTAATACCTATTTCATTAACACCATATTGCAATTCAATAAATTCACTTTAGTAATCACTACTGTTAATTAACGTTATTGTACCTGTATACGCTTGATTGACAGATCATTCTGGTCAGAAGCAGCAGCAAATGCTGTGGTAGTTGAAGCAGATGCATTCAAAGAGACTGACGTTGTTTACAAAGCCCTTCACTCTATGGGCCATCACGATGACATGCTCCAAACTTCCGAACTGGTACACATGCATTACACTCTCTTATATTAAATTATCAACTATTAATTAATTACTGAATTTACAGGTGCACCAGTCATCCACAGATGCAGCATCATCACTTCTAGTAACTGCCCTAAACGAGGGGCGAGACGTGATCATGGATGGAACTTTGTCATGGGAGCCTTTTGTGGAGCAGCTCATTGACATGGCTCGTAATGTCCATAAATGTCGTTACCGGATGGGGGTCGGCTACAAAGTAAACGAAGATGGCACTGTTATTGAAACTTACTGGGAAAAGGTTGACAAAGAAGATGAGCAGCAACACAACGAAAACGGACAAGTCAGGAAACCCTACAGGATTGAGTTGCTGGGAGTTGTTTGCGATGCTTATCTTGCTGTTGTTAGAGGGATCAGGTAATTGGTTATTATTATTATAACATTCAAAAATGGTTTGAGTGTGAGGTCTATGAAAATCTCATGTGTGCATATGTGGAAATGGAACAGGAGAGCTATAATGGTGAAGAGGGCAGTGAGAGTGAATTCACAGTTGCAGTCTCACAAGAGATTTGCAATTGCATTTCCAAAGTATTCCAAAATGGTTGACAATGCCAGGCTCTACTGCACCAATGCTGTCGGCGGCCCACCAAGGGTATGTAAACATTAAACCCATAATACTATCCTCTTTTAATCAAATTTGTCACATTTGAGGAAGATTTGTAGGCCACCTTAGTAAATTAAAAAAAAGAAGAGGGTCTCAGGCCTCCCACTACTGCAACACAGTGCCAAAGTGGAGGGGCACACTGTTTCCACTATCCCAACACAAACCTTCAAACTAAAATCAAACACTATTTACATAAAGTCCAGGGGTGCTTTTGTAAACTAATAAAACCTCATGGGTGTCAGCTTAATTTCTTATAAAAAATATTATATATAACAATATTATAAAACAAAATAATTACTGAAATAATGATATGAATTAGTTTTATTTTTCATTTTAAATGCAGCTTATTGCGTGGAAAAATGGAGACAACAAGCTGCTGATTGATCCTGATGAAATCAAGTGCTTGAAAAACGTAAGTCAATTGAAATCCAATGCTGAATCCGTATACGAGCTTTACAACGACCCGAACTCCATATTCGAGCCCGGCTCCGTTTGGAAAGACATCGTTTTGTCCCCGACAAGAGCCACTCTTCAACTGGAGCTTAAAACTTCAATCCAGAGAATTGAGAAATATTAAATTTGGTTATTGCAATTGTTGATGTAAACGGCTTGGAGAAAAATTAAATTCCTGAGTGATTTGAAGTTGTTTTGAATGAGAATTTCAAACATTAATTCTAAAAACAAATGCAAATTTAATATTATAAACTGAAGTTGTTTGGAAACAACTTCAGTTTAATATAGAATTTCAAACTATATTAAAAAAAATCCATTCAACAGATGCAAATGAGTGTTCAAAGAATTTACAGATTTAATTCTAAAAACACACACAAAGACGCTCATTTCTTTGCTTTCTTGGCCGCCACCTTCTTCACCGGCGACTTTATGCTCTTAAGCTTCTTAGCCTTGGTCGCAGATGCAGCTTTCTTTCCATCAACCTTCGGCTTCTTAGCCGCAACTTTTGCAGCAGGAGCTTTCCGCTTTGTTGCAGCAGGGGCCTTTGTGGAGGCCGATTTTGATTTCTTAGCGGCGTCACTTTTTATGGTCGACTTGGGCTTCTTGGCAGCCTCCTTAGCAGAGGCAGATTTTGTCTTCTTAGCAGCGGCGGCGGTTGTTGAGGAAGATTTTGGCTTCTGAGTTGACGGAGATTTCGTCTTCTTGACGGCAGCGACGGCAGTGGTGTTGGTAGAGGAAGTCTTAGGCGGGAGCTTGAAGGAGTTCTTGACTTTAACTAGCTTGCCGTTAGCGACAAGCTTCCTCAACTGAACAAGCAACAATTTCTTGAAATTATTAGGAAGATCCTTCTGTTTCTCCTCGATAAACTTCGCGATCGCGATCTGGCTAGATCCGGTTCTCTCCTTCAACGCAGTTATCGCTTCATTTACCATCTGCAAATTGTGAAAAATCGCACAATTCAAATTCCGATCAAACGGCGGAGTAACAAAACAAACGAGAAGATGTATATAATTACCTCATAGTAAGTAGGATAGGCTCTAGGCTTCTTCGGTGCCGACGTCGTCATCTTCTTTGAATTTCCCTCTTTCGGGGCCTTTGTAGTAGCAGGAGCCATTGCAGATCGAAACGTGAGATTCAGATTTTTTTCTTTTTCGTCAATCTTGCTGTTGCAGATTTTGAGTTGAATTGGTGGATGTGGAGGGAAGTAGATTCGAGGGAGTTAATTTAAAAGGAAGAAGACGGGCTGTGATTGGTCGAACTGAGAGTCACGCAGATCGTGAATTTTAGTGATGTTGGTTGAATGTGGGACGTTGGATTGGGGTTTGATCGACATTTGAGGATCTATAAGGCAGGCTGTGATTGGTGGAAGTTGGCTTCACGCGGATTGTGGATGTTGTGTCAATTGTTTGAATATGACACGTTGGATTGGGTATTATCGACGGTGGAGATGAATTAGAAAAATAACGTGAGGTAAAAAGGATTAAAATGGGTGTAATTATAGTTTTGTTCGATGGATTTTGATGGGGTTTAGATAGTTTTAAAGGTTTTCAATGGATTCGGTTTAAATTCGGATCAATAAAAATTGCCAAATTAATGAAAATTGTAATCTTCTAGTTAAGCTTAAAAAAACAATTATAAAATGGATTAAAAAAATTTTATATAAATATATACAATAAAAACGATCAAATTAAAAACTGCTGTAAAATTTATATATAAAAACTCAATTTTAGGGTTTCAATGGATTCGGTTTCATTAAAATTTGGGCTTATTGAGTATAAATTAAATTAAAAACAAAAATTCCATATAAATATAATCAACAAAAATTAAAATAATTAAAAAAGAAAATGGTTACAATATTTAGATATGAAAACGGTTTTGAAGGTTTCAATTCAAAATTGTCGAAAATTGTGTTCTCACAATTAGTTACAAAAATTAAGAAACTAAGAACACAATTTCATATAAATATAAACAACAAAAATTAAAATAATGAAAAAAAAATGTCTACAATACTTAAATATTAAAACTAGTTTTGAAGGTTTAATCCAAAATTATCGAAAAATTGTGAGCTCATAGTTAGTTACAAAAAAATAAGTATAAAATGGATTAAAAACACAAGTTTAATGTAAATATATGCGATAAAAACGATCAAATAAAAAATTGCTACAACACTTATATATAAAAACTCATATTCGTGGTTTCAACAGATTCAGTTTGAAACCGAATCCATTGAAACTCAGGATTAATAAATATAAATTGAACTAAGAACACAAGTTTCATGTACAAATAAACAACAATAATGAAACAAAATTGATACAATACTATGATGTTTAAACAAGTTTTGAAAGTTTCGACGGATTTGGTTTGAAACCGAATCTGTTGAAATCAAGGTCGGTCCTGAGATTTTATGGGCCCGAAACGAACTATAAAAATGAGGCCTTCTACTTGAATTTTTTTTCTCTAGTAAATACTTATAAATTCAAAATAATAACTAAAAATCAAGACCGTAACACAACAAAATAGCAAATAAAAAGTTACCGAAATAAAATTTTTATAATTACATCAAATAATTAAGCTTACATAATCAAGCTTACTTAAACTTTCGTCTCACATTTTTAACAGCAAAAGCACTAATTAAGCTTACATAATCAATTTTTTCTATCATATTTTTTTTAATGAATAACATAGCTAGGTCATTCAATCTTTCTTATGACACAGTTAACCGAAGGGAAGATTTAATTAACTTCAACTTTGAAAAGCTTCTTTCCATGGAGGCAACTGTGAATGGTATATTTAATAAAATTCTATAAGCAATCAATGCATTTGGGAAGCAACCACCAATTTCTTTCAGATAATTCAACACTTCAAAAACTCCATCATGTTTCTTCAAATCTTCAAGGTTGGAACAACAGTTCTTTAAACTATTATTGTTTGCAGACTTTAACTTCTTTAAAGCATACAAAAATCCAAAAGTTTCTTCATAGTTTTGAAATTGTTCAAACATATTTTTTAATGAAGAAAGCGCTCGATCATATAGATGAAATAATTAACTTTAAATGATTACATGGCTGATTGTGTCACCTCTTGATTATCATCAAACTATTTTTTTTTCTAATGATGTGCTTTTCACGAAATACAGCTTCAATTTCCATATCACTTGCAATCTCTTTAGCTTCAATCATAGCATTCTCAAATCCAGTTTCTTTATATTTCTCGAGATAAGAGATAAGCTTTTTTTTAATTGTTTAATAGCAACATCAATATGTATGTCTTCATTTTGTACAATTTTGCTAACAGAATTAATAGTAAACAATAAATTGTACCAAATGATCATGCCAAACAAGAACTCAAAATTCTCAAATTCATATGTCACTATGGCCTCAACTTCACTCTTTATTTTGGGATCTTCACTAGTTTCTGCCAAGTGAACTAAATCATCTCTTATTTGTGGAGTTTGGTAACTTACGGCTTTAATACTTCCCACTCGACTTTCCCAACGTGTTTCTGACAATGGCTTAAGCGTGAAACCTTCCATTTAATCTTTGAAAAAATTTCATCATTGTGTAGAAGATGAGAACAATGAATATACTCGTTGTACCACTCCGAAAAAAGATTTAGTTTTAGTACAACAATTAGCCATGTCACAAAGTGCAAGATTAAGAATATGACAACCGCATGAAGTGTATAATGCTCTAGAATTTATTTGAAGTAATATTTTTTTACACCTTTGCATTTCCCTCTCATATTAGATCCATTGTCATATCCTTGCCCTATTATATCACCAATATCAAGCTGAAGAGTGTTTACATCATTTGCAAGCATGGAAAAAAGTCCAAGCCCTAAAGTATCATCTGCTTTTAAGAATTCTAAAAAAAAAAATCTTATATTACAATAGGACTTGATGGAAATATGAAATATCCACACATCGTACTACAAGAGACATTTGTTCCTCATGATTTGCATTTTGAGTACATTTAAGTATGATTGAGAAATATTATGCTTTGCTGATTCTTGAAACAATTGAATTTTTTATCTCACTTGCTAACATTTGTATAATCTCATTTTGGATTCGGTAACTCAGATAATGGTAATGAGTTTCATATGATAAAATACATCGACTAAGTTCTTGCATTACTGGATCAAATTCTACAATCTTCTCTAACATTTGTAAATTTTTTCATTGTTTTCTTGATAAAGCTTCTCATTATCTCCACGAAATGGCAAATTATTTTTTGTAAATGTTTTCACAATAGCAAGTATCCTTAGTAATACTTGTCTCCAGTGTTCTCTCTTTTTGTTGATTTGTTCTTGCACTCTTTCATTGATTGTTTTGCTTTTTGCAATCTTTTTTCCAATTCAATCCAACTGTTCATACAACCAATGTGTTCATTACTAGTTTTATGACTTATGAGCCTCACACTAATATTCTTCCAATCTTTGAATCCATCATTAGCCAATTGGCCCAAATGAGTATTGTTTCTATCTTGTTTGAACAACTTACATAAAAAAAGAATACTTTGTCCGAAGACACTTTCTATCATGTTTATCCCCATTTAGTAAATTTTGAATGTAATATGAAGAAAAATGTCTACCTAAGGTATCTTTAGGAAAGATGACATCATTATCTCTTTTAGGACCCCTTTCAACTAAAGAGTCTCTAACATTTTGATGAATTTTATCCTAATTTCCTAGATCATCAATGTTTAAAGGAAATACAAGTTCTTCACTTAAATCTACATTTTAAACATCTTCAGTATCTTCTCATTCATATGTTGATTCGGTTCTTCGTGATCATTTTCATTGATAAGTTGATTCAGTTCTTCGTTATCATTCGCATTCATCAGTTGATTATGATCTTTATTATCATACTCATGTTCCTCATTTACCAAATCGTTAAGTGAAGTCTCTACTTGTTTAGTGTTACTAAAGAACTTATCAAGAGATCCAACTTCATATTGAACTAATGCTTCAATTCTTTTTTTTTTCAGATCCAAAACTATACTTTCTAATATGAGGCATGATCGATAAAATAATGCAATCAAACAACAAAGGACAACCCAACAATCAATAGTTTGAGAATCATGATACTTCACTTGGTGGTGTATTCCTTAGAGACATTGTTGTTGTAATTTTTGATTAAGTTGTCTGTCAACGCTCTAGATTCAGAGAGTTAACACTGTCACGTATCAACTATCAAGGTTAGTATTAAGTTTTCAACTCTTTCCATTTAATTCAAAAGGAAAAAAAAACAGCTATGTTATAAGCTTATAGAATAACCAAAATAAACTATCTGACCTTTGAGTCTTTGACAACAACAATCAGCTTTCATGTGTTTACAAGTATTAAATGTGAGAGAGAAAAATACAAGTTTTGGTGGTGATAGAGCAACCATCAATTATTATTAAATATGAAACATTGGGTTCGTTATAGACAATATGGGGTCGTTTGGTAAAGTTTTCATTTTTTGTTTTTTGTTTTCTCGTTTTCATTTGTTTTCAAAAATTGATTTTTGTATTTTTTGGATTCGAAAATGCGTATGATAGCAATTGTTGAAAACGATATTCGGAGAATTAAAACATAAAAAACGCATCTGGCAGTAATACTTGAAAATGAGAAAACTGTGTAATAATATAGATTTTTTATAAGGTTTAATTCAATTTAAATTTTAAAAAATTGAAAATTGAATTGAATTAAAATATATATAAAAAATAGATATTTAAAACAAAAAAAAAATTTGAATAACTGAAAAAATATATCTTTTTTTTAAAAAAAAGGATCTCGGTGGAGATCAAGTAGATTTTTATTTTTTTTTAAAAAAGGTAAAAAATGCAACAAAAAAAAGGTGAGAGGTGGAGATCCTTTCAGGAGATTGGATGTTCACATTGTGTTGAATATAGAATATACTTAATATAGGATATATATTAAATATAGGATACTCTAAATATAAGATATACTAAACGCTCCTAATGGTATATCCTATATATGTAATTTTTTACTTAGTGTCCAAGTAATTGTAACTATATAAGGAGAAGGTCTTCTTCCATTGTAATCATCGAATTATAATAAAATTAGTCCTTCTCAAATCTCTTATTCTTTATATTAGTTTCTACATGGTATCAGAGCCTGGTTCGATAATTGAACCTGGTTCTTTCTAATTGAATTGAATTGAATTCCGCTGCGAATCTCAAATTGAAAGCTCAATGGGTTCCAAGGATGATACAACAATGGTATCATCAAACTCAAACCCTAATCCTCACATTGTTCATAACCACATCGATGCACCCTTCCCAACTGGCAATACCCTGAATAAGAACAATTACACCTTTTGGTCGAAGGTCATGAAGATGCGTATTAATGGTCGGAAGATGTGGGGGTACATCAGTGGTACTAAAACGAAGCCTGCAGAAGGGAGTGTAGAGTATGAAAATTGGTGCTCAGAGAATGATAAGGTGAAGGGGTGGTTGTGTGATTCAATGTCCACAACACTAATGAACATGTATGTTTGTTTGGAAACTGTGAAGGAAGTTTGGGACTCTCTTGAAGCTATGTATACTGACACATCTGATGAAACTCAAATCTTTGAGTTACATAGGAAGTGTTTCTCAACAAAACAAACTGGTCGATCTCTTGCGACTTATTATGATGAATTAGCAGCAATTTTGCAAGAGATTGACCAGCGCAACACGGTGAAAGGAGAAAGTGTTGAGTCTATCGCCCTCCTACAAAAATATGTAGGACGTCTTAGGGTTCACATGTTCCTCTCTGGATTGGATAGTATGTATGATCAATTGCGTGGTGAAATTCTTCGAAAAGACCCACCACTTACTTTGGAACAGTCTTATCAGACAGTACGAAGGGTGTCAGTTCACAAACAGGTGATGGGAACTCAAGCACCTTTAACTGAGTCTTCAGTTATGGCACTCAACTATAAAAAGGGACAACCTCAAGGTTCCTGGAATTCTCATAGAGAGACTCGACCTCTCCTCCTTGATCTTGAGTGTACCCACTGTGGAAAGAAGGGGCACATGAAACAGAAGTGTTATGAGGTCATTAGGTATCCGGAATGGTGGGATTTTACAAAGCGACCAAAGAAGAACATAGCTGCGAAGAAGGATGCTGCTAAAAGTCCTCATTCAGTGAATGTTGCCCAGTCAGGTATGAAAACTAAAGGTAGTGTTTTATTTGTAAATTCTTTGAATAGTACTTGGTTAATTGATACTGGTGCATCAGATCACATGGTAAACGACTCTAGCATATTATCATCCATTACACCTTCAACCCAAACCTCTATATACACAGCAAATGGTGGATCCTCTCCTGTAATTGGAGAAGGTTCTACTGACATATCTGAATCCTTGACATTAAACTCTGTCCTTATTGTTCCTACTCTAGAGTACAATATCTTGTCTGTCAGTAGGATCACTGTTGCACTTACATGTACCGTGACTTTTTGGCCTCAATTCTGTATTTTTCAGGACATAGTGACTCAGCAGGTTCTTGGTTGTGGTGTTAGAAAAGGCAATCTCTACTATTTGGACCTGACTATTAGTGGAGAGCAGAGAATTCATCAGGTGAATAAAGTTGGAGGAATTGAAGAAGCAAAAGCTAATGTGTGGTTATGGCATCGGCGACTGGGTCATCTCTCCTTCGGATATCTTCAGAAATTAAATTCATCGTTATTTTTGAATTGTAGTATTTCAGAGTTTAAGTGTGATATTTGTGAACTCGCTAAGAGTCATCGTATTACATACTCTCCAAGTTTTAATAAATGTTCAGAACCTTTTAGTATTATTCACTCTGATGTATGAGGTCCTGCACATATTCCTTCATTGTCTGGAGCTCGTTATTTTGTGACTTTTATTGATGAGTGTACTCGTATGATGTGGGTATCCCTACTTACTCATAAAAGTGAAGTCTTTGAAGTATTTAAAATTTTTTATCAGATGGTTTTGACCCAATTCCAAAGGAGGATACATGTGTATCAATCTGATAATGGAGGAGAATTTACTAGTAATGACATGTCAGAGTTCTTGACAAATAACGACATTCGACATCAAACCTCTAATGTTTATACCCCATAGCAAAATGGGTTAGCTGAATGAATGAATAGACAACTGTTAGAGGTTGTTCGTGCATCTCTTTTTGGAATGAATATGCCATTGAATTATTGGGGAGAAGCATTAAAATCTGCTGTTTACTTGATAAACCGCACACCATCTAGGGTCATTGAATTTCAGACCCCTTTCCAAAAACTTCATGATCTTATCACCATCCCTGCAATGCCGAACCTAGAACCACATGTTTTTAGATGTGTTATCTTTGTTCATATACCTAAACATCAGCGAGGAAAATTGGATCATTGTGCTCGAAAGTGTGTGTTTCTTGGATATGCTGATTTTAAAAAGGGTTATCGTTGTTATGATCCTGTGGAGGGGAAGGTGTATATCTCTTTGGATGTTTTGTTTTGAGAATTAGAGGCGTATTTTATGGGATCTTCCCTTCAGGGGGAGAAACATAATGATGAAGAAAAGTTCCCTATTATTAAGGATATGTTTCAGGAACTAGAGGATTTGACGAGTAATTTGAATAGACGTAGTAACCTAACTGATGATGAAAAGGAAAGTGAAGCAGAGCAGATGACAGAGGGAGATCAGGGTATTGAAGATGAACTTCATATGAATGGAGAGGATCAGAAGACCGGGGGAGATCAAGCTGAAGTAGTAGAAGTTGCCTGTGACTCCAACATTCTAACACCATCTACCGAAGCATTGCCGCAGAATGTCGAACCTCATGTATTATCTAATCCTTATACTGTTAATGATATTCAACCTAGACGTTCAGAAAGGCCTACTAAAGGTATTCCAAAATCTACTTATGAACCAGATATCAATTCTAAAGCCAAATACCCAATTTCTGATTATGTGTCCACCAATAGGTTGTCTAAGTCGTTTACATGCACTATGAATCAATTATCCTCTGTATCTATTCCTAGTAATTTGCAGGAAGCACTATCAGATCCACGATGGAAGAAAGCCATGAATGAAGAGATGAATGCATTACGGAAAAATTCCACTTGGGAACTTGTTGATAAACCCCACGGATATCGTATTGTTGGGTGTCGTTGGATTTTTACTGTAAAGATGAATTCAGACGGAAGTATTGATAGGTATAAAGCCAGACTAGTTGCCAAAGGGTATACGCAGACGTATGGTGTGGATTACGAGGAGACCTTCGCCCCAGTGGCGAAGATAAACACTATTCGTGTACTCATTTCTCTTGCAGCCAATCAAGGTTGGCCATTACAACAGTTTGACGTGAAGAATGCATTTCGCAATGGAGACTTAGAAGAAGAAGTATACATGGAGTTACCACATGGAGTCACGAATTCTGAAGGAGGAAAAGTATGCAAATTAAAGAAGGCATTGTACGGGTTAAAACAGTCGCCACGAGCTTGGTTTGGACGGTTTACGAAGAGCATGAAGGCTTTTGGATATAGACAAGTAATTCTGATCATACCTTGTTTATAAACAGAAGTCAGGCAAACTTACCGCTCTTATTGTTTATGTTGATGATATGGTTGTTACTGGAAATGACTCAGTAGAAATGGAGGCACTGAAGAACTATTTGTCACGGGAATTTAAGATAAAGGATTTGGGACAGTTAAAATACTTCTTAGGCATTGAAGTTGCAAGATCAAGTCAAGGTATTTTCATGTCTCAACGAAAGTATATATTAGATCTTCTTGCAGAAACTGGGATGCTTGATTGCAAACCGGTAGATACACCGATTGAAGCAAATCATCACTTGGGAATGTTTCCCGACCAAGTTCCATGTGACAAAAAAAGGTACCAACGCTTAGTGGGAAGACTAATTTATCTCTCCCATACTCTACCGGATATTGCATATACCATTAGTGTCATAAGTCAATTCATGCATAATCCAATTGAAGAACATATGAAGACAGTCTTTCGAATACTAAGGTACTTGAAGAAATCTCCGGGAAAAGGTCTCTTATTCCTGAAAGGTGATGATATGGAAGTAATGGGATACACCGATGCAGATTGGGCAGGAGATATGACGAACAGGAGGTCAACCTCAAGTTATTTTACGTTTGTATGTGGGAATTTGGTGACATTTAGAGCTAAGAAGCAAAAGGTTGTTGCTAGATCAAGTGCAAAATCTGAGTTTCGGGGTATGGCTCATGTAGTATGTGAACTACTATAGATACGGAATATATTGAAGGATCTTGGATTTAAACTCATGAAAGCAATGGATCTACACTGTGACAATAAAGCGGCAATTATGATTGCACACAATCCAATTCAACATGACCGTATGAAACATGTTGAAGTGGATCGGTTCTTTATCAGAGAAATATTGACAAAGGGTGCATATGTTTTCCATTCGTGAAGTCGGAAGATCAACTTGCAGATATTCTTACAAAAGGAGTTTGTGGACGAATATTTAACGAAGTGATTGACAAGCTGGACATGATTGACATCTATGCTTCATCTTGAGGGGGAGTGTTGAATATAAAATATACTTAATATAGGTTATATATTAAATATAGGATACTCTAAATATAGGATATACTAAACGCTCCTTATGGTATATCCTATATATGTAATTTTTTATTTACCGTCCAAGTAATTGTAACTATATAAGGAGAAGGTCTTCTTCCATTATAATCATCGAATTATAATAAAATTAGTCCTTCTCAAATCTCTTATTCTTTGTTTTAGTTTTTACACAGTGATCTATGAAGATCTCCATACTCCTCCGTCGCGCCTCCCTTAGCTGCGAACAGGGGAGACGAAACCTTCCCTATTCGTAATTCGCCGCCATCCAAAGGCTGTCGGAAGTCGAAATATCTGATGGCCACTCTACAACCGATGCTGTCATCTGGTACTTGAAAGTTGTGGTTAGAGTTTTTAATTGGATTTAGTTGATGTTTTAAGTGTTTGAAGTTAATGTTGTTGCTCTGTTTTGCATGTCAATTATGAATTATCTGGATAATTTGAAGAACTTGAAGAACAGAGAATAAGATAGTAGAATAGGGAGGAGAGAGATTAGATAAGTTCGAGAGGAGAGAGATCAAATTTCTCAATTAGAAAAGGGTTGGTCATGACATTATGTGGGTCCTATGAAATAAAGAGAAATTGTGGAAAACAAACAATTTGTTGTTTTCTACGACTCCCACTTTTTACTCGTTAAAAGGAAAAAACAAGTTTTATTGTTTTTAAAATTCTTTTGTCTTGAAAACGTAACTGGACATCATCTATTTGTTTTTGTGACCTAACAAATGAAAAATTGCTTTTAAAAAAATTAAATGAACAGCCCCTAAATGTTTTATGAATTATTATTTTTTCTTGTACATGAATTGAAATTGATCGAGTAATGTTTCTGTTCATCACCAATCACTAGTGTCGGCTCAGCTAAAATACATTATGTTGGGTTTTGTGAAGCCAGAAATCATCATGAGGAACGGATTCCAGCATACAGCGCGGCTCATACCGCGGCGTAGACAGGAAGCCCAAACCACGACACACACAGCGTTGAACTACAGAAGGTTGATGCTGTGCAGACCGCAGTGCTGACATAGTGCACATACCGCGGCATAGGACGCGATGTTTTCCAGTAAGTGATATGCAGTGTTGACCGCGGGATAGACAAGTACCTACATCGTGGTATTCTGAGCTGTGGAAGACAGTAGAAGAACCGCGGTCCAGGTCGCGGGCTGCAGCCGCGACCCAGACCGCGGTAGGTATGAAATCTGTGTAATTTTAGGAAAACTTGTGCGAAAAGAAAAGTGCTCCTTTAGGGTTTTGGTTTACCCTAGTGTTCTCATATAAATATTACTATTTCCCATTATATTTAGTAGTGCGTAATGTGTGAGAAAAATTGCTAGAGAGAGAGAGCAATTGTAGAAAGACTGAAAGAGAGATAGAGAGATTGTAATCAACTCTAAAATAGTGGATTGAGTGCGGTGCGCTTCGTGGACGTAGGCAAATTGCTGAACCACGTAAAATCTTTGGTGTCGTCTTTTTCTTCTTATTGCTTTCATATTATTTATTTGTGATTAGATTTGTGTGTGTGCGATTTATTCTCAACAACAATTGGTATCAGAGCCCTTGGTTAGGACAAATTTTTTTTTTACACAAATCTAGGTTTTCTCGAGGTCAACGATTTCGTCGTAGAGATGGAATCAGAAAAGGATGAGCACAAGATTGAGAAATTCAATGGGACGAATTTCAGTTTCTGGAAGATGCAGATGGAGGATTATCTGTACCAGAAGGATCTGCACTGGCCGATAAAAGAGAGACCGAAGGATATGACTGACGAAGATTGGTCAAAGAAGCGAAAACCGAAGAATATGGATGATGATGATTTTGAACTCCTGGACCGGAAAGTATTGGGAGCAATTCGTCTCAGTCTGACGAAGCAGGTCACTTTCAACGTAAATGATCAACAGACTGCCAAAGATCTAATGGATACTCTATCAGACCTATATGAACAGCCTTCTGCGGTAAGGAAAGTCCATCTTGTCAAGAAGCTATCAACCTTGAAGATGGCGGAAAGTCAGAACTTTAAAGAGTTTCTGAATCAATTCAACGAAGTGAAGGATGGGCTATGTTCATTGTCTATGGGTTTCGATGAGGAGTTTATGGCAGTATTTATGCTCACCCAATTGCCAGAAAGTTGGAAGATGACAAGTCAGTCAATTGCCAACTCGTTCGGGAAGAAAAAATTGAACTTCCAACAGGTTGTGAACATGATCATGACCGAAGAAATCAGGTTGCGTGAAGAGGGATTAGGGGCATCTACATCTCCAGCACTGAATGTGGAAAGTAGAGAAGACAGAAACAGAAATCGAAACACGAATCAACGGGGAAGATCAAAGTCAAGAGAAAAATCTAAATCCAGGTATCAGGTCAACTATTCTGGAAATCAGCAACGAAGCAAGAAAGATGTAGAGTGCTGGAATTGTGGTAAGAAGGGCCACTTCTCGTATGAGTGTAGATCTGAGAAGAAGGATAAGGGCAAGAGCTGCGCAAATTGTGTATCTGAGGAGTCAGATGAATGCCTCATCTGCTCGTTGGAAAGCAAGACGGAGTCCTGGGTTTTGGATTCATGAGCGTCATTCCATGCCACACCTCACAGGGAACTGTTTGAGAATTACGTCTCCAGAAATTTGGGTAAGGTGTATCTTGGTGACGATCAAGCATGCAATATTACCGGGAAGGGAGATGTGAAGATTCGGCTGAAAGGGTCAGTTTGGAAACTCGACAATGTGAGGCACATACCGGATTTGAGGAAGAACTTGATCTCTATTGGGCAACTGGCATCAGATGGCTACATGACAACTTTCACAGGTGACAAGTAGAAGATTTCGAAGGGTATTATGACAATCGCCCGAGGAAATAAGTGTGAGTCGCTTTATACAACCACGGATGGTTGTGGTTCAATCGCTATGGCGGAAGGTAAAGATGATTCGAACTTATGGCACCAGAGGTTTGGACACATGAGTAATCAGGGGCTGAAGTGTCTGCATTCGAAAGGAAAGTTGCCAGAGTTGAAGAATGTTGAGGTTGATTTCTGTGAGAGCTACATATTAGGAAAACAGAAGCGAGTGAGCTTCAAGAAGACCGGAAGAGTACTGGTAAAGGAAAAGCTGGAACTAGTGCACACCGATGTTTGGGGTCCAGCTTCAGTCTCGTCAACCGGGGGTAAAAAGTATATCGTCACTTTCATCGACGATCATTCCAGAAAGGTATGGGTTTATTTCTTGAAATACAAGTCTGAAGTGTTTGATGTTTTCAAGAGATGGAAAGCTAGGGTTGAGAACGAGACAAGTTTAAAGATCAAAAAGCTGCATTCAGACAATGGTGGAGAATATGAAGACAATTAGTTCAAGAAGTTTTGCTACCAGAGCGGGATAAAGCTCAGTAGAACGGTTCCTAGAACCCTACAGCAGAATGGTATAGTAGAACGGATGAACAGGACATTGACTGAGAGAGCCAGAAGCATGAGGTTACATTCAGGGTTGCCAAAACAGTTCTGGGCAGAAGCAGTCAATACAGCAGCGTATTTGATCAATAGAGGACCATCAAAGCCCTTGGACCTCGCTATACCAGAGGAGATCTGGACTGGGAAAGAGGTAAAACTTTCTAATCTTAAAGTGTTTAGGTGTGTTTCCTATGTACATGTAGGTGATCATGCGAGAAGTAAGTTAGACGCCAAGTCAGTGAGGTGCACTTTGGTGGGCTATGGAGAAGATGAATTTGGTTACAAGCTGTGGGATGACCAAAACTGCAAGATGATCAGAAGTAGAGATGTTGTCTTCAACGAAAGGGTCATGTACAAAGACAGGAACACACAGGTGTCTGAGCCGGAAGAGCCAGAGTATTTTGGGCCGGATGATGTACAGGATAACGGGATCATGGAACATATTAAACAGAATGACGAAGAGCAAGGTGTGCAGCCCCAGGTTCAAGAATCTATCCCACATAGAGATGTTCCAGTGACACAGGCTCAAAGTACATTAAGAAAATCAACTCGAACTCCTATACCAAATAGGAAGTACTTGCAATACATGTTGCTGACAGATGCAGGAGAACCTGAGTACTATGATGAGGCATGTCAGGGAGAAGATGCGAGCAAGTGGGAGCTTGCAATGAATGATGAGATGAAGTCGTTAGTATCTAACCAAACTTGGGAGTTAGCCAAGCTACCTGAAGGAAAGAAAGCCCTATAGAATAAGTGGGTGTTTCGGATCAAAGAGGAACATGATGGTTCCAAGAGATACAAGGCACGACTAGTAGTCAAAGGTTTCCAACAAATTGAAGGTATTGACTACTCTGAAATTTTCTCTCCTGTTGTTAAACTAACTACGATCCGGTTAGTGTTGAGTATTGTTGCAGCAAAAGGGTTATATCTGGAGCAGTTAGATGTGAAGACTGTCTTTTTTCATGGTGATTTGGAGGATGAGATATATATGAAGCAACCAGAGGGGTTTGAAGAAAATGGCAAGAAAGAGTTGGTATGTAGATTGAAGAAGAGCCTGTATGGTTTAAAACAAGCTCCCCGACAGTGGTACAAGAAGTTTGATGGGTTTATACAAGGCAATGGCTATTTAAGATGCAATGCTGACCACTGCTGCTACTTCAAAAAGGTTAAGTCAAGCTTTATTATTTTGCTACTTTATGTTGATGACATGTTAGTAGCTGGTGCAGATTTAGAGGAAATTAACAATTTGAAGAAGCAACTCTCGAGTGAGTTCGAGATGAAAGATTTAGGTGCAGCAAAGCAGATTCTTGGAATGAGGATTAGCAGAGATGAACATGAAGGTACATTGAAGCTTTCACAAGCAGAGTACGTTCGGAAGGTGTTACAGAGATTCAATATGGGTGATGCAAACTCGGTGAGAACACATTTGGCTAGTCACTTCAGGTTGTCCAAGGACCAGAGTCCGAAGACAGAAGAAGAGAAGGACTTAATGGCTAAAGTGCCTTATGCTTCAGCCATTGGAAGTCTAATGTATGCCATGACCTGCACAAGACCTGATATTTCCCAAACAGTGGGAGTTGTGAGCAAATATATGTCTAATCCAGGCAAGTCTCACTGGGAGGCCGTAAAATGGATCCTAAGATACCTGCGGGGTACGACAGAGAGATGTCTAACCTTCAGAAGAGATGAACTCAAGCTAGAAGGTTATGTGGTTTCAGATTTTTACTGGAGAGGTGGATCATAGAAGAAGTACCACCGGATATGTGTTCACAATGGCAAGTACCGCGATTAGTTGGGTGTCTCAGTTGCAGAAAATAGTGACATTATCTACAACTGAAGCAGAGTATGTGGCCGTGACGGAAGCAAGCAAAGAGCTTATATGGTTACAAGGGTTGTTAGCTGAATTGGGATTCGATCAGGTGATGAATGTGTTGCACAGTGATAGTCAGAGTGTAATACACTTGGCCAAGAATTCGGCGTTCCATTCTAGGACCAAGCATATAGACATGCGCTACCACTTTATTCGGTCATTAATCGAAGAAAGAGTGATGAAGTTAGTGAAGATCGCAGGAACTAAGAATCCGGCTGACATGTTAACCAAGCCAGTCACTACTGAGAAACTGGAGTTGTGCGCAACTTCAGTGGGTCTTCAAGAGTGAAGACGTTGGGGATGAGCGCACCGTTATTTATCCACTAAGTCATCAAGGAAGGATATTTGAGTTTCAGTCTTCAAGTGGGAGATTATTGGGTTTTGTGAAGCCATAAATCATCCTGAGGAACGGATTCCAGCATACAGCGCGGCTCATACCGCGGCGTAGACAGGAAGCCCAAGCCGCGACACACACAACGTTGAACTACAGAAGGTTGATGATGTGCAGACCGCGGTGTGGACATAGTGCACATACCGCGGCATAGGACGCGATGTTTTCCAGTAAGTGATATGCGGTGTTGACCGCGGGATAGACAAGTACCTACATCGCGGTATTCTGAGCGGTGGAAGACAGTAGAAGAACCGCGGTCCAGGTCGCGGGCTGCAGCCGCGACCCAGACCGCGGTAGGTACGAAATCTGTGTAAATTTAGGAAAATTTATGCGAAAAGAAAAGTTCTCCTTTAGAGTTTTGGCTTACCCTAGTGTTCCCGTATAAATACTACTATTTCCCATTGTATTTAGTAGTGCGTAATGTGTGAGAAAAATTGCTAGAGAGAGAGAGCAATTGTAGAGAGACTGAAAGAGAGACAGAGAGATTGTAATCAACTCTAAAATAGTGGATTGAGTGCGGTGCGCTCCGTGGACGTAGGCAAATTGCTGAACCACGTAAAATCTTTGGTGTCGTCTTTTTTTTTCTTATTGCTTTCATATTATTTATTTGTGATTAGATTTGTGTGTGTGCGATTTATTCTTAACAACACATTATATATCCAACAAAGACAAGACCCTTTGAATCTTTGATAGTGAGATAAAAAATCTATAGAGATTGATAAGTACCGATCAAATATATAAAGTATGAACACAACTCAATTTACATGTTTACAAAACTTATCAATTGCAAGATCATGTAGCGTTATAAACTTATCAATTGCAAGATCAAGATTATGGTTTCATAATATATAATACATACAAATTTCTAACATAACTAAAAAGAAAAACGAAAAGAGGTTTTTGAGAAAAAAGAAGAAGGAAAAGAGGTGTTAGATTCAATTACCTTCTAAAACAACAAATTCAACTCTTCTATAAGCGAAATACATAAAATTGTTTAAATTCTTGAGATTACGTATCTGGATTTTCGTATGAAGAGAGCTTCCAAGAACCCTAAAATTGATTTCAAATTGTTTTTTCAAATGTCTAATACACGATTTGATCTGTTGTAGATGTGGTAAGTATTATAGGCCCTTAAGTGATAATGTGATATATAGGCTGCTTTTTTTTTAAAAAAAAAAAAAATTGAACGTGGACGTCCAAGCTTATTTTCAAACTGAAATACACAAAGTTTATTTTAAAACTGAAATTTAGGGCCCTTTGAAAACAGGAGCCCTATGCGGTTGCCTCATGGCCCTACCGCTAGGGCTGGCTCTGGTTGAAATGGCTAAAATTGCCGAATATTATATTCTTATAGTTAGCTACAAAAAGTAAGTATAATATGTAATAAAACATAAGTTTATTGTAAATATATGCATTAAAAATGATTAAATAAAAAATGCATACAAGACTGGCATATAAAAACACATTTTATGGTTTCGACGGATTTGGTTTGAAACTGAATCCATTGAAACTTGAGTTTAATAAGTATAAATTGAACTAAGAAAATAAGTTTCATGTAAATATAAACAACAAAAATGAAAATAAAGAATAAAATGGCTACAAAAAACACATTTTTAAGGTTTCGACGGATTCGGTTTGAAACCGAATTCGTTGAAACAACCAAAATTGTCAAAAATTGGGCTATCATAGTTAAGTTACAAAAAATAAATAGAAAATGGATTAAGCACACAAGTTTAATGTAATATATATGTAACAAAAACAATTAAGTAAACAATCAAATGAAAATTTTCTACAATACTTGCATATAAAAACACATTTTTGTAGTTTCGACTGATTCGGCTCGAAATCGAATCCATTGAAACTCGGGTTTAATAAATATAAATTGAATTAAGAATACATGTTTCATGTAAATATAAGGAAAATATTGAAATAAAATGGCTACAATACTTTGATATTATAACAAGTCTTGAAGGTTATGACGGATTCGGTTTAAAACTGGATTCGTTGAAATGACTAAAATTGCAAAATTATTATCCCATAGTTACGCTTAAAAAAATAAGTATAAAATGGGTTAAGCACGCAAGTGTAATGTAAATATATGTAACAAAAACAATTAAATAAAAAATTTCTACAATACTTGCATATAAAAAAAATACATTTTTGTGGTTTCGATCGATTCGGTTTGAAATTGAATCCATTGAACCTCAGGTTTAATGAGTATAAATTGAATTAAGAATATATGTTTCATGTAAATATAAGAAACAAAAATGAAAAAAATTGAAAAAAATGGCTACAATACTTTGATATCATAACAAGTTTTGAAGGTTTCGACGGATTTGGTTTGAAACTGGATTTGTTGAAACAGCTAAAATTGCTAAAAATTGTGTTTTTATTGTCAAGCTACAAAAAATTAGTGTAAAATGGACAAAGGACAAAAGTTTAAAATAAATATATGCAATAAAAACAATCATATACAAAAATGCTATAAGACTTGCATATAAAAACTCATTTTTAAGGTTTCAATGTATTCAGTTTCAAACAGAATCAGTTGAAACTCGGGTTTAACGAGTATAAATTGAACTAAGAATACAAGTTTCATGTAAATATAATCAACAAAAAAGAAAATAATGAAGAATTGGCTACAATACTTTGATATTAAAACAAGTTTTGAAGGTTTCGATGTATTCGGTTTGAAATCGAATCCGTTGAAATGACCAAAATTGTATTCTCATTGTTAAGCTTAAAGTTAAGTATAAAATGGATTAAGAACACAAGTTTAATGTAAATATATGCAACAAAAACGATCAAATTGCTCCAAGATTTGCATATAAAAACTTCTTTTTTTTGACGAATTCGGTCTCAAACCAAATCCGTTGAAACTCGTGTTTAATGAGTATAAATTGAAATAAGAATACATGTTTCATGTAAATATAAGCAACAAAATTGAAAAAAATGAAAAAAATACTTTGATATTAATACACGTTTTAAAGGTTTCGACGGACCCGTTTTAATTTAAATAAAAATTAGGTTTAAATTGTATAAAAAATGCATATTGATTTTTTATGTCTTAATATTACTAATAAATTATATATTATTTTATTAATTAAAAGAACATATCTAATTTTTTTACTAATTAAATATTATTATTATTATTAAAAAATAAATATTAAGCGGGTTTTGGATGGAGTGAACGAGGAGAACAAATCTCAATCACTCCCCATTTATGAAACGGGGTGTACGAATTGGCCACAAACTTGGCCCATCCCTATTCATTTGGTAAAACCCTACCTCGTATGGGACGAGGTGGGGCAGGTCGCCGCAGAATCGAGTTTTTTTTTTTGATATCCATAACGCAATTTATTGTGCTTCCATTTGGAAACGAGGAGGCATTAGCGCCTCCTCATAAAGGAGGCATCTCTGCCTTCTCTCTATGGGAGGAGGTTCACCGCCTCCTCCCATCGAGGCACTAAACTTAATGCTGAAGGAGGAGGCCACCGCGCCTCCAAATTTATGTGTAGGCGTTGTGCGAGCCTCTTCCGTTTTCGAATGCAAGAAGCAAGATGTGCCTCTTCTTTTAAGTGAATGAGGCTCTCAACCTTTTCCTAGATATGAGAGGACGTTGCGAGCCTCCTCCAACCAATTATTTCGCCGACACAACACTGGCGACAGTAGCGGATGAAGATACTTTTAATGGCTGTGGTGGTTTTGTAATTTTATGAACGTTTGGGGTTATGATATAATTATAAAAAGGAAAGTATCATTTTTCACCCCTATATTTTACCCTATTAGTAAACCTTCCATATATTTTCATTTATGGCCATTTCTCCTTTGAAATCGGAAGTATTTGCCACTTAACGCATTCCCATTAGGTTTTCTGTTAAAACCTCTCTCCGACTGTTATCATTAAAAGGTAATATGGTAAAACACTAAAATCCCTCTCACATCCTCTCTCCTCATAACTTAATTTAAAATTGTTTAACACATATTAAAATTAAAAAAATTAAATCAGATTTAATAATAATAATAAATCATATTTAGCAATAATAAATTTTCTTTAAAAAAATCTTCAAACTCCATCATGAACACCAAACATCACCACTATCATCACCATCAACACCAAACATGATCATCATCATCACCAACAACCAAACACAGATGAAAAATCCTAGATCATCATCAAAACCAAACCACCACCATCATCAATAACACCAAGCTCAAAACCAGAACACCACCCCACCACCCAAAACCTGAACCAGAACACTACACCACCACCAGACCTTGAACCGGACCACCATCACCCAAAACCTGAACCCAAAATCTAAACACCACCATCACCAATAAATAAGAGTAATAATCGAAATTTAAAAAAAAAACTTTCAAACACAAACCCAAATTCGAATCTTCACAAAATCCAAATCCATACACTCACATAACCACCATCATCAACCACCCACCATAAATCACCATCACCAGCAATGATCTCCTATCAACGGAGGAGATCGCCGCTCGATCTCGTAAGAGAGAGAAAGCCGAAGATAGAGAGATAGGGAGATGGAAAGAAAGAGAGAGAAGACGCGGTAGTCGGAATCTCCTCGGCTCCCAGATCGAGTGCCGATTTGAATGGCGGTGGTGCTAGGGTTTGGTGTTGGAGTGGTGGTTATGATTTGGGTGTATTGGAGAAGATGATAAAGAGATAAGATTTAAGATTTGGTTTTTTAAGTTTAAGTTAGTTATTATTATTATTATTATTATTGTTGCTTTATTTCAATCATCTTTTAATCTCCATCATTTATTATTTTTTTAAAACCCATTTATTTCCAATTATTGAAGTGCAAAACTGTCTTTTAACGTGAAAATTAACACTTTGGACGGAAAATCTAAAGGGAAGGCGTTAAGTGGTGAATACTTTCGATTTCAGAGGGAAAGTGGCCATAAATGAAAATTAGAGGGGTGATTTACTAGTATGGCAAAATATAGGGGAATGCTACTTTCCCTTATGAAAAACATGGATTTGTAATTTTTTAATTTTTTGGGGTAAAGGTATAATTATTTTTTGGGTGGATTTATAATTATAAAAACATTTGGGTTCCTTTGATTATTATTATTTTTATGCGTAAATGACTATTTTACTCCTAGTTTATTAATATAGTTTTTTTTTTTTAAATGTAAAAGATGATCTATTACATTAGTTATCGATCAAACCATTAGTCAATGTTTTGAAGAGAATATTTGTACAATAAATGAAAAAATTGAATATACGTTTCGCCTAAACAAGAATCCTCTATGTATATCTAACCGTCTATTTGATTTGATGCCGGTGTTAGCAAAAGATTTTTCTTTAACTCCGGAAGCAGCTCAAGCGAACTTCAAATGGCATATATGTGTATAAGCGAAAGAGTAGATCGTGCATCATCTTTCCCGATGTTTTTTTTTTTGTTTAATTATTAAACTTTAGGGACATAATTGCAGTTAATCTAATATATTTATTTATAAATGATTTTATACAAAATCCAAGTGACACTGATATTTATAAATTTATACTTTTGGTAATATCCATCGATACCAATATTAATTTCTCTCAATGATATTTTAAACTAAATTTTATCAAAATAAATGAAAAGATATTTTTTAAAATTTCTTTTTGCGTTGTCATTAACAAAATATGATGGCAATACTTTGATTTTTCTTAATTTTTTTAAAGAGGCTCGTAATTATAGATGACAACGGGTCGGATAGGATCAGATAAGAGGTTCCCCATACCCGAAACCAGTTTGTATGAATTGCTCCAAACTCGACCTTTGCCCTGAACGGGTTTTCGTTTTCCGCCCCATGCCCGACACGAAATGACAAGAGGTGCCTTATACCAGACCTGAAATGACCTGTTTCGTTTATTTTTTCTAAAAAATAAAATTCTCAAACCATTAAATATACAAATTATTTTACCATACAATTCAATTTTAAGACATTGATATAATTTTTAACATTCAATTAAATTTTAATATACATTTAAATTAATATATATATATATATATATATAAACACAATTTTTTGTTTTTTTATTGCAAATTTAAATATACACTTAAACAAAAACATACATTATAGAAAAACATTCTAACATACACATAAAACTCTTACATAAACTTAAATTTAATAGAACACAACATCTAAATTTAATAAACTTTAAATTCAAACATAAAATGCAATTAGGTAAAGAGACAAAAAGATTTGAGATTTGTTTTTCCCTTTATATTTTTAAAAATAATTATATAAATACAGGGTCAAATGGGTCGTGTCGGGGCATAAGAGGTTGACACATACCCGACCCGATAAAACCGGATCAAAAAAGTTTAACCCATACCCGATCTGAGCCCCGTTTTAAGTGTTCCAAACCCAACCCGAACGGATCAGAGCCCCGCCGGTTTGGGGTGGGTCTGGGATTTTTGCCATCCCTACTCGTAATGAGCTTCCCGATGAATCCAAAATTTGAGAAGCCCTTTATGAGTCCTTCCATAATTCATTCTTCTTATTTTCTTTCTTTCTTCATTTAATTTCTTCTCAAACTTAAACTAATTTGGCAGCGATTCCAAAAAATAAACTATAAGGTATCTGGACTTGCTCTTTAATTATTATGAAAGAAATTCTAAGATAATCTTATGCATAAAAGATTTGATGATTAACTCAATTAATACACAACCTTTTGATATAGGTGTAATTGGCAGACAATTGGATCAACCTCATCTTATCCGGATACTATATAAAAGATTTGATGATTAGCTCAATTAATGCATTTAATAAGTCTATAATTTTACCAAGGTAGATCCAATGATATCCTTGCGATTGAGTCCTTGGGAGAATTCGGCAATGTCTCTAGAGAGACCTCATCGAAAACAAATTCTTTTAATTTTTATTTAAGGAATATTGTTTTATAGTTTTAAGTTATTTTTAAGATTAGTGGGGAAATGATAACAGTTTATTTATTTTCTTTTAAACACAAGTTAAAAACCATTGTATCCTTCAACATGAAAACCATCAGTCAACCATCAACACGGTCCAAGGTATGTTTATGTGATTAACAAAGAAGTTATTGTTTCGTTTCATATTGCCGATTATTTGAGTACACCATTCCAAATTTCCAATTTGCCCAATTTTTTATTGTTGGTCTGGGCCTCTCCATCGTACTTTTAAATACAATGGGCTTCCAATTTTTTTCCAAGGCTTTAGTAATGTAGACAAGCGTGGTGATTACTGATGAGATCCGGTGCTAACATTTTGAGGGGTACTTGAGCCCATTACAGAATAAAAAGATTGGGCCAAAGGCCAATATTATCTCAAATTAAATTGATTTGATTTTTGTAGAAAATTGGATTGAAATTCAATGACGAATAACTAATCCCGTAACTATACAGAAGAACCATACATCACCTCTTAGTAGTTCTACATTAGAGGTGGGAGGTTAAAATCCCACAATTCACATTTTACATGCATGTGCGAAGAGTTTTCTCTCCTATTTGTGAGAGTAGATATCCAGATGCACATTTATTCTTTGATTTCGGTAGATCTCAACAGTTCTATTCTAAAATTTCAATAAATAAAAACTATACAAACAGCGACAGCTACAAATACGATTTGGAATGCAACTCTCACTACAAGGAAGAGATTTTCCCATATTTTACGATTAAACGGGTAAAGATATAACTCGTGGAAGTGCTAAGAAGAATGTGCAACAAATAGATAACACTGCTAGGAATTTTTGTAAAAAAGAAAAAAGAAAAAAAATAGAGAACCCTACCAGGCTACCATATACTGGGTCGTTTTCACTCGCGGGATACAAACGACACCGTATTAGACCATACTTGATAATAATAGATAACTAAAAGACCTTATTAGCAATTATCTAAAATTATCACTCTAGGGTTGCAAACACAAGCCCACTATATAAAACAGAGATATATAAACCCACCAAGTTCTCTCCTCCTCTTCACACAAAAAACCCTAGCGGCCTCAGATCCAGCAGGAGCCTCTCTCTCTCGTCTCAGTTTCTCTTCCCATTCTAATTTCCAATCATGGTAACCACAATAACACTCTCAATCTCCATTTTTTTTGTTTCATTATTCTTGTTTAAGCGTTGTTTGATTGTTTGTTACAGGCGGATGTCGATCCTGAGGTGGCCACGGCGGCGCAGCCGAAGAAGAGAACATTCAAGAAGTTCAGTTTCAGAGGTGTTGATTTGGACGCACTTCTTGACATGTCTACTGATGAGCTTGTCAAGCTCTTCCCTGCACGTGCTCGCAGAAGGTACTTGTAATCGCATGTTCAAATGTTGTTTACACATTTGCAGCGTCTCTTTTGGGTCTGATAAAAATATTTGTTTTGTGATGTTTGTGCTGTGTAGGTTTCAGAGGGGTTTGAAGAGGAAGCCCATGGCTCTCATCAAGAAGCTTCGCAAGGCGGTAATAATTCTCAACCATTGATTATTTTTGTCACTGCTTTTTTTGTATTTTATTATTGATTTCCCGAGAATTTATATTTGTACCTGGGTTTTGGTTTTTTATGACATAGCTTTAAGAAACTGGATAATTCATTCTGTTTTTATAATATGATAAGATTAATGATTTATTGATGTTTCTGATTTTGTGTGTGATATTTAGGGTTAACTCCAGTGTTTCATCATATGTTAAAGCAGTTTTGACTCTTGGTCTGAATCTATATACTGTGTAATATTTACTCAATCAATCGAGAGATTTCTTTGTAGTTGCTATTTACTTTTTGGTTAATAGGATTCAGTTTTATGTTCTGTTTTTTTTTATTCATTTTAGATCCATCTGCATTTTGGAATAATCTATCTGTGATAATGTATGCCATCATCATTTCTGATCGAACTAGCAATTAATGTGTATTGTTTATATTTTAAGCTCCATTTTTTGTTCATTATGTGATTCTACTCCATTTGGAGTTTTTTTCCAACATTTTCTTACTGTCAAATATATAGAAATGTTATTAATGTTGGTTCTTGCAGTGTCTCTACTGATATCTTTAATTGAAACTTATTTGTTGTTCTTGATTCATCTCCAAAATTTAAGAGGATTTGGTTGTCTTATGGTAATCTATAAAGCATAGAATTGATTCCAATTTTTTTTTTTGATAACAATCTGACGTTGGAGTTTGACATGGAGAATACCACTCACTATCTGCAAATATGAATATTGCAATACTGATAATGTGACCATTTGGTAATTTTTAATGCATCATCTTGTGACGTTTTGGCGAATTATCTTTTGAGTATTACATGTCTTTATGATGATCTTAAAGTGGACCATTGCTGCCGCTTAATGTGTTATGTGGCCGTGTTTCTGCTCATTGTGTGGCGTGCATATCAGTGTTAACATGATATTTAACTTGCAAGTTGCCAATTGACATGAAGAATTTTGAATACTTTATGAATTCCTAATGTTTTCTGATCTTTAAGAATATCAAGGCCTGTTTGGTTTCCAAATAAAATGTGTAGTCTGGTTTTCTTTATTCTTTGAGATGTGGTGTTTGTTTCAATGTGCAGTGTCCTTTAGTCAACTTTAATTTTTTATTTATGTTGCACATTAAAAAATATAATTAGAAGGGAGTTCATGTAGTTTTTACTTGTTGATTTCTTGTGAGCATCAGTTTCTAAGTAACTTTCTTCATTGTGTGTTTGATCAGAAAAGGGAGGCTCCACCTGGTGAGAAGCCAGAGCCAGTCCGTACCCACTTGCGTAACATGATCATTGTGCCTGAGATGATTGGAAGCATTATTGGGGTTTACAATGGCAAGACCTTCAATCAGGTTGAGATCAAGCCTGAGATGATTTCGCATTATCTGGCTGAGTTTTCTATCTCATACAAGCCTGTGAAGCACGGTAGACCTGGTATTGGTGCCACCCACTCTTCAAGGTTTATTCCTCTTAAGTGAGATGTTTTACATCTGCTGGGATGTATTAGTTTTATGGTTATCATCGGAAAACATCTATGTTTATCAAATTTTTGTTCGTTGCATATTCAGTTGTTGGACATACTTGTGTTTGAGTTAATTGAGATTATGTGGAACTTGAGTTTCTAGTTTAAAGATATGGTAATTTTGGATATTTTAATTTGTACTTTGTTATTTTAGTTTTTATAGTGTGGAGAATTAAAATCTATGACTTGTTAAACTATGAATGTGATCATTGTTCATGGCCTTGCAATCTTAGTAGCTGCATTTGTGCTATGATAGGCTCATTGCTACCATTTGATTTCCCCAAAAAAGAATCCATTTTATATCCATTACTTTTTTTTTTTACTTTTTCATTTTATTCATTATTGTATCTTACACGGTAGGCATGGAGCCGAACCCATCTGCGAGATCTCATGATTTTTTATTCGCTTCTCGAACGAACTTTTGTTGGTTGCACCACTAAATCTTGTTGGTATTTCGGCCCAATTAAGTAAAATGTCTGTTTTTAAATTTTACAGACCAGTTCATTTTTTCTGTTACTGTTTTGGTGGATTTTGTTTACATGCTTCTTGGCCTATTGTGGTCAACAGTTTGTGTATTTTGTAGTCACCATTATTGCCCTTAAATGGTAATAATCAATATTTCTGCCTCTACATAGATGACATTGATGTTTTCTCAAAAATTTGTGTGATCAGTTATCAATCACATGTTAGACTCAAAATACAAGAAAATGCTAATCCAATATTTGGTAGAATCAATACTGTGACAGGATCACAGGAAGGAAACCTACCTTATGTTTCATAAATTCACCCCTACTTTAATTTAATGCATTTCTATTTGGAAAAGAAAAACTGAAAAACCGAATATGCATACCATGAATTTTTTTTATTCAAATGGGTTTATGTTCAAAAGCTTAAGGGTGCGGGGATTGGATTGGATAGGATTTGAATATTTTTAAGGGATTGAATTGGATTATATTTGACTGGACTAAATTAATACCGTGTTGTGTTTGGTGCAGTACGGATTGGACTAAAATAATATTGTCTATTATTTGGTATAACATTGGATAGGATAAAAATTAATTGAAAATAATTGTTTTTAAATATTTTAATAAAATATAGTAATATTATTTTAATCCTTTTTTACAGATGGAAATCATAGAAAATTTGAAAAATGAAAAAGAAAAAAAATACATAACAGATGGAGCTCCAATCAGATCCATCATTGAAAATTTGAAAAAACAAATTGACAGATCTGGATCTCCATCACTTCTGACCAGCCTCCTCCGCCGTCCAACTCCATTTTTTTTTGAATTTATTTTCGAACTTCATTCAACAAATTCCTTTCACAAAATCCTATAATTGTCAAAACATCCCAAACTCATCAATTCCACAAAAAAGAAAGGAAAAAAATATGCATCTTTCTCAAAGAATAGAGGTAAAATTGTCCAGGAAAATTATGCGTGGGGCATGGAGACTCTGGCAGCAACTAGATTGGCAATAAAAAAATAGAAAAATGGTGGGACTAAAATAGTCCCGGTATTGATGATGGGATAAATTAGTCCTGTTATGGGAAGATAAAAAGTGGGTTCCATAGGATTGGAGCCAATCCGTGTGCTCCACCAAAACATGGGAATGGGACAATGGATTATCCAATCCTGTCCGATCCACAAACACAGCCTAAAAATTCAGTATATAACAATAATAATCTCTAGTTAAGTTATTCTTGAATTTGTTTTCCGTACCAAAGTAAGATTCTGCAACATTACAAATTAAAAATCTAGTTTCATAATATATCTTCAGGTGGCGGTGGAGGGAGAGGGAGAGGGTGTGCTTGTGGGGCCATCAGCCATGGCCGGATGGCCCCCTCCCTCAAAACAAATTTCAAGTTTTCTTTATAAAAAATTATATATTTACTTAAGTTTTATAAATTTTATTCTTTGACCCCGTCTAAAGTTTTCGTTTCAATATATTGGCTCCCAAGGAATCAATTTCTGGCTGTCTCTGTCTCCCTGATAACTTCGATCGTGAATTTATATTTACTCTGTCTGATGGTTTTCTTGTCTATCGGTCTAGCTTCAATATTGGCCAACACCACCTTGGCTTGGCACAAGATGTTGGACTCATATAGTTGGGTTTAATAGGTTTATTATATTGACCAATTCTCCACTTCAGTACATGGTTTTTCCTCGAAGATTCTTAAAGCTATAATAACTATATACATAAACCTAATCTGTATTATTTATTTAATTAAGCTGATTTTTCGTCAAATTATGCAGGCAAAAGCACATGCTTATATACTTAACATTTGTTTAATGCTTAATATTAGTCAAATACAATTCCACAAACTTTATAATCACGTTTTCAACAAGAAAAACTCAAACAATGACGACATAGCATTTCACTTGTAACAAAAAAACAAAAAACTAGTAATAGTCACGTGTCCCTAGTTTTCTGCCTCAGCCACGTATATGCTCTGCTTTTTTAACTTCACTAACTTTCGCGGTAATTGAATACAAGTTTCCTCTCCACCTCTTCTAGTGTTTCCTGCACAGCATTTTCTACTTCACCACCTCCTATCTGTCATTGTCAATTACAAACAAATTGTCAGAATCCATTGATATATCACTTTTCCTGCAAAAACTTAAAAATAAATTATATAGAACAAGATAAGATGAAGTTGTTCAAATGATACGGCCCTCACATCTAGAGGCGGGGGGTTATGGTGTTAGGATCCTCTCATTGACTTTGTTTTTTTAAAATGTAAATGAAACATCCACTTGCATGAGAGAAAAAGAAATTATATAGAATAAGATAAGATGAAGTTGACCTAGTGATACGGCCCTCACATCTAGAGGCAGGGGGTTATGGTGTTAGAATCCTCTCATTGACTTTGTTTTTTTTAAAATGTAAATGAAACATCCATTTGCATGAAAGAAAAGAAACATAAAATCTTAACTGTGTATAGGAAAAAAAAGGACAACAGAGAATCCTGGCCCGGTGTTATGACCCCCTTCCCTCTAAAATTCATATGTAAAAAGTTACAAAATTTTAAATTCTTTTCACTTTGGCCCCTCTAATTTTTTTTTTTTTTTTTTTGCTTTTGTATACCGATTATTGACCCCCAAACTGGAATTTCTGGCTCTACTCTGCTAACACCGACAGAAAGAGGTCAGGGGTTCGAGTCTCTCCGCATCCCTAAACCCCAAATATGTGGAACAAAGAAAAAGAAAAGAGCCTGTAGTGTTGTACTACAGAGGAATAATTTCACATAACAAATTCAACAGTACATAACCTGAGTTTCAACGTCTATTACTGATGAGAGTTTCTGATGAGAAAACTGTGATTGAATTCTCCTGGTTCTTGAACCCATCTTCTTCAAGCATTTAAAAACTGCCACCATAGAATCAATCCCTGATATTGGATAATCTATGTTAACTCTAATAATCTTTGTTCCTCCTCCAACATCCATCCCTGTTTTCGCTTCCACTAGCTCGTAGTTTCTCCTCTCTAATTCTTTCTTATTACATTGCAACTCCAGGATTGACTTCGCTGCCATTTGAATAATCGTGTTCTTATCACTCTGCAATCAATATCACAAAGAAAACCATCAACACAAATGATTTATTTTGATCAATCCAAATAATCCAATTCACATCACTAATTAATAATTATTAACCTTGGTTCGATGGGGAAGAAGAGAATGCAAGGCCATGTAATTCTGCTTCTCCTTCCCTCTCCTCATTCGCTCGTTGAACATGTGTCGTTGACAGCGAACTCTGTCTGGTTCTTGTGTTCGCACAGCTGCACACCAATTTTTCATCAAGAATTCTATCATTCTCTTGTTCGAGTTTCTAGGATTACAAGCGTCTTTGACATTATTCTCCGACTGGGATTCAAACGGCACAAAAGCACTTTGATTTACAGGTGGGGTGTACCGGAAGATATCGCCATGCAACTGCTCTTGAAAGAAATGATCCATAGTACGTACTAGTCTCTCTGTTTTTTATTTTTTTACCAGGAATTTTGAATTTTAGTTTCCAATAAGTTCCAACGGTTATATATAAAAGTAAACGGTCTCCTGAAACTTATTTTATTTAATTAAGACATTTTTAACATATGCTCAATATCTTTTTTCACTCGGTGTAGAAGACTAGAAGTTTTTCTATTGAACACGTGGCAATCAAGTTGTGTCAAAGGGTTTGGTTTAGGAGTCATATATGGGCAGTTAAGGAAGAATTGGAACAAGTCCTCCCTCGCAAACCCAAACCAATAACGTCCATTCGATTTCAATTCAACGCTGGTTGATGTCATTATATCAAACACTGTAGTGAAGTTTTGTAGTTTGATAGCTACAAGACCAAATTTGTTTTTACGTGCTGTGGATTTTAGTGGCTACTAAATTGTCTGATCAAAGTTGACTAGTCCCCACTCGATTTCTCTCTTACATGGACAAAGAAACAAAATAAAATTCCTGCCCAGTTTTAAAATCTTACCTTTCGTGCAAGTAAGACTTTTTTTTTACCTCATAATTTCCAAGATGGGGATTTTAAAATTGTCAAGTAGGACTTTCAGATTTTCCTGACATCATTGCTGACAAGTAACTAGCAAGTCATTTGAGCTTCTAAGTAAGTTTTTACTGCTGTAAATTAAGATAATATCGTCTACCAATGTGAAAAATGGTAGTAGTTTCTTTTTCTAAAACAATGGAAGACAAACAGTTTATCTACACAGTAATAAAGAAGCAGCTCGAATGATCTCTGTACATTCTCTGGGTGCATGTGGATCTTATCGCCGTGGATGCATGGACTCCTTGACAACCTGCCAATCTAATCCAGCCGATGTTGATGTTGATGTTCTGTTCCTTTTCCTCTAACAAAATTAGTAAAAACTGCCATCTTCATTCTCCGAATCGTCAGTTCTAATGTGAGACTTATTGGTATTGGGCTCGACATATGCTTCAGCTTCAGAATCCAGAGGTTCTGTTTCTGATTCCTGATGATGTTTGTCATCATAAGGAAAACTTGTTTCCAGGTGGAGATTGGGAATTGAGTTCTCACTTTCATCTTCACTCTCATAACCGCCGTCGTATGTCTCGAGATATGCTTCATCTCCTTCATCCTGTAAAGGGGACAGCACGGATGTAATAGGATGTCAGGCCATATAATTTAACCGAGAGATATGACCTCTCTAGACGATTAGCTAAAGGCAGACCTGGGTATCCTCATCTTCTGATGCATAGGCAGAATCTAATTTGTCATAAAACTCCTCATCTCCCTGGTCTTTCACGCTATTCATTTGATCCTGTCAATGCCAAATACGTGACAAAAAAATTAAATGAAATTCGAGGCAGTTTTATAGTTTTCTCTCCGTGTTACAAGTTACAAAAGCTAGGTTATAAGTAGCAGAACCTAAATATATAACGCGGCCTTACAATTTCAGATCTCAGTTTGTCCACTCTGGTCTCAAGAGCACCAACATGATTCAGGAGAGCCTGTTGAAAGAAATAATTAGAAGAATCGGATAAAATTAGAGGTATTCTGCATGAATAGGAAGCAGAAGAAGTAAGACCCTGCGTTTATAGTGAGGATTGATCATTGGGGACAAAACGTCCCATATCCACCACAACATGATAGGTCAATTAGCAGGCCGGTCCAGTCCGGCTCCCAAAAAGTTCAGCCATGGTGTGCATCTACAGCTACGAAGAGGCAAATCTCCCCTCATAGCAGATTACATTCCCATGCTCGGAGTATTTTGATAACCACCATGAAATCATTCACAGGTGAACTTTAGGGAGTTCTAAAATGATATTGTAGTCTCACAAGGCACATCCTATATAGTAACAGATCTACAGAAAAACAGTAACTTCAGATAAACGGTATACAAAATTTACCTCATGTCTTTGAAGCTCAATTGAACGTGCTAAAGCCTTTCTCTTGGTTAAAAGATTCTTGGGCCTCAATATGGAAGGTCGCTGATAGTCCTTTCCCCTGAATACAACTATAGCATAACCTTTCGAGATTTTGTCCACTGAAACCAAGACACCCCCGCTTTCAGCTTCAAGTGCTAAAGCAACTTTTTTGACTTGATCAAATGTTTTAACCTTCACAATGATCTTAACCAGTTCCCGGTATTTCCAATGCAAGTGCATATTTTCCACTGTACCATCAAAAACACCACGTCTACCTGAAGACAGAAAACATAAACCCCATCTAAATTCATGTTCTGAAATAAAAACCAGGATATATTTGGTACTTGGATAGTTTCTTTTACCTAGAAGTAAGAAAGCCTTCATCCTCAAACCAAGCTTGCGAAACATAAATCTCTCCTCATCAGTGATGCTATGTGGATCTGCTTGCCTTTCTGCTGGTTTTAGGAAAAACTCTACCTTTGATAAGGCTCGTTCAGCTTTCATCAGCTTTCGTTCAGCCTACCAGGGAAAAAACCCAAGTTCAACTATGGTGGCTTTTGATTGGTCAGATTTGAACTTGAAACTTATACAAAATCTACCTCTATCAACAGAGTAAAAGCCCAAGTGCCAAATGTGGAGATTTCACCGAAATACATGTGTGAATTGTGATGCTTTATGCTATCTATAGACACTTAAAATAAATCTACTTCTATTACAAAAACTAAATGCAAAGAACCTATAATTTTTGGGCAGCAATAACATGAATTTCAAATCATAAGAGTGCTGCTGGTTTAGACAAGTATTCACAGTGTGATAACAAAAAACTACCACATGAAAACATAGCACAAATATCTCAAGTTTAAAGAAACTCACTTGAGATAGCTTTCTTTCCAGTTTTCTGACCAGGCTGGCATGCCTTGTTATTTCAGCTTCTTTCATCAGATTTTCCTTAAGATTATAATCCAAACTTTTCCCCCATCTAGCATTTGCATCCAAAGTCTCACCAAGGGTCCCAGCAGTTCCAGATTGCTTACTTACTTCAGCATTTGGTAAGACAAAGGCTGATGCTCGTAACCGAGCCTGTTCCTCTTCATCTTGCAGGGAGTTTGCCAGTCTTTCCCTTTCCATTAATACTTCAGTGACATCTGATGATAAAAAATCTTTTCCCCTATAGAAAACCAAAAAGTCCTTGTTTCTAGAGAGTAGCCCGCCTCCAGTCAATCTCTGCAAGCAAATATCGAACCGTTTATACAGCATCTTCAAATTGCTTATTTGAGACCTTAACACATTTATCAAATAAATTTACAACCGTCTAAATGACCAAGTCATCAATGTTTTATCCGCTCCAGAATATTATAAGCGTAAAATTAATTCAAGATCTCAAACTGAAAAGTAATAGAAGCTTCTGTAAGTTGCCCTATAATCTTCATTCCTTCCTTTAATATCTTATATTAGAATATTTGCTAAATTTACTCTTTAATCCAATCTTTGTACATAAGCTAAAATGTACAGAAATTTGATAAATACTATGTCAAATATATTATGTTACATCGTTGAGTAATAGGTTTAGTTGGTCAGTTCCATTACCTTGAGATCTTCAGCCATTCTCTCACTAGTAGTCAGCTGTACACCCCGTTTAAGAGCAATTTTGGCAATCGAACTTTTTTCCCACAATTTAATCATTGCCACAGCCAAACCTTGGAGCTGCCTGCTTCGACCTGGAAAAATAAAAGCTCAGGTAATGAATAAACCATCTTCAAGAATATATGAACTTACATAAAAAAATGTGGCATACCTAACGCAAAGTGTGGAGGAAGAACACGGGCAAGCCTTTGCAAATTTGTTGCCTCCTTTCGTGTAAGAGTTGATCTCACTCCATAAGGAAGTATTCTGAATGGGGGTTGGTAATCAGGAACAATCCCAGGAAGCATATCTGCGTCTACCGGTAGTGGTTCACATCCTGGCCAATCTGTGTACCTAGGACCCAGCCCATCTAACAGCTTGTCTACTTCATCTTCATACCTAACTTCTGACACTGATCTTGTGTCTTCCTGCTCCCTTGTTGTAGTTTCCAAATTTGCTCTAGGTGTATGCACACGATTATAAGGACCAAACTCAGAAGGTTCCCGAACAGTTCTATCAGTTGCTATTGTTAAAGAATTAGTAGACACATCATTTCTCCTATATATCTGTTTATTAGTATCTTTCAGTAAGGAACTTGCAGGTATTTCATTTCTCTTATATATTCTTCTGTTCAGTTGCACTGAAGGAACCTCATAACTGACACCTCTATATAAAGAAACGGCAGTGCCAGATCTCCAAATCACCAACCCACCAGTTTTTCTCTGAGGAATTAAGGAAAAAGGTAGCAGCAGATTAATCAGAAAACACTTCTCATATCTACAAATGACTAAAATTCTCATAAATCATTCAATTTGAAACACTTATGCATGGACACAAACGACAGATAGACAACATATTATTGCATGTTTGGCAGGATAGATTAGAGAACGATACATACATGCATACACAAGCTTACACTAACATGAATACAGAAAAAAAAAAATCAAATTTGAGTCCTCTGGAAAGAATTTGATCAAGAAGTATTCTAGACAGAGGCCTTCACTTCATCTTTCAAACAAAAAAGGTATGAACTCATAACTCATTGATAGAAGATCTAGGAGTTATACTGTCTGCAGAGATAATATTATTTGGAATACTCAGGCCTCGGTCTAGTTTAGGTGTTTAGCAATGTATGGTGGATGACATCATGGGATAAGAAGTTCCTTATTATATCTAACCCCCTAAAAATTTAAACTATTACCCCCTTCCCCAACACACACAGAGACTCGAGGTTTTTGAGCCGGATCTGCCACAATTCACATGTATTGTTTGTCAGCATACTCTATAGTTCATTCATTTTTAAGATTCAAGAGGTCTCAATCGCAAGAATAGTTCATCAAAGTAATGAAGTATGATATTGTCATACTAAAAATGTCTGTGCTTATACCGTGGTATGTACAAGAGATAGAAGCTCAACAAAAATCGGAGGGTAGGGCCTCTTCCTATATTGTAGGCAGAGAGAAAATTGTTTCTCTCGGGGATCCTATTTTGAGATTCAGAACATATGTTCCAGTTTAGCGTTTCCATGCATCTATCAACTTTTCTTTCTCATTTCCTTTCTATTATATATGAAGAAATCTAATTACCAATTCAATAAAAATGGGAAAAAAAAACACAATCAATTACTAATAGTGTAAACAACAAAGTTCACAAAAACCAAACCTCCAATATCTCGTGCATCCTCTTCATATTAAGCGCAGGGGTCCCCTCAATCTTCAACCTCACAATCTCTGACATCTTCCACTTCTCATGAATTGCATCCACTATAGCTTGAGTAACACCGGCACCTCCAACCTTTGTCTTGCTCTTTGTCTGAAATGTCAAATTCTTCAATCTCCTCAATTCAGGCTCCGGTAGAGTCAACTCTGCCAGTGAAGTCCTGCTCTTCGTCTTCACTGACCATTCCCCATTCCCTTCCTTTTCCTTTGGCTTCTCCCATGGAAACTTCACCTCTCCATCACTCCCTACCACCTCTCCTAATCCCAATGGCGATTCTTTCGAAAACCCTCCTCGCGTATTTGGCAACATTCCTTCCTCCACATAAAATATGTCCTCTATAGACCCTTTTTCAATCACTCTCTCTGGTTCTTTCTCTCTCCTCTCACTATCACCACCACCACCATCCACATACCCAAATTTTTTCAATTTCTTCACAATCTTCTCCATTGTACTGCTACCATCATCAACACCATCACTACCGCCATCTTTACTACTGCTTCTCGCAAAACCTAAAGTCGACAAATCCACATTATTCTTCCTATAATTCACCGCAGCCTGTGGCGGTCTCGGTTGGTTTAGTTTATCCTTTTTGTTCCATCTATCTAACCATTCGCTACTAGAAGATAAATTTACATTATTGCTCTTATCATGGCGAGAAACGAATTTGCTATTGGACATAGAACGCAATTTCCTTGGTGGGTTTTGTTCAGGGAGTTCATGCGAAGAGAAACTGCGAAACAAAAAACGTTCCTTGAGTGAAATGGAGTGACCGTACCTGAAGAAGTGGAGATGGGTTCCACCATGGAGTCTTGTGAAGGAAGTTTGGAACGAATCGAAAATGGATGTTGTTGGGTACAACTGGCGACTGGGTATCAGAGCCATATATCATAAGATAAGAGAAACACCTGATAAATCAATTAAGAGAAGTAGCAGTAGACGTCATCAATTGACACTTTTGAGGCCACAAATTCGGAGGTTTGTGTTGTGGGAGGGAGGAGGAGCTCAGTAATCAGTAGACTGTTTTCTTGCTTTCTCCATTCAGCAGCAGAAAGATATTCCAATTCCGATATCAGAATTAAAACAAAAAACACTAATATACCCCTAGTAAATGTTTAAATTGCACTCGGGAGAGGAAAATTTGCTTATTATATTAACAACCCCTCTCAATTATACTTTTCAAAAAAAAAAAAAAACCCCTCTCAGTTATAAAGGCGTTAACGAAAATGCCTTTATTTGAATTTTAATTTAGTATAGTTAGAATTAAATTTTAAATAAAAAATTTAAAACAATAATTTATTTATATCATTGCTTATAATCTTAATTCAAATATTCCCTACTTTTCTAATCTTTCTATTCAATCCTAGATTAAGGGTTCAATTCAAGTATTGAACAAATAAAATTATGAGGAGCTAACCATTGAGCCAGCTTCTTCTTCCTATTCTTTTGTCTTTCTCATTTTTGTTAGTTTATAGTATTAAAGATTGGCTCTCAACATTTTGTTTTTTTTAAAGGAATATAAGAGAATCTTCTTTGAGTAAAATACGTAATGTTTTTTTTAAATACGTAATGTTTACTATAAAAGAATTAATAAACCCATTTTAGAGAGTTACTTCTTTCAGAAAGCTTTTAAGGAATTTTTTTAATGAAATCATGTTTTGAAATTTTATTTATTCTAGTCAAGTATTTATGCTGCAAGACTGCATTTTGGGGAAATTGAAATAAAATCAAAGGTTTACAAAAATCAAACGGTGTTCTCATTTAGTCCAACGGTTTACAAAAATCAAACTTTTGAAAAAAATTAAAATAAATAAAATTAAAACTTATAAAAACAACTCCCTCTCATAGGTCATAACTCATAAGTCATAAACTCATAACTACTACTATAACCAAACAAATTCCAGCTAAATCTGTTAAATAAAGCTAATTAAGGGATGTTGCCGTCATCTCATTGTTGGGTTCGGTGGGTCATGGCCCATGGGTGCCGATACAAATTCTGATCAACGGCGATATTTGCACATCTTTAAAATTGTATGTGCACCCCGAATTAGTATTATTTTAAAATGGCAATATTACCCTTATTTAAAATGCTTAATATAATTATATCTTGTACATCATATTAACACAATATTTAATATTTTAACAAATATTATAATTATAAGTTAAGCTAAATCAACTTAAACTTGTGATTTAAAACTATGATTTCAACATCTCAACCATCTATGTGTTCGTAATTCAAAAGTTATAAATGCATTCAAATCTCAATATTGGATTAAGAGCACATGAGTGGTTGAGATGTTGAAGTCAAAATTTTAAGTCACATATTTAAGTTATTTAGCTTGACCCTATAATTAATTAAAAAATAAAAAAGATAGTGATTATTTAACTAACTATTATTATTATTATTATTATTAAAAGTTAATAAGAGAAAACCATTGATTTAATTAAAAACCTAAACTAAAACAAAAAAGTTAAAGAAAAAAAAAATGGAGGCTGTAGCCTCATGATTCCATCTGAAATACTGATAAAAGAAAAAAAAACAAGGAAACAAAATGCTAAAGCCAGCTGAAGGCCGCAAGGAATTGCTAAAGCTTCAGCAATATGAGACGAGTGACCTGCTTGGAAACTTGGACGCAAGTTGCTAAGACAAATGTTGTATGATCTCGTATTGCAACACTCAACCCAATTCAGATTACCAAGTAATCAGAATTGGTTATCATTATATATAAAAAAAAGGAGGTTTTTGATTACCAAGTAATCATTATATAAAAAAAACAATGCATCCCGAATCAGCATTACGCAGCAGATGTGCTCTTCCAATTTTTTATTTTCTTTTTTACATTTTAATTGATTAATTTATCATGTTTTTCAATAGAAATTAAAAAAAAAGGGAATATTTGGTAATACACGGGTGTGTTTACAAATTATAATATTTTGAAAGTTTTTAATGAGAGTATAAACATATTATATTTTTTGAAAGGTGTAAATATCGTTGTTCAATTCTGAATTGAACCGATACCAAAACACATAACCCAATTAACCATGAACTATGGGCCTAATTAAGATCACCACCCATGTATAGTATATTTGTTGTTGGTCCATCAAAGATTTTTTTTTTCTTGAAATGCGTCCATCAACTCCAATAAGAATATTACAAAGTAAATAAACGTTATTTACTATCAAATCAATTTGTTCCTCGTTACCAACTAAATAAACATCATTTACTATCAAATCAATTTGAGAATGATAGATGGAGCTGGTATTATTATTAAAATTTCTTAAGCACAGTATGTATGGAAAAAAAGTATAATTTTTAGTTTCAAAAAACAAAAAAACAAATAGAAACATTTAAAAAATAAAAATACAGCATATATATATTTTTTTATATTTTCAAATTATTTTTAAGTCAATTATTTTACAATATCATTTATTTTTATAGTATTCAGAAATAGATAAAAAAAAGTAAAAATAAATCCATAAAATATATAAAGAAAATATAAAAATATATTGAAAAGGTTAAATAATTAATGTGGTTAAAATCATTAGCAACAAATTTGATTAATAAATATAGAAATTTGATTTTATAAATTATTGCGGACTGAGGAAACAGTTAATCGGAGACACAAAATAAAATTGAACATGTAGGAAGCTTAACAAATTGAAGCCTTTCAATACTTCAAAAAAAAAAACAGAACATATGGGGCCTTAATCTGTTTCCGAATCCGAATCTCATGAGAACTGCTTCATGTCGGCCCTCACAACACCTTTTTGAACAGAAGAAACATGAATAAAAAGAAACTCAAACCGATGAAAGTGGTGAGAATGGCAAGCCATAAGGAAGTGGTTAACACAGCATATGTGCCTGTAACAAACGCAATCATTGTCGATCATCGCGATCATGGTCTACACCTTCTTGGATATAGATGTGAGGGGCTTACATCTGAGCCGACCTTATCTGATCCTATCTTGTTCAATTGATTTTTGAAGGAAATTAAATATAACAAAAAATGTTTTGTTTACATTTATGTAGTTAAAATAAAATTATATATAACAAAGTATTATTGTGTGATCATTAGACCGAGGTATATATTTATGCCTAATCACTAATTGGTATACAAGTTGGTCATGTAAATTGAATTGAGAATAGCTAGCTAACCATTATTACTGTCTTTACGTTAATGAGTTGTAATCTAGGGTTCACGTGTCATGACATTTGTGAAATGAAATTTTCATCTCAAATATTTAAATAAATACATATTCAGCCCAAATCACTATTCAACTTATTCCTCCTGTGCCGCCAGGCCTGCCACCGATGCTGTGGCGACGATAAAACTAGTTGGAACAGGCTCAACCTCCTCCCAGATCTCAAAGGAGGCTGCAAGTTTTCTCCTTGAGAAGGACTAGGGAGGCGCAATTTGTCGCACCTCCATTTGAAGAGGATGCATAGAGGACGAGGTGTAATTCCTCCTCTGTGTAAAGGATAAGAATTGTAGAAACATTTAGATTTTCTTCGGTTTTTATTTTTATTTTATTTGTTAAAAGACGATTTTACCGCTTAACCACCCTTGGTCTACATCATTAAGTTCCGCTATTAGTCAAACTGTTAGTCAACCTAATTAAAATAAAACTTGATATGGTAAGCTTACCTAGAGTATTATGGTTTATAACTGCTGCATGCAAGGCCGTCATCTGATCGGGGCCTTCATAGGTTGGTGATGTGCAAGTTTCTAATATTTCAACCACTATTTCTAAAGAATCTTTTGCAGCAGCAGCAATGTAGAGTGGAGTTTCGCCACGTTTATTGGAAGAATAAAAGAAATCAGGATCTTCTCTAGTCAATATTTTCACAACATCCAAGCGTTTATATCGCACTGCCACATGCAATGCGGTGTCTCCTTCATTGTTAGTCATTCCGATCAGCATCCGCTTGGCTGCTCCTATTCCACTCTCCAGGTCTTCATGTTGAGGTTTTGCACTACTTTTGATAAGAACTTCCACCATATCAGAATGCCCGTATTTTGCCGCAACATGTAGCGGTGTTTCAGCATTGACATTGACATTAACATGAAGAAGTAGCGATGGACATCTGTCAAGTATATCTTCCACGAATTTAGTTGATGCAGTTTCCATTGATGATCTATTTCGGGATAATGTTGATATGCAAGATCGTATTCTTGTTTGGTGCTACGATCAAGTCAAGCTCTTTAGCAGTAATATCCTTAAAGGGATTGATATTACCCTCAACCGCAGCCTTGTACAATTGAGGATCCATACAATGCATGTACGTGAAATAGAAACTATTCAGAGGAAGAAGTATGTAAGAACCCAGACGACCAGTAAAGATAAGACTGATATATAAATAAGCACTCCATTGGTGAAGAGCAAATGTTATGAGACACCATGCGAATTAATTAAAGAACAAAGGAATCTACAAAGTAGAACATAGCAGAGAATAAAGAAAAGCGTAAATAATTTGCTACATATCAAAGAAAAAGAAGAAATTGCAAGCAAAAGCAAACAAGATGGAATAAAAAAATGAAATACATAACGTAACCACTTTACAAAAGAACAAATTAAAAGAAATGCACAATTTACAGGACAAGGATAAACTAAAGTAAACTAGACTACTAGACTCTAAAGTACGTAGAGCATTAATCAACCACTCTAAAACTTCATGCTAATTAACTAGTATTAGTGCCATACTGTACTAGTTTTCCAAGGATTAAATTAATATAGGAGTTATATTATCATATAAGTATTTTTTTTTAAAACCAGTAATTTCATTAAAACAAAAGAAACTACAACAGGTTCGGTCAATCGCCAAACACAAAAGGAACCACATCAGGAGGACACTCCTCCAACCTCAAACCAAGCTTGGCAAGACTGTGCGCGGCCATATTAGCCTTCCTAGGAAGGAAAGCTATCTTACAATCTGGAAACTCAACAAGGAGTCGTCTAATATCCTGTAAAACCAGGCCAATTTCAGAAAAGGGGAGAACGGGAGAAGTGATTAAATTATCTCACTTGAGCATCAGTCTCCACGTCACAGGAGCCGCAATGAATTTTTCTTTTATCATCACTCGAACCCCACCAGAATCTGGCGTAAAGCCTATGAATATTTTCTACCAAGCCCTTGGACAGCTTAAATAGAGACATCGAGTAACATGGTATCGATTCAATGACTGCCTTCAATAAAACCTCCTTCCCGCCAGCAGAAAAAAACTTACTTTGCCAACCCCTGACTCTCTCCCAAACCCAGTCACGGATACTCGCAAAAAAGAAGCAAGACAGGATTAGACGGCAAGTCCTCCATAAGGTGAAAAACGAAATGGACATACAAGTTAATATATATACACGCATCTAAAATTGAAATTATCATAAATCAAAATTAAATTGAAAATCCACACCATTTTAAAGAAAGTTTTGTCTGTCAACTGTAATGCATACGCAACAACTCTCAGTCTCATGGTCCCGTGAGAGAACTAACTCAATTAACTTACGAATGAGCAACCACTATATATTACTCTTACAAATTTATAAAACACACATTTAATTCATTATGATCTTATATTTATATATATAGTAATTACAAATTAACAAAAGCAATGAATGAATACTTTTTTAATATTATATAATTAACAAAAGCAATAATGGGTTATGGCTAAAGGTTAGAACTGCATCTGAAAAACAATAGTTGGTTTCATCTTAGACTTCAGTCAGAGTAATTTAAACAGCAGTAAACAAGTTAATATGACCATTAATGCCATCAACCCAAATTACCAGAATCGGTAACAGTGTTTAACAAGGCAGCCATATAGCAAATGGAAGCAAAATTTGAAACAGCTGTAAGAAATAGAAAATAATCACCATCAGTTCAATAATATCCCCTGCATCAAGTTCTTCAGATACAAAGTGACTTAAGCCTGCCAACATAATCTAGCAATTAAATGCGTGCGGGAATCAGGTAGAGGGAGATTTGAAATGCTAGAATGGTGACAATCTTGAATTTGAATTTATAACCACTTATCCAAATGTTTATAATTTGAATTTGAATTTCTAAGTGTATCCTCCAAAAGTATTCTGAACTTGAATTTATAACCACCTATCCAAAAATTCTTCTTGCTTAGTATGAAACAAGCACTAAGAAGGGAGAGTGACTTAGAAACTTTTTCTGATTTACCTGCATGTGCCTGGCTAGTACTAGAAAATCAGTATTCAGTATTCAGTATTCTGAACCAATTCCATCTGACTTCCTGAAGGACCATTTCCAGGTCCCACCAAACTAGCACCAAAGTGAGAATAAAGGGCTTGTAAGAAACAATGAGGAACGTTGGGTGCAGCCTGACTGACCAAATTTTGGAAATCATCTATAAGAAGTAGATCATCTCTTCTGAAAATCAAGAATCCTTTGAAATGACACATAATATAACAACATGAACAAAGTAATGATTGCTCGGTAGCAACTCTTGTCAAGGTTTATCAGAAAGCCTTGGAGTGACAGCAGAAATGACATGGGATGCTAGATGTGATTGTCTATTCTAGATGGCCAGAAAAGTAATAGTAACAAGTCTTTTGTGAAATATATTGATAAAAGCTTGTCTTTCTTTGTTAAATACAGCCAAAAAAATTTTCTTCATATAATGTTTTAGCACCACATAAACCACAAAGATGGACATGTTATAACAAAAATTACTTCCAACAATTATGCAGTTAACTGTTTGTCAATTCCAGAATGAGGTTGAAGATTCACCAGCCAATCAGGTACAAATGGCAAAGTGTGATTGAGTCGACCGAATCAAAGGCCTTGAAATACCATTACCTACATCATTCAGAATTAGGTCCATTTAGGAAAAACATAAACACAGTTTCTGCAGAAAAAAAAAATCAAAATACCAGTTTAATTAACAACGTGAGAAAAGACTAGAAAGTAGAAACCACTACCTTTTAAATCATTGTATTTGATTTTGAGGCTGAGAAAAGAAATCTTTGGCATTAGGTGCTACCTCTGCTTCAATTACAGCTTCCAGCAAAATGTCTGATCCTTTAACACTCTCTGCCACCAAATGTACAGGCTAATTGTTAAGAATATGCACTAACATGCATAACTGAAAAGTATGGTCAAATTCTTTTTTTAAGTTACTGTGCATGCATGTCAGCTAATCCTCTGAAAGTACGCAAGCAGGTGTAGATACCAGAAAAGGTTCAAACATACAGATAAACATCGAAACACTAGCACTGAATGTGGCGAACATCAAACTATTTCCTAGAAAAAAAAAATTTCCAGGCCATGCTTTAAATATATATTTCTTAGAAAAAAAAAACATATCATCATGATGATGAAAAGTTGCTGACTTCATTTTTTTAATAACACTGTTCATCTTATTCACATTCATGCAAAAACCAAAAGTAAGAAAAAGGCATCAAAAAATCCCAAAAAATTATGAACAGTAAATAGATATATTAATCCCCAAACAGATATAACAAATTACTCATACTTTTATTAACATTACTAAAGCTATTGCTATCATAGCCATGGAATTATATTTGAGGGGCAGTCATATACACAAACACAGATATCTGATGCTTTAATAGTTTTAATAGTTTGAAGTTGAGCTCATAGCACCAAAATGCTTTAAAAAGCCTGCAATTCATTATTTGATGAAAAGTCCATATAAGGAGATGTTGTCTTCCAGAAAAAGAAGAAACTCAAATGCTATTATATATTTCATCACTATTAAGAACCAAACCAAAATGCCACCCCACTAAATTGCCTCAATGCCATGACTACACTGCCAATATCTACCAACTTTGCAAACACAATTTGCGTCAACAAACAAGGAATCTAGACAACTTCAGGGACAACTTTGTTAGTAGAGACTCAGACCTTAGCCAAAGTTCCCACAAAACTACCAGGTAAACTAGGTAGTGGGATAAAAATTGATTATAAAGAAGTAAACACTAGTATAATATAACAGATTTCCTTAAGGAAATTCCTAAACTTTAATGTACAGAAACAAAACAGCATCTCCATAATACACTTGTCCGCATCAATTGACCATCCTGGCTGTCCTCCTAATTATCCTGTTCATCGATCATTAAATTCTATATTATATGACTTGATTTCTTGTAGCAATTGTAGGAATGACATATTTAGCGCAACAGTTATATCTACTTTTTCTTTTACGCCTAATAAATGGCATGATCCAAATGAGTACAAAGAATAACCGTCCACTTTAGCTTCTGGGTTCTGGCAACCAATATTTGGTCTCTTATTATTCGTAGTGATTTTCTTTTGCAACTTGCAAGTAGCACAAAGGACTGATTAGCAGCCAACAAATGATAATATATTAAATATCAATAAAGCTACAAGAAGCCAAGAATGATGCATTTCAAAAATAAAAGAAAATATTATAAACATCCAGAAGATAACTTTCATCTTATAAAGCCAACTGTTATACTTTTCACAAACTACAACATAAGTTTATTAATCTTCCCAACAAGAGACAAAAACCATAATTTGAACATATGCACCAAAAGCTGGAGTTTTGACACACATTACCGAGAATTATTAATTTTTTTTTTATATTAGAAACTTGTCTAATAATGTCATAAAATGAAGAGGGAAATTTTCAGAGCCAAAGGCTCTCCATATTTTACACAGGTTGGATTCATCAAGCAGCAATGAAACTGACCAACTTAAAATTGGCCCAAAAAGGGATATCGAAAAAGAATAAAAGATATAAGAGTAATACTTAATTATAAAAAATTGTTGTTACCTTTGTGATTTGGAAGCATTCCGGTGCTTTCAGCTGAAAGTAGAAGAATGGTAAAAGGATCATCTTCAAAATTAAAATTTTCTCCATCTACACTGCTCTTTGAAGAACCACACTTCACAGCTTCAGATTCAGCCAATTTCACATAAGCAATCGCTTGACTGTGTATATTTATTGAGCCGGAAGGTTTGAAAGTATAATCCTGAGAAAGGTCCATAGAAAGAAATTAAGAAGATTCAAAAAGGCTTTAATAAATGGGAATTATTAAAATCAATAAAATTTTGAAACCTTCACCACAGCAATTGTTGACTTCTGCTCTCCTTCAGACTTCTCAGAAGAACTGTTTTCTATTAACAAGAGAGCACAGAAAATGTAATAAAGAGAAGAATAAAGCAAGCATAAGCAGTGCAGTAATTATATGTTTAGGCTTCAAACAATACCAGTAAGGTTGACTGTGGGCTCTAGAGGACTATCCATCAGCTTTTGAGTCATAGGACCAGGATTGATCCTCTAGTTGTTGCATACTTGCATTGCATCTTGAAGTTCTTTTTGTACCTAGAAGGTAGAAATACAAAGTGTGACATAAGATTTACAAAAAAAAAAAAAAATTCCAAATTCATTCCTATTTGCTTTCCACCTATCAAACATAGCATCTGTATTTGTGTATAGTGATAATCCAAAACTGAGAACCTTATTCACCACAGCTAAATTGTTATCGTTACTCTCATAAGACATAAGTCACTCCATTATGTTTTGAATAAACTGGCACAATACATTCTTTTTTTTTTTCTATATAGACTGACACATAGTATAGTTCAACATCAAACTGAAATAAAAAGAGACTCATTTCATGTTCTACTAAAACAGTTTTTAAAATAACATCTGAAGAAAACACTACCCATTGCCACAAATTAAACATAGTAACCAGTTTAATAAGCAAAAAACCGAAATTTTTATCTTTCTTTTTTCTTCAGATAAGATAACCGAGTCCATTGATTTAGGTTTCATCAATCATCATTCTTGTTTTAATAAGCAAGAGGAGCTTGGAATAAAAGTACCTGGCGAGCCTGAGATTGTTGCATGACATTATCGAACTGCCCACGAGCCATCTGAACATACCCAATGGCCCGACCTGCTAATCTCCAAGCTGTTCTCGCGATCACCGGAAGATCTTTTGGTCCTACAACGAATTAAACAATAAACCCATTTCAATTTATGTTCCCACAAAACATATTCATACAACAGACTGAATTATCTAACCCACATGTAAAACATATAGAGAGTAAGATATATGTTATATTTCAGAGGGAGTGTATACCAACAAGAGCAGCAGTTGCACCAATTATGAGGAAGAGCTCTCCGTATGAAATACCCAAAATTGTGTCCGCTCTCTGCTTCTGTTATCAGAGATAAAGACTAGTGTGTGACAGAGGCCCTAAACAGTAAACAATGACTAATAAAATGTAATTTCAGAGTACAGATAAATGATAGAAATCAGAAACTGGTTCTGTATCAGCTAAATTCATTATCAAAAAAGAAAATCAAAATCAGCAAAGAAAACAACACAGACGACACAAATTGGTTTCGGCTAGACATATACTTACTAGCAAATCGTCAGCGTTTGTCCCACCATCATCGCACTATCACGGACGACGCTTGTTGGTGGCCTGCCATGTCCGGTTTCTATATTCTGGCTTGAAGAAAACGTTGTGCTCGGTCCTGCTCTGGGGACATGGGCCTTGTTTGGTGACAGTATTACTGTACTCTAATCAAAATTATTCTGATGACTTTAAACAGAAAACCCCCAAAAAAAAATATTTTCTCACATATTTTCTCTGAACATAGCATTTTGAATTATTTAAATTTTAAATTTTTGCTTTGTGTAATTTTCAAACAAGAATAATCCTGACTTGCCCTCGGGATGGCAAAAACCTGGGTCCGGGCTGGGTAATGGTATACCCGGATCCGGTCAGATACCTGGGTTTAGAGAGTCTGGATATCTATTTGGAAAAATCCAGATGTTGTAATTTGGGTATTCGGTCCGGAAAGATCCGATCGGGTATCTAAACCCGGATTTTACCCGGTTTTTTTATTTTTGGTTTTTTTATTTTTAAAATTTTGTTTTGTCTAGATCAAATTTTTGAACTTTGTTTTGTTTGGATCAATTTTTTTTCAATGTAAAACAGTAGAATTTGTTGCTGTTGCTTGATCAAAATTTTTTTTTCAATATTTTGAACTAGGTTGTATATGTTATTAGTATTGTAGTTCAATGTCATTTTAATAAAAAAATTATTATATTCTTATAAGTTATAACCTATGTATTTTTTGAATCAAATCTTTTAAACAAACAATTATGTAAATAAATATAATTTGCTGAATTTAGAGAAGACGAGAATATAAGTATGTGTCATAAAGAAATATATAAAATATAACATGTCTTCAATATTATGATCTTCCTTGCATGATGGTAAAGCATTGAATTGAAGTATGATGATCTTATAAAGATAATAATCAACGTTCATCCAAAAAGAAGATGAAAAAAAAAATCCACGTAGTCTCTTACATTAAAGGTCCCCTGTTTGATCCTGTCGGACATCCACCGTTTGTTTCTTTCATTACAACACTACTTGATGAGATTATTATTATTATTATTATTATTATTATTATTACATATAATGACTTGAGATTGATTAGATTTCCCAGGCTTTTCATAGATTATGATGACTACAATTACCTGTATTTCTATGATTTTAAATCTTATGCTTATAGTAGTTTAGATGTTTTTCTCCAATCAAAGTTGATCATATATATATATATATATATATATATATATATATATATATTTATTTATTTATTTAGATCATGGTCAAATAAGAGGATCAGTATGGTCTGTATCACATGTTTTTCTTTGCCTTGTTTTGCAATGTTTATACAGAAATCATTTTGTAAGAATTGTTGCTAACTCTAGGATCATATATACGTAGAAGAAATGTTGAATTCATTGAACGAGTATTCCTTTTCCTTTTGCATAATGGAAATGCTAGATCAGCTAAGTTTGTTAAATTAGGGTTAAGTATTTTTTTTTATTTTTTTATTTTTTTATTTGAAAGTTAAAAGAAAAAATATTTCAAAACCGGGTACCCGACCGGGTATCCTGGTATACCCGGACCCGGGCAGGAACACAACTGCCTTGGGTACCCGGACAACCCTTACCCGATGCCGGGTAAGCAATGTCCGGGTTTTACTCGGGAATTCCGGCCCAGTTAAGGCCGTGTATATTTGCCATCTCTACTTGCCTTATCATTCTGTCAATGCCGAGATCAAGTTTTACATCCACAACTCGGATATGTATTTCTAAAATGTATATATTGTATGTTTGATATGGTTTTTATAAGGATAAAAAAAAAATTAATGCTAGAAGTTATTTTGAAGCTTTTTTTAGTTGTTTGACAAAACTCAAAACAAATTTTTTAATATATGAATTGTCTCAATTATCCTTTATAAAAATCATTTTATGTCAACTTAGAAAAACCCAAAATTAAGGCTTTTCAAAAAAACTTTTTTTTAGGTTTTTTAAAACATATGAATTGTCTTAACTACAATTTATAAATTTTAGATATTCCACAAACTTTTTCATTATAAATACATTGTTAACACCTTTTTGTAATTTGCACAACCAAAAGCTATTTTTTAAAATTTATTGTCAACACATTTTTTATAATTTTCATAACCAAAAGCCTTTTTTTTGTTAGAAGCTCTACTATAAAAAAAATATACTTTAAAAACTCTATTTGAAAAGTCATACTAAACACATTCATAGTGAGACTTGAAATCCAAATTAACGCCTAGCCTAAATGAAAATTAGTTATTTTTTTTCTTAAAAGAAAAAACCTTGACGGATGTTCTTTGTTTTCTAGGTTTCTTGCTTCGTCGTCGAGTTTTATCTAATGCGTAAGTGTGATTGCTATCATATCTCCTAACTTGAAAGCATGAACCCTGTTTTCTCTTCATTGCAGAGAGTCGCCACTTACACTCCATGTCACTGCAACCAACCTCAAATCGTACCGTTGTTGACCTTCTTACCCTGAAATCAAAAATTTCCTTCAATGCATGCATCTCCAGTACCCGCCTAAGCTCTTTCTTACTGGGAAAAGTCTGATCCTTGTGAATATGGTTGTCAAATGTACTTGATGCAAACGAGAATGAAGTAAGTCCTGGAATGTGAAACAGGGTTCGATCACTTGTAGCATGGTTATGATGGTCTTTATTTATGCTATCAGGACCACTACCATGTTCCATATTGGGCTGAAAATCATAGTCCGAACCCCGTCAGAAGATTCTTGGTCAAAATGACTTAAGGCTGGGTCATCATTGTAATAAGTTGGACATCCTTCACCAATTTCTGTTGATTGGACAGTTGAGGTACACTGAGAAGGCTGGGCCGCAGACACTAACCCAGATACTTGGTTACCCTCGCTAGCAGATGCAAAATGAGTTGGCTTAACTTGAGTCGGAGGCACATGAGGCTGAACATCATGTACGTTAGCACATCTAAGAAACTGATCAACTTTCTTAACCAGAGTAACGTCAATTTGCGGAATAACTGTCTTCACATCATAAGAATTCAACATCGTTGCCATCTTTTATATCTACTAGAGGGCTCCTATAAGATGTCTGAAACACTGATTTCAATTTAAACTTGAACTTAAATAAATTAACATTGACAAGTGAATGTATCCTCCCCAATAATTCAGCGTAGGTCAAATTCTTCGGTACCCTCATCCCTTTAGAACTACCACCTTTGTAGTTATAAAATCCATACGTTGATTTGTCCCATTGTCCATTGTAATTGATTTTCAACCTAGCATACTCCATTGTACTGCCAACAAGATTCCCATTAAGACATGTTAATGTCTAGACTTTTCGTTTAATCAACTAAATAACACGAATACGAAAGTGAAGCTATATGAATATATATATATATATATAATATAATATAAGAGGGTGTATAAAATTGAGATTTTAATAGATAATTTTGGGATGAGAGGATTTTATGGATTTGTATGATTTTAAAGACTATTATGATTACATGGATTAGACTTTCAAGATTCTAGAAGAGTCATTGGACTTATTTATAGATTATTAGGATTATTTATACTTCATTTTAAGACTTTTTAGACTTTTTTGAAATATCGTCCTATAAATTTATTATCTAACACACATGTCTGAGTTGAGAAACCCAAACTAACTAGCTGGCCTAAGTTAAAAATAACCAAATAAGATATACTTTTTCAAAGCAGGCATTAACTCCGTTAAGTTCAAAATTTTCAATAAATATCCTTCTAACCAATCACAACTGAAATCATTGAATTTGAAAAGCAAATGAAGGTATGTGAATTGTTAGCATGTACTGTGTTTAACGCAAACGGAAATATCAAATATGCATTATGGGGATGGAAATTTGTATTCATGGAAACGCATTCAAGCTAATTGGGTAGTACTTGCTATAAATCAAGTAACTCAACAATTAAAGAACACGAGCTGATTACAGGTTCTAAAAATTCCATTTCATGCCAATATGGATCATAATTCAATTCTCTTCTCTGCACTTGTTCATTGACAAAATTATAACACTTCAGTTGTCAATAGATGCTTGAATCTCCTCCAAGGTTCGGAATTTGTTTCGGGTACCAATACAATGGTGAAAAGGATTGCCAGTACACAAACAACAGCATACATGAAAATTACACCTGAAAAAGATATCATAAAACCAAATATTTCAATGACAAATGATTTAGCACAAGAAATGATTCCATTGATTCCAATGAACTGCTGAAACACCATTAATCTGACTCTAATCTATTTTTTTTTTCACGAAGTTCAAGAATGAGACAGTGGAAAGAAAACCTTAGCAGATCAAATTCAGAATACATACATACAATGATACTTTTGTTCTAATATTGGAAAATTTTGATGAATCAGGAGATTGAATGATGCTTCTCACAGTGACATATCGAATGTATCTTCAGTCTTCAAAGATGCACACTTGATTATATATCTAATTCCTGCAACACATACCAAAGCTATGCTTACGATCGATGACATCCTCATGTTCTGCAACCACAAGAAAGCCAGAGAAATATTGAACAAAAGTGTAATAGGCCAAAGATCAACAGAGAGATGTGATTATTCTAAATCACAGTTAGTTTATCAACCAAACTAATATACAATTCATCAATAAGCATTACAAAAACACAACAGAGTAAAAGGCATTACAAGGATATGTTTGCATATTTCCTCATCAAGCAAACAATTTAAACCCAGAACCTCTTGTCGTAATGATAAAAAACCTCATCAACTAAGCTAGCTAGTACCCACACAGACGACAAGTTCCTCACTAATCACCATAATCTTAGGACCAATAATTGAACAGATTGAAATGATCCCTAATTAAAGATGAAATTTGAATAAATGAATGCGATGCTAACCTTGGTACCAAAAGGGCCAGTTGGATGATTGATTTGAAGAATGTTTCTTCCCTACATAACAAACAAAATATCAAACTCAATCCATTTCCAGAGAAAACCTAACTTATCATACAAAAAGCAAATAAATAAATAAATAAAATGAATACCTCAAGCTCAGCCTGTAGTTCCTCGAGCTCATGTCCAGTGGCAATGGGCATTTTATCTTCAACTTTCGTCTTCAAATTCTTATATAATGGAATTTACACACACAAAATCATTTCTTTTTGACAAAAAAGGAAAAAGAAAATAAAGAAAGAAATGAAAATTATAAGCAATTTAGTTTATATAATTTATAGTATGATAGTAGTAGCAGTACCAGAAGCGGGGGCGACTTGGTGAGAGAAGAGAGGAGGGGTTCTGTGAGACGACGGCGTTGTGGTAGATGGTGAAGAAGAAGTGAGAAACCGCCACCGGGGATTGGAAGGAGCAGAAGATCTCCATAGGGCTGCTAGGGATTTGAGTTGAGCTGATCTTGAAGAAGAAGAGAGCCTCAATGATTGGAAAGGAAAGTCGGAAGCAAGTCAATTTTAGGGCCCAATTATTTATATATATAACCGGAAAAGTTTGAATAATACATTTTGTCCTTGAACCTATAAATCGTCATTTCAATTTAATACTGTACAATTTGAAAATATGGAGAAAATAGGTAAGATATTATGAAATTTTTTTAAAAAATCTTAAAAGTATCGATCAAATACGTCGGACCCTAACTTATTAAAAAGTTTAAATCTAATACTAATAGATTTTTACTTTCTAAAATTGTCTATTAAAATATCAGTTCAATACATCCCTGTAAATGAATACAGGAGACTACTCACTCAAACCGGGCTTATATGGTTGTTGGTGTTGTAAAAATAAAATAAAAAATTATATTCATCAAAGACTTCCTAATTATTCCTCAATTTTTGTATTTTCTTTTTGATGCAAACTTGAATCTTCCTTAATTTTTTTACTTTTTGAAGAAAACTTGAATCTTAACCAGTTATAGTATAACCCACTAACCAAACAGGTCCTAAGGTGCGCATTCTATCAAACAAAAAATTGAAGTTCTAAACTGCGCTTTGTCCTTTCCTTGTCATCAGACTTATCCAGACCGGACACACAGTCAAGACAAAGAACCTGAACAAAGAGGTGCGTTATGCGCACTACTGCCTTCTCTTCTTCTGGACCCACCATTGAATCGCTTCTCAGACGTCAGAATCCAAGTTAATACTTGTAGTGCTGCTTATTTACAGGTTCTTTCTCAGAAACCCTGAATCTGTAGTGTGATTTCTTCAAGCATAAGATGGTTTACTCTGTTTTTGTTTGTCATTGGACTTCATCGGCTATGTAGTCTAAACCTTGAAATGGGATTTTATGGTTTTCTAATTGTTCAAATTTTGATTTTGATGTTAATTTTGTTTTTGTTGTTTTTTGTGTTAATGGGGATGTCTAATGAGCTTATGATTATGATTGATTGCTTTAAAACTATAAAACATAGGGGATCATAAATATGGATGATTTGTTGATGAAAGATTGATGAAAAATAGATTGCTTGTTACAGTTAACAATGTCAAGCAAATTGCTTGTGTGGTTTTTGGGTGTGAATTGTGGTTTTTGCTGGGTTTACATGGATGCGGTAAAAGGACCACAAACTCTAATGGTATATTGATGGTGAAAATCACTCTTTGGAAAGATCATTTGAATTTGAACTTTATTTTCATGAGAGCACCATTTGTGTGAACAACTGTGTCATTTGTGTTTTCTCTTTTCTGGAGCATGTTATACACTTATACTAGGTTTGAATATCTCAGTGATTGTATAGTTAGGAAGAAAATGTACTTATCTTCCTATTATAAGTGAAATTAAGGCAAATTTCAGTTGGTTTAATGGGAGTTAGGTGTTGTTGTGAGATACTTAATTGGTTTGCTTTAAATTTGTATGACTTGAAACTAGTATAGTATATCAAATTGACGGATGTAGTTGGTTTTCTGGGAGCTGGATGTTTCCATGGGATGCCAGCTGTTTACTCTCAAAATTTAAATTACTTGAAATTGGTATGTCAAAGTGAGTTTTGTGTCTGAAAGTTTGTCTTAGAGTGATTAAGTCCTTGCTAATCATAAATTGTTTTAGTTCCCTTCCTTCTTTATTCTCTTTTTTCTTTCTTAGGGGAGTTGTTTTAAAGCCAGTGGTTCCTGAAATAAGGTTCGAATATGTTACTTTATAGGATTGACTGAAATTTATTCGGATTATCTTGAGGTTTATTTCCATCCAGTGGTTCCAGAAGAAATGAGCATAATAATATTTGCACATGCACCGCTCCTTTGTTATAAGTTATAATGAAAATCAGAATATACTAGATTACGTGGACCATTAGTCCACCAATAGAAAAAACAAAAACTGTCCTCCCAGCTAAAAATAAAACTTAATACCCACTGTTTATTATATCTGGTGTGGAAACACACCCCGTGAAAGAAGATTAAAGTATCCAAATGCTATAATCAAGTCATGGCTGCTTCCCTATTGTTGAGGATGAAAAGAAGGCTTCTCGAAATTCAGAAGACATTGAAGCTCACAAGTCCAAACACACTTTGTCCATAAAAAGCTTACATCCTCTTGGTAATCCTCAAAGTTCTTGTGTTTCTCTTTGGCCAGAGCACCAAGAAGACAGTCATCACTGAATATGTCCATAGAACAACCTTCTTTTCCCTTCAAAAATCCTAAGTAGAGCCTCTCTTCCTCTGCCACCTTATACCCCTTAGAGCGTTTCCGCAGAATGTCCACCATACCTTCATAAATCATAACAGATGTGCCATTTGGCTTGCTAATTTTGTAGGCCAAAATACCAGTTCAAAATGCAAATTCAGTCATCAAACTTGCTTTCATTCTGTATTTCATTTAGCATATATGCATTGTGGTAAGTCTATCATAAGTGGGATCACATGATGCTAGGTAGGATACAAGTCATGTGTTGTATACATGTATCCGGTTTTGATTGTATATATGGTTGTCCTAACTTAGGCCCTAATTTTCAATTTCAAGAGGAGTTGCAGTTACTAGATGTCCTAGAGCCACGTATAATCTGGGATAATTCTGGTGGATCCATTTTTTCAGATCTGTTTATTTTGGTCATGTTTATGTGGATCACAGGAATGTTTTCTGAAGTGGAGTTGCTCAGGGATGTAGCAGTGCTTGCTGAACACTTGGACAGAAATGGACTGGTTTCTCAGAGATTTATCATGACGCGGCTGTTGGAGGACTTGTTAAAGGAGAAGGCCAACAAGGATCTCGGTTACTTTCTTGCAGTAACCAGCTTGAAGAGCATTGGCAATGGAAAGTTACAGGACGAGTCAGGGAATATGTTCTTCCCTGTAGCATTCAAATGTCGCACCTTCATGCCTTTAAGGGGTGAAGTCTTGGAGGGAGTAGTGCACCACATATACAGATTCGGAGTCTTCTTGCAATGTGGACCTGTGAAATATGCTTTTCTCTCATTTCGGAAGATGCCAAATTACAGTTATGTTCCTGGGGAAAATCCAACCTTTGTGAATGACCAGCTTGCAAAGATAGAGAATGGTGTGGTTGTGCGCTTCTTCGTGCTTGGTGTGAGATGGATAGAGAAAAGAGGGGAGATAATGAAAAGGGACTTTGTGATGCTTGCCAGCTTAGAAGGTGAATCCCTCGGACCAATCTCATTGTCTGGGACTGATGAAATCGACTTGTAACTGATGAAATCGACTTGTAAATGGTTGTATAGTCAAATAATCATGTTTTCCATTTCGGCTGCCAGCGCTTATGGGAAACCGGTGTTCGTTTCTATTTGGTTTTAGCTTGAGTCTCTTACATACATAAATTCTCACTTGTCTTGCGGCCTTACTGTATTTCATATTTCATTAAAAGCTTGATACTGCTATGAGAAATGGTTGATTGATGCTACCTATTTTGCTATATATATTCATCTACAAATGCCCTCTCATTATTGCAATTCCCCAATCTAATTGATGAGGTGATGCCCTTCTCTTTTTATTTTTATTTTTATTTTTTCATACTTAAAATTGAAGAATACATGTTCCAGATTCAGATTACAACATATTGAAGTTGATTTTGTTTGGAGAGATATATCATATATGGTTGGTATTCTAATGGGAAGAATTATTATATGCTTGAAATATAATAATTTGAGAGTAAAATTCTTAAATGTTTGATGATGTGGCTAACAACTATTGGCCACAGTTTTGTCATTTTTGAATGCTAGGACTTGACGAGATCAATGATATGAACCCATTAGGTTGAACTCATCCTTAAAAACCGATTTGTAAGGATAGTGTGTCCAATGAGTTATATACATGTGACTAATCTCATACTTTGTCAATGTGAGATCATAACATTTTACCACGCTTTTCCAGTATTGTCCACGACGACCTATCATTCCCCGTTAGGTGACTTTTCAGATTCCTCTTTCTCGAGTATTAGTCCTTCCCAGGTCGTCCCGTCCACAACGAACCCACTACTTTCTGTGATGTAGACTTTGATATTAATTGATACGAACTCATTAGGTAGAACTTATCTTTAAAAAATGAGTTTGTAAGGAGAGGGTGTCTAATGAAACAATATTTACAATAACAAGACTCGAACATCAACGGGAGAGCTTCTTTGAAGTATCTGATAGGTGCTACTTTGGGTCTTGGGCGCAGTTTAGTCACTTTGTAGCAATTAGCAACCAGCAACTAGTAAGAAAGAAAAAAAAATGGAAATTTCATTAAAATTCCATAACCTTTTTGATATTGCAATTAGACCGCATGTTTGCCAAAATAATAGATTAGTACCTCGACTAAATGGTTGACCTTTAAAATTAACTGTTGATCAGTTAAATATTACGAAATGATCAATCTGCCTCTAAGCATGATATTTTAACAATTATTATAATAATTTTATTTTTGAAAAATAATTAAAAAAAAAACTTTATTGGAGGAGACTCTCCAATGAAGATCAGATTGACCTCTATGGAAGAGCTCTCCTCCATAGAGATTGGGATCTCCTTCAAAGGGGATCCCGATATCCCTTGATGAAGGTCTAATAGAGATAAGATCTCCATTTATAAGAGATATGTGATCTCTCTTCATGGAGATAGACGCCTCTATTAAGGGAGATTGAGATCTCTCTTAGGGTGCATTTGGTACGGGGACGAGACTGGTCGGGATGAAACAGGACTTGACTGTTGTTCCCGTTTTATGTTTGAAATGTCTGGAACAGAACTATGGACTATATTGTTATGTGTTTGGTATGGCTAGGGCATGACGAAACAAGAGATTCAAATGACTATATTTGTTATGTCTAATGTTTGTTACCACATAATAGTGATATATGGGACATGACAAGTCAGTATTTATTTATTAAATAAATATTTTTATATATCATATTTAACAATATTAAATAAATATTGTAATTGAAATATATTATAATATTTAACAAAAACAAGAGGTTCAAATGACCTATTGTTTTCAATTACAATATTATTATATTTAACACAAATAATAATATTGTAATTGTTTGAAGATTTGAAGGGCAAATAGATCTTTTTGAAGCTTGTCTCATGCCATGGGACAAGTAGTCTCATGGTCGGAGGTGAGACAGTTTTTTTTTGTCCCATCTTGTTCCGTTTTGTCCCATGCCAAGGTCGTGCTAAGAAACTGTCTCACGTTGTCATTACCATTGAGTGAGATCCCAGATCTCCCTCTCTTGCATTTTTTTTTCGAACTTTCTTTTGTTTTCTTTAATTAATGACTGATTGAGAAACAAAAAATGGTGATAGTGAATTGGTGATAGATGAAGAAGAAAATGGAAATCGAACCCAAAAAAGAAATTTGTGTATTTTTTCTTTAAATGATAATGATGATTGAGAAGACAAAAATGGAGATTTGGGATGGAGATCTAGGTTGCTAGTTTCGGAATCTCCCAAAATCAGTATTTTGTTTTTCTTTTCTTTTTTTACTTGATGTTAATGATAATGGAAAAACAAAAGTTTATGATTTCAATTTTTTTCTTTAATTTCGTCTATTGAGAAAGCAGAAGATGGAGATCTGGATGTTTCCAAATCTCCCAAAAAGTCATTTATTTTTCTTTAATAATGATGATGGAGAAGAAAAAAAAATGGTGATTTGAGATGGAGATTAGGTTTCAAGATCTAAAAAAAAAGAAGAAGAAAAAAAACAGTTTCTTTTTCTTTACTTGATGTTAACGACAATTGAAGAACAAAAGTTTATGATTTCAATCTTTTTCTTAATTTTGTTTATTAAGAAAGAAGAAGATGTGCCAGGTCTCCCAAAAAGAAAAATTGAAAAGAAAAAAAGTTATTTATTTTTTTAATTTATTTTTCTTTAATAATGATATGATTGAAGAAGAAAAATTTATTATTTAATATTTTTTTTCTTTGATGTTCTTTTTTTATAAAATTGTGAACCGTATATGTATATATATATATATAAATGTTTTGTTTAATTTTTTTTATTGCTTCAGTTTATTTAAGGATAAAAGACTTTAATACCCTTTTTAAATAAAATGTCAAGTTAATTCTAACGGTGAACCCTTTGGTCAAAGGTCTTGATCTGTCATTTAAAAAAAAAAAAGTACAATCCAGTGGCAATATTAGAAAAGGTCAAGGCACTTTTAATGCAATGTTCCAAAAGAAAACTAGTAAAAAAAAAAATAAAAAATCCACCAAATATTTACCTTATTGGTTTTCCTCTAAATGTAGCACGTGGCACACTCTGATTTGTTTTATTTACCTTACGTTTGTTTACATGTAATCGCTCCCTAGCTATTTAAACAACCAAACCCTAATTTCACATTTCAATTTCTAGTTTTTCTAGTCGCACTTTCGCATACACACTCACTCAGCAGAGAGCGGAAACCTTCGCCTGTGAACCCCTCGTCGCACGTCCGCCGCCAGAATCACGTAAGTACACAGTTTATTTATAATATAGTGTGATCTGTGATGGTCTACAAATGCATTTCGAGCACATTTTCATTGATACATTGCTTTTTTGTTTAATTGTTTGTTAGTTTTTATGATAAATGGAATAATCTTTCAATTCATTGAATATAAAATCTCGATATCATAATAAATAATTTAGATAATCTCTATTTTTAGTTTGTAATCGCACTTTAGACTGTTTATCATTCTTTTCCTTAAAAATGTTGAAGTCTGTACTGGTAAATTTTTGATCGGAAACCATATATATAATATTGGAAGCTTCGGATTTTAAGTGAATGTTGGATTTTGTGAGAGAAATCGAAATTCATGTAACAATGATAGCCTAACCAAACCTCCTTCTTGAAGAAATCAATAATTTGTATAAATAAATAAACAAATTAATTGAACACAGTTATATGAAACTAAGCTATACAGTCATTAAAAAGGGATAAAATGATGAAGAAAGTACTGGTGGTTGAGCTGTGACTCTCAATCCCTTTTATATATGTTGGAAACACATTTGAGTGCTGTTATGTGACCACCTCCATCGTATCCAAATCTTGTTTTTTTCGAATCACTTTCGAAATTTGAATTATAATGTTGGTATTAAGCCGAACAATTTCTCCATTATAATGTCACTTTGCACTAAACTTTTTATACAAATGATTTTCTCCATGCACACAGTATAAGGACATTCTCAGGAGAGTGTCACTAATCGGAAGTAGTTTACAATTGATTACCGTTTACTCACCTTTTGCATGTGACAGGTACAGGATGTTTCTCAAAGTCCAGTTGCCCTGGAATATTATCATTCCTGCCGAAAGCCTGGAGTCAAATGGGCTGATGCTCCAGAGATCTATGATCCTCCGACTGTTAGATGACTTTGCTTCCAAAAAAGCGAGCAAAGAACTTGGATATTATCTGGCTGTCACGACTTTGGACAAAATTGGAGAGGGAAAAGTCCGACAGAACACCGGAGATGTGCTGTTTCCAGTTCGTTTCAGTGGAATAACCTTCAAAATTTTCAGGGGAGAGATTATAGAGGGAGTCGTACACAAGGTGCTGAAGCATGGGGTTTTCCTGAGGTGTGGACCAATAGAGAATATCTATCTCTCTAATATGAAAATGCCTGATTATCGTTATGTGCCAGGGGAGGATCCAGAATTCATGAATGATAAGCTATCCAAGATCAAGAAGGATGTCGTGGTTCGTGTCATTGTGTTAGGAACGAAGTGGCTTGAGGCGGAGAGGGAATTTCAAGCCTTGGTCAGTTTGGAGGGTGATTATCTGGGACCAATTTCCTAATTGAAGCTCCTTGGCACTAACCTTTTGTTAATAAGTTGTATAGTTGACAACTTAGTTGGATAGAATTAATTTCTGTTGTTGAAATGCTGTTTAACTTCCGCAATGAGATCGACCTCCTCCTCTATTTAGTAGATCTGTTATCTTGTATGTCAATACTCTTGTTAACTTATGGTTCCCTACTTTTAGGGCATGGTCACTTACAAAACTCGGTGCAGTTTGGTTTATCTCTGCTTTTACTTAGTGATTGTATTTTGTATGCAAGTTACAGTGGAAGATGTTTAAGTCAGCATTTATTGGAATTTTGCCAAGGTGATCGTAACGTGTGATGTTGTTCTTTTAGATTGCCGGTCTTCTTTGCTAGTAGTTTGCTTCTCTTTATATTTCTTTCTTCTTTCTGTTTTATTCCATTTCCACTCGACCCGAAGCACTGCAGCATTCATCATTTCAAAATGACCTTCTCCAAGAGCTATATCATATGAATAGGATCATAGTATGTTTAACATGTGCTTTTCAATACTTGAGCATTTCGTCATTCACATTTTGAATCTTACTGACACCTATTGTATCCTAAACTTTCTCGTAAGATAGATTAAATAAGATTATAGTAAACTTAACTACTATCAATGAACCATGATATAAAGATTGAACAATTCATATAGCTTCATAATGATAACAATCCGCTTATTCATTAGCTCTACTATTGGGTTTTAAGAGATGATCATCAAAACACTACTACACATCTACACTGTCACACACAATGCCATGATTGTTCAAAAATGATCATTTCAACCTTGACCGCAGCGATGGAAACTAGAGCAGCCACGATTGTATTCTTTAGCTTTCTGAGGAGGAGCTTGGTTGTTGTGACCGCACCCTGGTGCCGAACTGCCAGACAATTTGCAGGGGGCCTATGTTTTTGGTTGCACCAACTTGGACTTGGTTTGCCACCACCAAGCAAACCAAAGCCAAACACAATATCCATGACTTCATGTTTGAGGGACTCTTATTGTTCTCTTTCTATTTCTTTTTTGGTGTGATTTTTTTTGCTGTATATGCTGTGTTATGTGAACTTCATTGTGGGGGGTGTTATAGATAGATAGATAGATAGAGAGAGAAAGTTACAATATAGTTGATATCGTTAGATAATAGTGTCTATTAGTTAGATTTTAACAAGATTTATTTATTTAGCATATTAAGTTCATCTAGCTGGTTGAATATGAAACTTCTAAGAGAAAAAAAAAAGTAATACGAACATCCAATCAAACAATAAGAGAATTTAAACTAGATGAAAAAGAATTGCCGAAGACAAGACTGCAACAACATACTGATGCATAAAACAGCTTCGCTACCTTTGATGATATACAATAGGGTGATAGTGGTTGTAATACCGAATTACCGATGAGCAGATAAGTTCATACCTCAAGTATTGGAGTGTATTTACTTTTAATTGAATTCATGCTCAAAAAAAATGATGAGTCATGTGATTCATGTATCTGAGCATCCAAATTCCAGCAGTATGACTCTGGATCTCTCAACCTCCTCCTCTTTAGCATTTTCGTAATAGTAACTTGAGAAAATGAACACATTTGAATTTGAGACACTTAATAGACATAATCATAAGAAACTTAAAAGTTTCAAGAATTACCCGCATAAAACCTTAAAGCTTTAGTATAGAAACAATCCTACTCAATTACAGGGCGTCAACCTCCTCCTTATCATTTGATAATTAGAATAAAAGTTGACTATTTTTCTGGTCCTACAAATGCGTAACTCCATAACGTAAAGGTAATATTGTGGGGGCACAAGTGGGTTTTCATGATCAAATACAAGCCGAATGGGTCTCTTTTGAAGTACAAAGTGAGGTTGGTTTCAAAGGGTTTTCATCAAACCCCTGATATTGATTTTTCAGACACCTTTACTTCTGTGATAAAGCCATCCACCATTCGTGTTATATTCACTCTAGTAGTTACCTATGGATGGCCAATTCGACAAGTCGATGTAAATAACACTTTTCTAAATGGGGATTTGCTAGAGGTTGTCTATATGGAGCAGCCAGCGGTTTTGTTAATGCCACAAAGCCTTATCATGTTTATAGACTTCATAAGGCTTTGTATGGTCTTAAACAAACTCCTCGTGCGTGGTTTCATAAACTGAAAGGTGCTCTACTGGAATGGGGGTTTGTTCCTTCCACTTCAGATGTCTCCTTGTTCATCAAGAAATCAGCAGCTCTTGTGGATTATTTGTTGATCTATGTTGATGGCATTTTGGTGACTGGTAGCAGTTCTTCTCTCATTCAGTCCACCATTTAAGCTTTTTACTCCAAGTTTGCTCTTAAAGAGTTGGGTCATGTTAACTAATTCCTCGGTTTCAAAGCTTTCAAGGATGTGAGTGGTCATTACTTGACTCAGTCGAAGTATATACATGATCTGCTCTCAAAAACTTCCATGCTGAACTCCAAGCCTAGCTTCACTCCCTTATGTTCTAGTTTAAAGTTGTCTCTCAGGTCAGGTGCTCCTTTTGCCGACCCTACATTATACAGAAGTGTCATTGGAGCTCTCCAATATGTGACCTATACTCGTCATGATATTGCCTTCGTTGTGAACAAGCTGAGTCAATTCTTTGTGGCTCAAATTGATCAGCATTGACAAGCTTGCAAGAAGGTTCTTAGGAATCTCAAAGGCACCTCTAATGTTGGCCTTCACTTTAGGCTTGCACCTGAGTTATTTATAGAGGCATATTCTGATGCAGATTGGGCTTCGTGTGTGGACAATAGAAGGTCTACGAGTGGTTGTTGTGTCTACCTTGGGTCCAATCTCATCACTTGGTTCTCTAGGAAGCAAAAGGTCGTGGCCAAATCAAGTGCCGAAGTTGAGTATAGGGCTATAGGGCTTTATCTCAGGCTGCTTCTGAGGTGCTATGGCTCAAGTCTTTGTTTGCTGAACTTGGCTACAACATTCTCGGCACTTCAACTGTATGGTGTGACAACACTGGAGCTGTATCCCTTGCTCAAAATCTTGTGTTTCACACTCGAACCAAGCACATAGAAATTGCTGTCCATTTCGTCGGGGAAAAGATTGCCTCTGGTCTATTGTTTGTCCAATACATTCCAACAGAGCTCCAGAAGGCAGATATTCTTACCAAAGCTCTCCTTGTGTCTCACTTCGAGTTTCTTTGTAACAAACTAAGCTTGTTGGTAAGACCAACACTTTGTTTGAGGGGGGATGTGAACGATACTGATACAAGTATTATATCAGAATACAGGAATAGAAATGATACACCAGCTCGATTAACAAGAAGTCAAGCCTGTCTAAAAGCAGTGGCTAATCCCTTGTCTCTCAGTACATCGAATGAAGGTTTGATCAAAAGATCTCAACCGCATTACCGCAATACATCAAAGGTCAAGATTTGACTTTCAAGAATAGATCTCAACCTTCCATCAAGCAACGGTTGAAGATCATTGGTAGCCTAACAGAGTTTAAGCGGGAAAGCTTCTTTGAAGCCTTTTTTGTCAACCACTTTTCTTCATTTGTTTTGTATCTTGTTAATTCATTCTTTTACAAGAGCTATTGCATTTGATATAACAAATGCTTGAAAATCTGAATTTTTAATCAGAACTACAATACCTTGATTTGAACCTTCTTGGATGTAACCACCACTCCACCAGGTAATTAGGTAAATTCTGCTGGAAAATTATAGTTGATATCACTACAAAATATAACCCGAGACCTATACAAAAAGTCTCTGTAGCAGGGGCGGATCTACATGGGGACCAGGTAAGGCCTGTGCCCTATCTCAAATTTTTTTTTTAAAATTGGTTCTGTGTATATTGTATATATGCATATTTATTAAGAGTAGTTAACAATAAGTAGCTATTAGAATGACTGGTAGTAGATTTTGCTTTTTAGACTTAGAGTGCTCGGTTAAAGTCCCAGTTCAAGCAAATATGGTCTTCTTTAATTTATTTTCATCTTCTAATTGTTCATATGCCTATTTTAATTCAATTTTATCTACTAATTTTTTATATCTTATTTTTTTTTACCATTTTCTCTATTATGTCATTGTCAATTTCTTAACTACCATTAATTTGTGTTTACCTAATTCAATTTTATTTTATATAAAATTATATATTATTATTTTGGATTTTTATTATTTATAATAGTTCTAATTTGACATACCTAATACGTCCAATCAATAAACCATAAAATCTCAGATTTTACTTAATAGATTAAAATAGACAATCTATTACTATGATTCATTTTATTTTATCCTCAGTATTTTCTTTATTTTATAGTTTTAATTTATTTAAAATCAATAAATCAATAATTTACCAATAATTTGAAGAATAAATTTTTTTTAAAACATGTCTAATAATAATTATTAATAAATTATTTTTGTATAAATTTAAATTGAATTCATTATATATGTAAAACAAAATTTCTTATTATAAAATTATATTGTAATTTATTCTTTTAATTTTTTTTTTCATTATTTATGTTGTTTTTCTTGTTATTATTTATTTATTAATATTTTTTTTTGTTTTTATTTCTTGTTGAATGTTAGATTATTTAATTTATCCGAGTAAGTGTTTTATTTATTTTATTTTATCTATAAAAAACTATTTTACAATGATCTTAATTTTTCAGTTTATATAATTGCGATTTTAATTTATTCAAATACCCTGTCTGATTAAAATTTCTGGATCCTCCACTGCTCTGTAGAGTGGTGTAATTGGCACTGCACCCATAATTTGATTTAAAGAGAGACTCCGTTGCTTGGAAATCCAAGACTACCATCCTTATTCCTACACCGCTACACTTGTGTGTTTAGTCTTCACCATCAAAGTTGAGTTCTTGGCTTTTATTTTTGCTTTCTCTGTTCAGATTTTTTTTTTGTTTTTTTTTGTTTTGGATGTATGGGTTATTTGAGTTCGGAGAATTAATTTTTTTTTAAACCATAAAAAAAGACACAAATTTGATCGATGAAGTAGATCAAATTGCATATTTAAGTGAACAAAAATGTTAATTTATTTCATAAGTAATCATGTCCTAACCTATACAACATGTAAATCACTAACAAAAAGAAGGCCGAGCCAATGAAAATAGTGACAATAGAGAGGCCCAAGGAAGGTGATAGCACTGCATATGAGCCTGTAATAAATGCAACCACCATTGCTACCATGGCAACCATGCTGTGCAAAGTGGCATGGCGCAACAAGAAACGGTACTGAAGTCCTTCTACTGACATCACGAAGTGTTGAAAGACAGCAGTCAAAGAGAGGATCATGGCAATGGAGTTTGTTATAACAAATGCTTGAAATGCTGACTTTTTACTCAAGATTGCAGTGCCCTTGTCTGGACCTTCTTCGTTTTTGAAGCCACCCGGCAAAGTGAAAGCTGCTGCAAATGTTACTGTTGCCATAAGTGCAGCCACTACCAGATGAGAGTCTTTTGTTTTCTCAATCCTCCTGATTAGTTTTTCATTAAGAAATTCATTTTGGCTGGTGATAATACCTAGTTGATATGGTCCATCGGTAACATCGGATAATTCTAGGATTTCTTTCTGTAAAACAATGACTCTATATTATTTGGAGGAATAGATATCTGAAAAGAAGTAACTGAAAATTATGAGAAGAAGATTTTACCCATTAACTCTTTTACACTCCTTATATAGTTGTGATATCCAAACATGACAGATAAAAATCATTAATATGATTATACAATGAAACTATTTTAATTAAATCGTTGAAATGTTTTTTTTTTTAACAACTAAAGTTTATTTACCGGTCAGGCCGGAAATAGCAACATAAAAACAAGAAGACAGCAACACCAAAAACCACCCCCAAAGGCCCAAAACAACACAGCAGACAGAACAGAGAGAAAAGTAACCAAAGCAAAACCAAGACTAACAGCAGGGACTGAGAAACAAAAGCACCAGAACGAAGCAATAATATTATAAATTCGGGATATTTTTTTAGGAGGGGAGGACCCTCCCCGAACCCACGACATCATGGTCTAGCTAGGTGTGAAGGGTATCTCGTCAATCATTGTCTCATTGAAATGTTAAATGTGCTAAACTACAGGGTTCATAATTACTACTCATCTTACTAGAGGATCCTTTCTTGGCCACCATTTAAATTCAGTCCTGCCCAATCTTTTATAGTTAATTAAGGATGACATGTCATGCCATTCTAGGAATTATATATGTGTGTAACTGATCAGGTGCAGTAATTCATACGTATGTAATTTTTCATGCAAACAAGAATTTATTCAAGTATAAGTCCCCTAACAATTAAAAACCACTTTTTGAAATTTATCTTTTAACCGATTTATACCACTACAATTTTTCGTATGAAAAATCATGTATGCATGCACGGCCATATGCCTGAAAAGTGAAAATTTATCCATGTTCGATTAAACGGGATTTTTTGTACGTACCTTCAACTCTGGAGAGCCAAAATTGTATATGTTGGAAACACTAACATTTCGCTTGTAAATGGCCCGTATTTGGTCTCCAAATTTCTCGATGAACGCATCGGAGAACTCATCGGAGTCGATTAGCTCTGGATTGACAGCGGCAATGACATTGAGAGGAGTTTTTCCTTTGTCATCCTTCTCATGTACCAGGCTTTTGATTAACGAATTTTCTGCTAATATAAGCAATTCCTTTTTACTTAAAGAAGCCATGGCAAAGTGGAGAGCATTCCATCCTCTATCATCAACCAATCCATAACAATCTGGACAATATAAAAGTATTTCCTTCATAACATCTAAATGGCCTTGGCCTGCTGCCAAGTGAAGTGGCGTCATCTCCCTAAACTTATCACCAATGTATGCCCTAGATTTATCAAACTCCAATAATTCATGCGTAACTTCAGACATGCCATAATATGCAGCACAATGAAGTGGAGTCCACCCGTTGTCATCTATTTCTTTTGTTAAGTTCTTCTTTTTCTCAAGTATTTCTCTTGTTAAATCTAAAACAAAACAAATGATTAAAATTAGCAATGTATATAAAATTTGGTCTAACCGCATTATGAATATGCCATAAATCAACCTAGTTACATCTTTTTGGAAATTTCTTTTCTTTTGTTTTTTGGACGATGAGGTGTGTCATGCATGCTTGGCTTAAGCTATCAATGCATTTCCTTTTTGCTATATATATGTTATTTTTATTTTACTCTTTGAATATTCACTAGTGTTTCTATATGTAATTGTAATGAAAAACTAGTTATATATGATATAAATGTTGACATTCCCATGCACATTCAAAAAATATTTTACCTGGCGGAAAATTCATCCTGGCCGCTACATGTAAAACTGTCTTCCCATTGGGACCTTCATGGGCCACTGATGTATTTGTTTCCAACGTTTTAACCACACCATTGCAAAATAAATTCTCAGCAGCAATGTAAAGTGGAGTTTCACCGCAATGGTTAGCTGAGTATGGAAAATCAGGGTCTTCTTTGGCATATGTTTCAACCACATCGATGCTATGATTTCGCATGGCCTCGTGCAATGCAGTGTTCCCTTTTTTATTTGTCATTCTCAGCATCTATCTCACAGCTCCTATTCCGTTCTCTACCTCCTGATCATGTTGTTCTCTTGCCCGCTTAATAAGAGCTTCGACTACATCACTGCGCTTGAATTTTACAGCAACATGAAATGGAGTATCGCCTTGATCATTAACTTGGAGTAGCAGTGGTACTGGAAATATTTCAAGTATTTCTTCTACAAACTTGGTCGATACATTCTCTGATATGATGTTGATATGCAGGACTGTATTTTTTATTGGTGTTAAAATGAGATCAAGTTGTTCCCCACTTTTCTTGAAGGGTTTAATATCGCCATCAGCTGCAGCCTTGAACAATTCTTCAGGACGGACCTTCGATGGAGTATCATTGTTGCTTGATGTTGCTTCATTCCCGATAACAACAGAATCCATTGGCGTCCTTTCTGTTTTGATAGAGGAGCATAGAAATCAACTTTGACTATATATGGACGATATTAGAGAAATAGCTAGAATACTGATCCAACAGTCCAACTTTAGAAGACCATATATGAATATGATATACCAATCGCTTACTCATCTAAATAGTTCAAAGAGAAGATTTTGTAAAGCAACTTCCTTTTATGGTGTAAAATACAAATTAGAGCATCTCCAATACAAAAATGGATTGCATATAAATAATTGTTGACATGACAACAATGTCAAGAGACTTGCTTCCTTTGTGACATAAATATGGACTTGATAGACAACCAATTTAAAATTTGGTCTTCAATGCTTCCGTTTAAAACACATTTTGTTTTAATGACGTGTCCAATTTTATTTCCTATTTTCTTTTTTATTTTATTTCCTTACCAAAAATAGATGAAAAATTAATGTCAATTTTAAATGTTTGATGAGTCAACCTAAAAAAGGGTCGTGCAACAAACCGTCTTAAAGTGGACGGTTATGTTGACAATGTCTATTATTTTTTTGCCACGTCAACTTGAGGTTGGATATGTACGGTTGCATTGGAGACACAATTATTTACAGAATGTCTATTTATCCTACGTGACATTTTTTTTTTCACAAGCCACGCTTGCATTGAAGATGCTCTAAAGACCACCAATTGATCCTGTAGGTTTTTTCGTATGGGAATACAAATAGACACGGTATTTATTGAATTTAAATTGGTATCTATTGAATTAACACCGATATATATATATATATATATATTTATTTATTTAGAATTCTACACGAAAAAATGTGTAATATATTGCACCTGATTATATATATGAGTAATGGTGGCCACGGTTCGGTTTCGGGGCGGTTTCGGTTCCGTGGCCACCCAAACCGTAACCGAACCGAGAAAACCGGTTTAGTTTTCGGTTTCGAACCGCCGGTTAGGCGGTTTGGTTTCGTTTTTTTTTTCAATTTTTGTGTCCACGTGGCACTTTTCTATTGGTTGATATTTTTTATTATTTTTTTAATATACAAACCGCCCAAAACCGGCGGTTTGTATATTAAAAAATAATAATAATCAGGTGTCCACGTGGCACTTTTCTATTAAAAAAAATAATCCCAGTTTTGGGCGGTTTCGGTTTAGGTTTTTTTTTTTCAATTTTGTGTCCACGTGGCACTTTTCTATTGGTTGAAATTTTTTTTTAATATATAAACCGTCCCAAACCGCCGGTTTTGGGACACCCCTAACCGTAACCGACGGTTTCGGTTACGGTTTCGGTTTCAATTTTGGGTGGTCGGTTTCGGTTTGGTACCCACGGTTTAACCGAACCGTGGGCACCTCTATATATGAGTGATGTTATTGACAGTTTGACACTCATCTATTGACCTAATAATGCATCATCTTTTAAATTAATTATTGTTATATTTTTATTCTTTATCAAAATTACTAAAAAAGACCTACAATTAAAAACAAAAATTCTTCTACACAGTAAAGTCCAATAAAACTCCACATTCATTTATAATTTTTTTGTTTGAATATTTTTTTTACTTTTAAATCTTAAAATGTATTTGTTTTTTATACATGTATAAAATATTATGAAAAAGAAAATAATATCATACATCTCGAAGCAATTCCTTCTTTTAGAAGTAAGTTTGAAATTTACTTTTTATTCTCAATAGTATAAAAAGTAAACTTCAAACTTATTTCTAAAAGAAGGAATTGCTTCAAGATGTAACGGTGGTTCAAAAATTTTGGTTGTGGTTCTAAGGATGACATTACTCTGCTTTTACTGGATATTCAGAATAGGTGTGTGTTGACAAGCACAATGCTAAGGTGGTCAGGTCTTGTAAGTGGTCCCGTCCCCCAGGAAATGATCTCACGTTCAAAGTGGATGGCTCGGCGAGAGGCAGCCCGGGTGTGGCAGGTATTGGAGGAGCACTCAAAGATGCTAGTGGAAAGATTCTGTGTTTGTTTTCGGCTTGCATCGGTATAGCGGATTCTAACACTGCAGAAGTCTATGCCATCCAAGGAGCTTGCACGCTGATATCCTCTAATCAGCTCTTAGCAGAGCGACATATCACCATCATCAGCGACTCCAAAGCTGCCGTGGCTTGGATCAATGGTCAAGGTTTTGGGCTTTTAAATCTTGTGGATGCAGTGTATGATATTAGGCAAATCCTCATTCGGATGAATTCTGTCTCGATTATTTTCATGCCTAGGAGTTCCAATTCTTTGGCAGACAACCTAGCTAAAGCAGGTTCAGGCTTGCAAGAGGAAAGACTGGAATGGGGGATGTTTTGATTTTTTATTTTTTTTTTCTGTTTTCTCCTAGTCAGCCTCTGCCTCTGTTTTAGGCTCTGTTTTTGGTTTGTTGGTCTTTGCCAGGCGGAGGTTCTGGTTGTGTCTATGGTCTGGGTTGCTGTTTGCCTTTTGCTGGGTTTTGTTGACATCTTTTGCTTCAGGGTCATGTGGGTCTTTGCCTTTTGTGGCCTCCTTTAATAAATTTGCAGTTTTCAAAAATTAAAAAAAAAAACTTTTTATACTATTGAGATTTAATATATTTATTTTTTTATTTCATTATTGCTTAAAAAAAATTCTTTTTACTCACTGTACTCTTGTTTGTTATAGAGAATTATTCTCTTCTACGCTACTCCTTTTCTTGCGCTGTTTTTCGGTCTATATTACACACGCAAATTCTGTTTACTAATTGTCTTAAACACATGTTCGGTGTGTTGTTGGTGCAGATATATAAGACTAGGGGTCGTTTGTTTTTTCTATTTAAAATTTAATGGGTCTGAATCATAATTATTAAGTTGTTTCGTTTATTTTTATAAGTGGTCAAACAATTTAAAAATAACAAAAAACAACTTAAAAAAAAGTAAGAAATCTTGACTTTTTACTTAATTGCAAATCACGGAATTACGTTAAATGCAATCCAAAATCTTTTCTTCCGATATTATCCTCATATATAATATATTTCTAATTTTATTATAATTATATATTGTACATAAATCTTTATTTTAATATATTGCTTATTTTAAATGGCTTTAAAAATAAAAAGAACTCTAATCACTTCTCATATTGGTGTTTAATATCAATACTTCATTATAATATTAAGGTGATGTATTTATATATTATTTTTTAGAGTGTTTTATGTTAGTTTTCCTGCTGCCCATTTTATTTTTTGAAAAAAAAAACCTTTCTTTTCTTAGTAAAAATGAAGTTTATTTGTAATCGAAGAAAAATATCATAATCATTTGTGTTCATATATAATTATTATTTTTGGATTGTTTTTATTCCATATTATATGTATAATTCTTTAACATGGTTATAAATGTAAAATTACTTAGTTTCAGACAATTTTACTTTTAAAAAACAAACGGGTTGACAATACATTCAGATATGAGGAAAAAAAAAACAAACATGTTATTCAAGTTCAGATTTCAGTCAATATTCAGTCTTTAGAAAAATTCAGGATTGTTCAATCTTCAAATAAAAAAAAAAACAAACGACCCCTAATTGCATGATATATACATATAGTCTTTCTTCAGTCAGTTTGTCCTGATATTAAATATATCAATTCCTTTAATGTGGGCCATACATTAAGGAGAAATCCTGACAAGTGCATATACACGAGGTCAAAACAATTAAATCTAATGACCAACATTCAAGAAACTGATTTATATCAGGAAGAACTGACATGAGAAAGATTATTTATATAGGTTATCTCCTAAGAGATATCTTATTTATTTTTTTTAATGAATTTTGATTTGAATTTTTTATAGATGATAAGTTCAATCAAATCATTTGTAAACAAAATTTGAAAATTTTCAATTACTACATCTATTTTTCGTCTCCTAAGCTACTTTAACTAAGTTTTCAAGGATCTATTGACATGCGGCAATTGAAAACATCAACGGTCAAGATTTATTTTTTCCAAATCTATTTTATTTATTAGCTTGCAAACGACACAGATTTAACTTCATTCATCCTTCAAACTTCTCCCTCAAACGTTCTTTATCTCTCTCTACCGGTGAATAAAACTTATTCTCCAAAAATTCATATTTCCTCCAACTATTATTACTATTATTTGTTTTTTCAAGTAAAAAGAGGGGTCGAGTTTCAAGTTCACACCCTGTTAGATTTTTTAAATCCAGTCAAATCAGCGATCAACCGAAAAATACAGAGTCAAATTACAGTTTTTTTTTTCAAGAATCAAGTTCTTAATAGAGCCTTGTTCAGTTGTTTGCCAAAGAGAAGGAGCGGTCTCATGTCAAATCTTGTTCTACTTGACACAAAAGTGACTCCAACGGTTCATGAAATTAAAAAAAAAAAGTAGAGTTTAATCAGGTGATGAACTGATATACAGATGAAACCATGTTTTGGGGTTGATATAAAGCAATAAAACAGCTTAAAAAAAACAAACCAATTAACAAACAGAGAGGAAGCCTATCCTAAAATTCGATCACGAAATTAAGACACTGAAAATTTGAATTATAGTTCACTTGCCTTGACATGAGCAGTGGAAGCCATTTAGTAAGAGTAACTAACCCCAAAAGTAAAACAAGAAATACTACAACAACAACAACAACAAAAAGAAGCAAAACCCATAAATTTAATTGAATCAACAAATGAAGAAAATACATCAAGGCATCAAAATCCAGATCACTAAATACAAAGACTAATGATGAAAACTTACATATTATTATATATTATCGATGAGGAGAGAGTGTGCTACCGTATATTAGGTATATAGTCAGCCAGTCAGGTAAGAGTTGTTTCTTCAAGACAGCCGTCAAGCACCAAGAAGAGATAATACACTTACGAACACACAGAGAGACCGCACAATCTCATATTCTCATTTCTTCTCTCTTTGCGTATCACCCAGTCAGTCAAAAGCTTGGAAATTTCTCTGCCATTCAATGAGACTGAGAGAGAACCGTGGTGGGGCCAGCATATGAACTAGACCCGCCTTTTCATTGAAATTTCTTTTGTTTAGTAACATTTTCATTGAAATATCTATTGATAACTTTTAGTTTTGAACTGTCGCTCTAGCTTTAAAGCCCATGGATTGGATTGAACTATTTTATAGGATTGTATTAGATTAAATATGATTAAATATAACACTGTCTATTGTTTGGTGTAATATGAGATACGACTAAAATAGTCCAATCTTATGTTTGGAATGATTTGAGATTGAATTAAAAATAATTTGATGAATTGTTTATTATATGCTTAAACTATATTTAAATTAAATAATTTCTATTCCCTTAAATAGAGATATAAAATAAAAAAGAAAAAGTAAGTTTTCTTGAAAAATAATAATTTGAAAATTTTTGAATCCCACCACTAATATACCAATCCTTTGAAATATATGACTGGAAATTTAACTCATACATCATATTTATACAAGAAAATAACAACTAACAATGGGTTAGATAGAATAAATTCAAAATCTAATCCTAATTTAAATCAAGATTGATTAACTTATTTGATGGTAGCTTATTGATTAACCTAGTCCACCCTTGATGATCTGATTACATTGTATATCTCAGCCTTCTTATACTCCTTATAACTATAGGGACTCTAATCCATGCTAACTGAACTCTAACCGTTGCTAACCTGACTCTCTAACCGACACCAACTGAAGCTAATCCAACTCGATTACAGGGCCTCAACCTCCCCCTTATCATTTGATAGTAGTGCTGATTAGTACTATTAGAATAAAAGTTCACCGTTTCTCTAGTCCTACGATTGCATAACTCCATAACTTAAAAGGTAAAAACAGAATCCATGCCTTTTCACTTCCACAGGATTTCAATTTAATAATTCCATTTTCTGCTCATATTCTAATAAAAGATAAAAAAAATACATGCAATTAATTCATGTAAAAAACTCACACACTCACAAAAGAATTTACTGAAGAAATTGTTTATTGAAATTGATTTGATGTTTTACATTGAAATAATACCAACTATTTATAGTAGCTGGGATGAGGTAACCTGATAACATCAAACCTCTAAATAACAAGGAAATAAAAAAACTTTGGTAATCCTAACTAAAAGATAAATAGGAATTATCTAAAGGATAAATCTAACCTAATATCTAAACTGATAATTAAAGATAATTATTAATAATAACTTGGTTTAATTCTACATAGCTCCCCTTAAACCAAGTCCTTCATAGCTCATCATGCCCAAAGACTTCTTAAGCTTCTGAAAAATGTCAACTTTGAGCGGCTTCGTGAAGATGTCTGCAACCTGTTCCTCTGAACGGCAGTACTCGATCACGATCTTCTTGTCTTTCACCAAGTCTCGTATGAAGTGAAACTTGATGTCAATGTGCTTACTTCTACCATGGTAGACTGGATTCTTAGTCAGAGAAATGGTGGACTTGTTGTCGCAGTAGATCATAGTAGGAGCATTCTGTTGATGCTTCAACTCAGAAAGCATACGACGTAGCCACACAGCCTGTGTAGCACCACCAGCAGCTGCAATGTACTCAGCTTCAGTTGTCGATAGAGCAACCACCTGTTGCTTCTTCGATGACCAAGAAAATACCCCAGAACCAAGATGGAATGCAAATCCGGATGTACTTTTCCTCTTCTCTGTATCACCTGCCCAGTCACTATCTGTATACCCAACAAGCTCGACTTTGTTAGCGGAAGAGTAAAAGATACCATCACCCAGTGTACCTTTCACATATCGCAAGATACGCATGCCAGCCTGCAAGTGAGATTGTCTCGGAGAATCCATGAACCTGCTGATAAGCCCTACTCCATAAGAAATATTAGGCCTAGTAGAAGTTAAGTATCTCAGACTTCCTACTAGCCTCCGAAAGATGGTAGCATCAACTCGCTCACCAGTCCCATCCTTCTCCAACTTCAACCTTTCCTCAACTGGAGTCAGCATCGGCTTACATCCATCCATCTTGAACTTTTTCAGCACATCACCAGCATACTTCTTCTGACACACAAAGATGCCATCATCTGTCTGAGTCACCTCAATACCGAGAAAATAAGACATCAACCCCAAATCTGTCATCTCGAAATGACTAGTCATTGCACTTTTGAACTCTGCAATCATCTTAGGGTTATTTCCGGTAATGATCATATCATCAACATATAGGCACACAATAAGAATATCTCCTCGGGAGTTGGATTTGATATACAAGGTGTGCTCATAAGGACATCTCTGGAACTCATGCTGGATAAAATATGTGTCAATGCGTGTATACCACGCTCTGGGTGCCTGTTTCAACCCATATAAGGCCTTTTTCAGCTTGTAGACCTTATTTTCTTTCCCCTTCTTTACATACCCCGTAGGTTGCTGTATGTAGACTTCCTCCCCTATCTCCCCATTCAAAAATGTGGATTTCACATCCATCTGAAAGATTCTCCAGCGATTCTGTGCAGCAAGAGACACAATCAAGCGAACAGTGTCAAGTCTGGCAACAGGAGCAAACACCTCGAAATAATCGATCCCTGGCTTTTGCTTGTAACCTTTTACAACCAGACGCGCCTTGTAGCGTTCCACCTCACCGTTTGGCTTGTATTTTGTCTTGTACACCCACTTAACACCAATGGGCTGCTTTCCACCTGGTAAATCAGTAAGCTCCCATGTGTTATTCTTCTCAATCGCATGAATCTCCTCCTCCATTGCTTTCAACCAGTAATCATTATGAGCAGCATCTTCATATGTGATAGGATCACAATCTGCAAATAGTGCAAAGTTCACCAACTCTTCATCTGTTGGATCGTCGTCATTACTGAGAACACAATCCTGCAAACGAGCTGGCAACACCCGTTCACGTTGTGGACGACCAGAAGATTCTGCTGGATGTGGATTCACCAGGGATGGTGGAGCCACTAGGGTAGGAACCGGTTCATCTCTCGGATGACCATCAATCTCATCCAGGTCAATATCAATGTCAGAAGAGCTCCCCTTACCGCAAGACCAGTCCCAGCATCCTTGCTCATCGAAGGTAACGTCCCTGCTGACAATCACCTTTTCTGTCAATGGATTATAAAGTTTATAACCCTTCGTTACCTGACTGTAGCCAATGAAGATGCACTTCTCTGCTTTATCATCAAGCTTCTTTCTCAAAGCATCAGGTACATGAGCATAAGCAATACACCCAAACACTCGTAAGTGTTCAATGCTAGGTTTGAGTCGAGTCCAGGCTTCCTGAGGAGTCTTTCCGAGAACACTACTGGTGGGACATCTATTCAACAAATAGAACGCACAAGCAACTGCATCACCCCAAAAACCTTTGGGCAGTTTCTTCAAGTGTAACATACACCTGACCATGTCCATGACTGTTCTATTCTTCCTCTCTGCTACACCATTCTGCTGAGGAGTATATCTCGCTGTCAACTGATGACTGATGCCATGTTTCTGCAAGAAACCATCGCAGACAACATATTCTGTCCCCCGATCTGTTCTCAAAGTCTTGATAGACCTTTCACACTGATTTTCCACCAATGCCTTAAATCTCTTAAAAGCATCACAAGCATCTGACTTCTGCTGCAAGAAATACACCCAAGCCTTTCTGCTGAAGTCATCGATAAAGGTAATAAAATACCTGTATCCCCCATTCGACGGAGTTTCCACGGAGCATAGGTCTGAGTGCACTAGCTCCAAGGGCCAACTGGCTCTCCACGTCTTCTTTGTAGGAAATGGGTCTCTGTGCTTCTTTCCTACAACACATGTCTCGCATACCCTATTAGGAGGATTAATGACAGGCAATCCTGAAACCATCTTCCTTGAAGAAAGTAGCTTCAAACTCCCAAAGTTCACATGGCCGAACCGCATATGCCATAACCAGCTCCCATCTCCGATTACAGAACTAAAGCATGGTAAAGTGTCACTGTTAATATGCAGCGGAAACAAATGGTTTGGTGACATGTTTACCTTTGCTATCAGTCCTTTCTGTTCATCGTTGATGATGCATACCCCTCTGTAGATCCGCATATCATACCCCTTCTCTGAAAGTTGCCCCATGCTCAACAAATTTTGATGCAGACTCGGAACAAACAGTACCTCTGAGATGGTATTCTTGGATCCGTCCTTCAGAGAGATGGAGATTTTACCCTTCCCCATTACTAGCACCTTTGAGTCATTCCCAAACTTCACTTCCGAAGTAAAGGTTTCATCCAATTCTGAGAACATCTCCTTCCTACCACACATATGGTTGCTGCAGCCTGTATCCAGAAACCATTTGTACTTGGCATCATTCATTGCTACACTACACGCTAGCAACAATGTTTCTGAATAGTCTCCATCTTCTGCAACATTAGCCTGGAAATTTCTGCTATTGGATTTGCACTCATTCTTGTAGTGGCCATATTTTTTACATCTGAAACACTGAATCTGAGATTTACTCTTCTGATTAGTGTTATTGCCTCCTCTGCCTTTCACCTGGCTAGATCTGGAAGCACCTCCCCTCCTATTTTACGAGTTCTGACCCTTCTGGCTTGCCTCAGAATTCTTCCGGGTCTCGTCTTTATCTTTCTTAAGACTCAACTGGCTCTGCAAAGCTTCCTCCACCTCGATCTCAGACTTCTCATCCAGACGTTGTTCATGGGCTTGGAGCGAGCCCATCAATTCATCCAACGTCATTGCCTCGAGATCTTTGGACTCCTCGATGGCAGTCACCTTGTACTCAAACTTCTCAGTCAATGTTCGGAGAATCTTCTCCATGATCTGAACATCTGAAATTGACTCACCATTGGACTTCATCTGGTTAACAAGTGCCAATGTCCGTGAGAAGTAATCTGCCACCTTCTCCGTTTTCTTCATCTGGAGAAGCTCCAACTGCCTACGCATGGTCTGCAAGCGAACTTTCTTCACCTTTTCAACTCCTTTGTAGGTGTTCATTAGAATGTCCCATACCCGTTTTGCTGATGTTGTATGTGCGATTTTCTCAAAAATCACCGGATCCAGCGACTGGTTAATGAAAAACCTTGCTTTCAAATCCTTCCTGGTTGTTGCAGCATCTGCTGGCCCAACAATACCCTCGGAAACAACAGTCCACAACTCCTGGTATTCAAACAATAGTTGCATCTGGACCCTCCAATACTCAAAATTGGTTTTTCCGTCAAACTTTGGTATTTGTGGTTGTATTGTGTTATTATTATTATTGTTAAGGGTGGCCATTGTAAATTGCAATGTAATTTGCCAACAAAGCAATAATAATAATAATATAACACAAAAAAATCAAAAGCAACAGCAAAACACAATCCACGTGAACCCACACAAAAAAAATCTCACACACACAAACCCACGTGAACCCAATCAGCAAAACACAAAAAAAATAGTCAAACACTCCACCCACTTTCAAAACGCACAGTTCATGTGTCTTCAAAACACACCAAACCCTCTTCGTCTTTCAACGAGTCTGTCTCTCGTTCGCGACACTGGTCACAACTCCTCTTCAAGTCACGATTCTGGTGACTTTCTTGGTCAGCGACGGCGTGCTCCGATCAGGCAAGGGACAGCCACCAACCTCTGCTGGTCAGCAACGGTCAAGGATCGACGGATCTTGGTGAAAGAACCGTGAACTTGGATCACTCCGATGCACCGGAAAACTCGTCGGATCTGGTCAACAGACACTTGGGTTTTGTTCCCGGTCGTCTTCTGAAGATTTTGGTGGTGGCGGTGACAGTCCACTCGCGGCGGCAAGTGAGACTACTTTCCGGCGGCCGTGGGTTGTGTGGAGGTCTGTCCGGCGGCACTGGCTGCTGCTCCGAACTCCTGGATCCTCAACTCCTGGATCCACCTACCACTCCTGGATTCTTAACTCCTGAATCCTACCCTACTGCCCTCCAAGCCTCGAATTTGGCCACCCTTAACAATAATAATAATAACTTGGTTTAATTCTACATAGCTCCCCTTAAACCAAGTCCTTCATAGTTCTGATACCAAATGTAAAAAACTCACACACTCACAAAAGAATTTACTGAAGAAATTGTTTATTGAAATTGATTTGATGTTTTACATTGAAATAATACCAACTATTTATAGTAGCTGGGATGAGGTAACCTGATAACATCAAACCTCTAAATAACAAGGAAATAAAAAAACTTTGGTAATCCTAACTAAAAGATAAATAGGAATTATCTAAAGGATAAATCTAACCTAATATCTAAACTGATAATTAAAGATAATTATTAATAATAACTTGGTTTAATTCTACAATTCACAGTTTCAGCCATACATTAATCATCAAAACACCTTAAAATTAACACTAAACAGAGAAATATGTCAAGTTTAGCAAGCTCTGCCAGTACCAACTAAACCATATCAAACAATTATCAATCTAACAAATAGAAGCAATATTGAATAGCTAACACTCTATCTTGAAATGTATATAATTAAGAATCAAGTCAAAAAAAAAAAAAAAAATTAGGAATCATACATGTCTATCATTCAAGACCAACCAAAAATCAAAGATAACGGTTTTGGAGATGTGATGTATAAGCACACCTTTATCCTCCTCACAGATATAAGAATTTGGCATCTCATTATCAGGAAAACCAAGCAGTTCGTGTTGGGTTGTGAAGCCTGAATCCTATTATGTTTAGGATTGGTTCTCTATTCTACTTATGAATTTTTCTAGTCGCACTTTCGCAAACACACTCACTCAGCAGAGAGAGGAAACCTTCGCCTGTTAATCGTTCGTCGCTCGTCAGCCGCCAGAATCACGTAAGTACACAGTTTATTTATAATATAGTGTGATCTGTGATGGACTACAAATGCGTTTCGAGCACATTTTCTTTGATACATTGCTTTTTATTTAATTGTTTATTAGTTTTATGATAAATGGAATAATCTTTCAATACATTGTATATAAAATCTTGATATCATAATAAATAATTTAGATAATCTCTATTAGTTTGTAATCGCACTTTAGACTGTTTATTATTATTTTCCTTAAAACTGTTGCTGAAGCCTGTACTGTTAAATTTTTGATCGGAAACCATGTATATAATATTGGAAGCTTCGGATTTTAATTGAATGTTGAATTTTGTGAGAGAAATCAAAATTCATGTAACATTGATAACCTAAAAAAACCTCCTTCTTGAAGAAATCAATAATTTATATAATTAAATAAACAAATTAATTGAACACAGTTGTATGAAACTAAGCTAAACAGTCATTAAAAATGATGAAGTACTGGTGGTTGAGCTGTGACTCTCAATCGATACACATTTGAGTGCTGTTATGTGACCACCTCCATCGTATCCAAATCATGTTTTTTTTAGAATCACTTTCGAAATTTGAATTATAATGTTGGTATTAAGCTGTACAATTTCTCAATTATAATGTCAGTTTGCACTAAACTTTTTATACAAATGATTTTCTCCATGCACAGAGTATAAGGACATTCTCAGTAGAGTGTCACTAATCGGAAGTAGTTTACAATTGAATATCGTTTTCTCATGTTTTGCATGTGACAGGTACAAGATGTTTCTCAAAGTCCAGTTGCCCTGGAATATTATCATTCCTGCCGAAAGCCTGGAGTCAAACGGCCTGATGCTTCAGAGGTCTATGATCCTCCGACTGTTGGATGACTTTGCTTCCAAAACCGAGCAAAGAACTTGGATATTATCTGGCTGTCACGACTTTGGACAAAATTGGAGAGGGAAAAGTCCGACAGAACACCGGAGATGTGCTGTTTCCGGTTCGTTTCAGTGGAATAACCTTCAAAATTTTCAGGGGAGAGATTGTAGAGGGAGTCGTACACAAGGTGCTGAAGCATGGGGTTTTCCTGAGGTGTGGACCAATAGAGAATATCTATCTCTCTAATATGAAAATGCCTGATTATCGTTATGTGCCAGGGGAGGATCCGGAATTCATGAATGATAAGCTATCCAAGATCAAGAAGGATGTCGTGGTTCGTGTCATTGTGTTATGAACGAAGTGGCTTGAGGCGGAGAGGGAATTTCAAGCCTTGGTCAGTTTGGAGGGTGATTATCTGGGACCAATTTCCTAATTGAAGCTCCTTTGCACTAACCTTTTGTTAATAAGTTGTATAGTTGACAACTTAGTTGGATAGAATTAAATTCTGTTGTTGAAATGCTGTTTAACTTCCGCAATGAGATCGACCTCCTCCTCTATTTCGTAGATCTGTTATCTTGTATGTCAATACTCTTGTTAACTTATGGTTCCCTACTTTTAAGGCATGGTCACTTACAAAACTCGGTGCAGTTTGGTTAACCGTTTATTGTTTTCATGTTATCTCTGCTTTTACTTACTGATTGTATTTTGTATGCAAGTTACAGTGGAAGATGTTTAATTCAGCATTTATTGGAATTTTGCCAAGGTGATCATAACGTGTGATGTTGTTCTTTTAGATTGCCGGTCTTCTTTGCTAGTAGTTTGCTTCTCTTTATATTTCTTCTTTCTTCTTTCTGTTTTATTCCATTTCCACTCGACCCGAAGCACTGCAGCATTCATCATTTCAAAATGACCTTCCTCAAGAGCTATTTCATAAGAATAGGATCATAGTATGTTTAACATGTGCTTTTCAAATACTTGAGCATTTCGTCAATCACATTTTGAATCTTACTGACCAATTGTATCCTAAACTTTCTTGTAAGATAGATTAAATAAGATTATAGTAAACTTAACTACTATCAATGAAATGATATAAAGATTGAACAATTCATATAACTTCATAATGATCACAATTCGCTTATTCATTAGCTCTACTATTGGGTTTTAAGAGACGATCATCAAAACACTACTACACATCTACACTGTCACACAAATTGCCATGATTAATTGTTCAAACATGATCATTTCAACCTTGACGGCAGCGATGAAAACTAGAGCAGCCACGATTGTATTCTTTAGCTTTCTGAGGAGCTTGGTTGTTGTGACCACACCCTGGTGCCGAACTGCCAGACATTAAAGTAATTTGTAAAAAATTAGATATGTAAAATTGTAATTTGTAAATGTATCTTATTGGGTCACCCACAAAATAAAATAAATGT
>CM065644.1:8245319-8386106 GCA_033220585.1 Dipteronia sinensis | reverse complement strand
CGGGCTCAAAAAACTGATAACTGGCCTCAAATTATTTTGAACCGAAGCTCATTCACCACTCCGAACAAAGTGCATAACTCTTAAGGACATTAAGCGTATGGAGTAAACTAAGGGAGTTGTGAATGAGCTTCGGTTCTAAATATTTTGAGCCCGGTTATTTATATTTTGAGCCCTGGTTATCAGTATTTTGATCCCGGTTCTCAATATTTTGAGCCCGGAACTTATGTTTCCGATTAAATTTTACTTTTACTATATTTTTAATTATTTTTCCCGGGCTTACGGGATAGTTCCCACATGAGCTAACTATCATCTAGTTTGAAAACCTGCAGCCGAATCTAATTTACAACTCTTAGTTTACTACACACGCATAATGTCCTTTAGAGTTATGCACAGTCTCTCAAGCACGATTTCGCCTGCGGGTTTTCAAGCTAGACGATAGTTAGCTCATGTGGGAAATATCCCACGGACCCGAAAAAAATAATTAAAAATATAGAAACCGTAACATTAATCGAACACATAAATACCGGGCTCAAAATATTAAGAACCGGGCTAAAAATATTAAGATCTGGGCTCAAAAAACTGATAACTGGCCTCAAATATTTTGAACCGAAGCTCATTCACCACTCTGAACAAAGTGCATAACTCTTAAGGACATTAAGCGTATGGAGTAAACTAAGGGAGTTGTGAATGAACTTCGTTCTAAATATTTTGAGCCCGGCTATTTATATTTTGAGCCCGGTTCTCAATATTTTGAGCGTGGAACTTATGTTTTCGATTAATTTTTACTTTTACTATATGTTTAATTATTTTTCCGGGCTTACGGGATAGTTCCCACATTAGCTAACTATCATCTGGTTTGAAACCTGCAGCCGAAGCTAATTTACAACTCTTAGTTTACTACACACGCATAATGTCCTCGGAGTTACGCACTGTCTTTGAAGCACGATTTCGCCTGCGGGTTTTCAAACCAGTCGATAGTTAGCTCATGTGGGAACTATCCCGCGGACTAGGAAAAATAATTAAAAATATAGAAAACTTAACATTAAATCGAAAACATAAGTACCGGGCTCAAAATATGAAGAATCAGGCTCAAATATTAAAACCCGGGCTCAAAAAACTGATAACCGGGCTCAACATATTTAGAACCGAAGCTCATTCACCACTCCGAACAAAGTGCATAACTCATAAGGACATTAAGCGTATGAAGTAAACTAAGGGAGCTGTGAATGAGCTTCGGTTCTAAATAGTTTGAGCCAGGTTATCAGCTTTTTGAGCCCGGTTTATAAACATTTTGAGCCCGGTTTGTAGTTTTTTAGGCCCGGTTCTTAATACTTTGAGTCCGTATCCAAAATTATGCCCAAGCAACAAAATGCATAACTCTTAAGGACATCAAACGTATGGAGTAAAGTAAGGGAGTTGTGGATGAGCTTCGTTCTAAATATTTTGAGTCCGTTTATTTATATTTTGAGCCCGGTTATCAGTATTTGAGCCCGGTTCTTAATATTTTGAGCCCGGAACTTATGTTTTCGATTAATTTTTACATTTACTATATTTTTAATTATTTTTCCGGGCTTACGGGATAGTTCCCACATGAGCTCACTATCATTTGGTTTGAAAACCTGCTGCCGAAGCTAATTTACAACTCTTAGTTTACTACACACGCATAATGTCCCTTGGAGTTACGCATTGTCTCTCAAGCACGATTTCGCCTAAGGGTTTTCAAACCAGACGATAGTTAGCTCATGTGGGAACTATCTCGCGGACCTGGAAAAATAATTAAAAATATAGAAAACGTAACATTTAATCGAAAAAATAAGTACCGGGCTCAAAATATTAAGAACCGGGCTGAAAATATTAAAACCCGGGCTCAAAAAACTGATAAGCGGGCTCAAAGTATTTAGAACTGAAGCTCATTCACAACTCCCTTACTTTACTCCATACGCTTGATGTCTTTAAAAGTTATGCATTTTGTTGCTTGGCATGATTTCGGATACAGACTCAAAGTATTAAGAACCGGGCCCAAAAAACTACAAACCGGGCTCAAAATGTTTATAACCGGGCTCAAAAAGCTGATAACCGGGTTTAAAATATATAGAACCGAAGCTCATTCACCACTCCGAACAAAGTGCATAACTCGTAAGGACATTAAGCGTATGGAGTAAAGTAAGGGAGTTGTGAATGAGCTTCGGTTCTAATATTTTGAGCCCGGTTATTTATATTTTGAGCCCGATTATCAGTATTTTGAGCCCGGTTCTTAATATTTTGAGCCCGAAACTTATGTTTTCGATTAAATTTTACTTTACTATATTTTTAATTATTTTTCCGGGCTTACAGGATAGTTCCCACATGAGCTAACTATCATCTGGTTTGAAAACCTGCAGCCGAATCTAATTTACAACTCTTAGTTTACTACACACACATAATGTCCTTTGGAGTTACGCATTGTCTCTCAGGCACTATTTCGCCTGCAGGTTTTCAAACCAGACGATAGTTAGCTCATGTGGGAACTATCCCGCGGACTCGGAAAAATAATTAAAAATATAAAAAAACTTATTGTTTGATCGAAAACATATGTACCAGACTCAAAATATTAAGAACCGGGCTGAAAATATTAAAATCCGGGCTCAAAAAACTGATAACCGGGCTCAAAATATTTAGAACCGTAGCTCATTCACCACTCCGAACAAAGTGCATAACTCGTAAGGACATTAAGCGTATGGAGTAAACTGAGAGAGTTGTGAATGAGCTTCGGTTCTAAATATTTTGAGCCCGGTTATAAACATTTTGAGTCCGGTTTGTAGTTTTTTGGGCCCGGTTCTTATTATTTGAGTCCGTATCCGAAATCATGCCCAAGCAACAAAATGCATAACTCTTAAGGACATTAAGCGTATGGAGTAAAGTAAGGGAGTTGTGAATGAGCTTCGGTTCTAAATATTTTGAGCCCGGTTATTTATATTTTGAGCCCGGTTCTTAATATTTTTAGCCCGAAACTTATGTTTTCGATTAATTTTTACTTTTACTATATTTTTAATTATTTTTCCGGGGTTTAATCTTTTGAGCCCGGGTTTAAATAGATTGATTCCGGGCTTTACATTGTTAATTTACAATGTTGTCACTTTTTACATTGTTGAATCATGTTACAAATACTCAAAATTTAAATAGAAGGGACAACATTGAAAATGCTGAGAACATATTTAATAATTTGATATCTTAGAAGAGTACAGGGGTCTATATGTAAATGGCCAGCTTTGCACGACACTTGATGAAGTGAAACGGTGAGTTTTGGGGTGGCTGGTTAGTTGGGCTTTTAAAAGCATCCTAGCCTACTTCTAAATGCACCCCAATAATAAGGACAAAAATTAGGTTCTAAATGTATTCAAGTGGATTTCTTAATGCACCCCATGACTCAACTTCATCTTCAACCTCTCGCCAAACCAGATTTCGTGGAGCTTTTCTTCATCTCACCGGACCATGACACCGCTGCGAAGTTCGCTGAGAATTCAAGCTGCGCGGGATGATTTTAAAATCCGATCATCGATTCTCCGAATCTATATTAATTTACAAATCCCCTTTCTGCTGGAAATTAATTTGATTGTGCGTGAGGGAGAGGAAGGGTGTATTGGTCCTTTAAAAATTTAATGGGTAATTTGGTCATTTCGCTTGTTTTAAATGGAAAGGGCATTTTAGTCTTTGATGGGTTATTTGGGAGAAAGTTAAATTTAAAAATGACTATTTTTGCAATTATTTCCATCAGGGGCTATATTTGGTTTTTAAAACTTAAGAGAGGTCATTTTCATTTATTTCCACAAAAAAAATTAATGCAAATTTTTTTATTATTAAAATACCCCTACACTAAATTACATAAAATTATATATTTTTATATATATATATTCTTTGATCGTAGTATGTGATTTGTGACGAAACAAACAGAATAGAACAGAACAGAACTGTTGCAAATGTACTGAGACTGATGATTTCAAATAGGTTTCAATTTCGTTGGCTTATTGACATAGGGGTCTAAAATCTGGAAAAACACTTCCAAATTAGAAGAAAGAAACACAAAGATTCTATTCTTCACCAAAGGGGAAATATTCCTTAAAGGAAATAACAAAGGTTAGGCTAAGAAAAATCTATAAAGAAACCCAACATCAGGTTTATATACCTGGTACAATACGTAATTAGGAAATAAAATATAAATTATAAACTCATAAACAACAAATAACATTAGCTAATAAAAACCAGGTGTCTTTTGGGCTTAAGTTGTTGGTTCTTGGGCTTTGGAGTGTTTCAACTTGAGCTGTGACTTCACATGAGTTATAAGCTCATGCATCAGTGCCTTTTTCTTCAGATAAATTGGACTCCAATTAGTTAGTCAAGGTAGGTGCATTATCTTGTGGATGATAATCATAGAGGTCAGCAACATTGAAGGTCGGCGATATTTGAAGATCTGGTGGCAGGTCCAAAACATAGGCGTTATCATTAATTTCCTAGATAATTCTGAAAGGTTCGAGCTTTCAATCATGAAGTTTACTATATGTGCCAGTAGAGAAGCAAGCTTTTCGCAGATAAACCATGATGAGGTCACCAACAACGAACAGCTTTTCTCGACGGTGACTGTCAGCATCTTTCTTGTATTTTGCATTATCTTCATAAGGTTTTCATGGACTTCTTTGTGCACCTAAGCCAATTTATCAACAAGGTTCTCAGCAGGTTTACTTTGAATCTCTTGAAGCTTTAGCAATCCACGATGTATTTAGGCCTCTTAGTGAATACAATCTCAAATGGTGTCTTTTCAGTGGACCTGTTCACAGTATTATTATAGGCAAACTTTGTTTGGGATAGAACTAAATCCTATTGTTTCGAATGATCACCTACTAAACAAAGAATCAAATTCCCAAGTGATCAATTTACCACCCTGTTTGTCCATTTGTTTGAGGATGGTGAGAGCCGATATGGTTAAGAGATGTGTCAAAACGATGCCATAACTCCTTCCAGAAATAGCTAAGAAACTTCACATCTTGATCCAATGTGATAGACCTTGGAACTCCATGGAGCTCCACAATATTCGTGAAGAATAAATGGGCAATATGACTAGCGTCTGAAATTTTCTTACAGGGAACAAATTTGACCATCTTCGAAAATCAATCAATAACCACCATTACAGAATCCACATAGCATTGAGTTTTAGGTATTCCAAGGACAAAGTCCATACTCAAAGCTTCCCAAATATTGTCAGAGATGGGAAGAGGAGTGTAAAGACCAAAGTTTTGAGCTTGGTCTTTGGCACTTTGACATATGGCACATCGCTGGACAAATTTGGCTATTTTCTTCTGCATACTTGGCCGATGAATCTTTCAGTCAAAAGTGAAGTGGTTTTATCTCTTCCAAAGTGCCCTGCCATGCCAACAACATGAAGTTCTCTTATCAAGTGCTCACAGAGGGATGAATATAGGATGCATAGTTGTGTCCTTTTAAACAGGAAGCCTTTATAAATATGGTAAAGTCTGCCACATCTTCCTTTGCTTCACATTTGTTCCAAATCTCATGGAAATCATCACCATCTTGCCACAATTCCTTAAGACTATCAAAACTTGTTATTTCAACTACCAAAGTAATAAGTAAACTTCAACTTTATGAAGCACATTTATGAAGCATTTCATGCACAATCTTGGGGGGAGGCCTATGAACAATAACTTCAACTTTCTTTTGGTCAGCAGCAATACCATGTTCGCTGATAATGAAGCCTAAAAACAACAAACTGTTAGTCATAAAATCACATTTTTTTAAGTTCAAAAATAGCTTAATTGATTCCAATACTTCTAAGACCTCGTGGAGTTGTGTTAGGTATTCTTCTTCACTCTTACTATAGACAATAATATCGCCGAAGTATACCACCATGAACTTCCCTATAAATGGCTTGAGGGCTGATTCATTAGTCGCATAAAGGTACTTGGTGCATTGCACAACCAAATGACATTACCATCCACTCAAACAACCATACTCTTGTCTTAAACATTGTCTTCCATTCATCTTCGGGTCGTATACGGATCTGGTGGTATTCGCTACGTAAGTCCAACTTTGAAAAGTACTTTGAACCTTCCAACTTGTCTAGCATATCCTCCATTCTAGGGATGGGAAAGCGATATTTCATAGTAATCTTATTGATAGCACTACTATCCACGCACTTCCGCCATGAACCATATTTCGCTGGGACAGCACATTGACTCATACTAACACAAATTAGCTGCTTCTTCAATAGTTCATCAACCAAGCCTTGAAGGACCTCATGTTCTGGAGGACACATCCGGTAATGTGGAAGGTTTGGGAGGCTGGCCCCGGGAACCAAATCGATTTGGTGTTGGATGTCACGCATAAGTGAAAGCTCATTAGGAAGCTCGGTGGGAGGTAAATCTTCAAATTCTTGAAGTAGTCCTTGAACCAGCAAAGGAATTTGTACTTCTTCAGTGATGGTCTCCTTGCTCAACATCACATACAATATCGGGTTGCTCTTAATCTCCTGTAGAAATTCTTCCAATTTGCATCAACAAAGTCTTGTTCTTTTCTCCAACATTGGGCTCAGTTGAAGTAAAATAGGTAAGTGGCATAAGTGCAAGTTCTCTGTCTTGCCAAGTGAAAACATAGCGGTTGACACTTCCCTTATGAGTAACATCCACATCATATTACCAATGTCACTCCAAAAGAAGATGACATGCATCCATATCCACTACAACACAAACTATCTCATCTTGGTAATGCTTTCCTAAAGAGAAAGAAACTCGACAAATCTCTTAAACATTAGACTCAATCCCCTTCTTTATCTATCCTATCTTGTATGGTTTTGGATGCTTCTCCAAGCATAGATTTAAGGCTTTGACAAGAGCTTTAGATATAATATTCTCGTTGCTCCCACTATCAATAATGACATTGCATACCATATCAAGAAAAGGGTATGCAATGTCATTATTGATAGTGCATCGGGTTCGAAAGATAAATTGTCGTTGCGTATTAGATTTCTATTTTGGAATGAGTAACAAACGTTGGACTATACAAGCCGATGGTTCCCCTTCACCCCTATAGACGGACTCTGAACCATAATCTTCGTCATCTTCATACTCATATTCTTCTTCTGAGTCATTTAATCCATCAGCCAAGTTGACTCCATTTCGCATTGTTTAATCGTTGGATTTATGTCCCAGCATGTCGCAGCGAAAACATTTTCCATTTACAGGTTTAGCATAAGGATTCGACTTGGTTTGGATCTAATGGAGCTTAGAAGCGACCTTGTTGCAGCTATTGGAGCTTAGATGTGTGTCCCCTGATGTGCGTCCTTTGCTTTCTCTGCATTTCCCTTTTCCACACCCCTGTTGCGAAATTGACCACGATAGGCACTTTTCTCTTGTTGGTGATTAATATTGTATGCTAGATCCACTGCTCAGACAAGCTCATAATAGGCATGATGTTAATCTGATCTTGAATAGATTCTTTAAGACCACCTAAGTACCTTACAGCCTGTTGTTCTTCTGATTCATTGAGGTCACACCTCACATTTAACCTGTAAAATTCCTCGGTATATTCACTTACATTACTCCCCCGCTGGTAACAACGTTGATATTACTGGTATAAAAGCTTGGTATAGTTGCTGGGTAGGAACCTAGACCAAAGTAGATGTCTCATCTTAGGCTAATAACGAATGGTTGTTTTTACCTCACGCCATCGTTGATTTTGTATCTGATCCCACCAGGCAATAGCCCCTCCTCTCAGATTATACATCACAATCTTCACTTTCTTTTCCTCTGGAACATCCATGGACTTGAAGAAGTTTTCTACTGATTGCAACCAATCTAGAAAGTCCTCTATATGCAAATGTCCATCAAACCCAAGTATATCTATCTTAATCTTATAGTCAGAGGCATTACGGTTTCTATGGTGGTTGTGGTTTTGGTTTCGTGGAGCATACCTGCGATCGTGGAAAAACCAATCATCAACTTCGTCATCGGACTTTGTTTCAGGTGCATAGTTTCTATTTCCTCATCTGACTCATCCTACTTTACAGCTTGGGGATGTTGTTCACTTCTCTATCTGCAGAATAATAGAGTAAGAGTATTATGAACTTCTTTTTGTCGCCCATTCGGACGTTCCAGTCGTCGTCTCTCATCTCGTTCTCCACCATGTCCAACCTGGGCCAAGGCATCGCGGAATTGCTGTGCAAGGTTGTCTAACTTCGCGTCAAGCTGAATCTTCAGGTCTTTCATGGTTACCTAAAGGGCATACACGATACGATCTTCATTGGTAGCACGGTGATTCGTTTCCTCAACACCGACCATCAGAGAGAGTAAGAAGCAACCTACGCTCTGATACAATATGATGTGGGAGTCTAAAATTGGGAAAAACACTTCCAAATTAGAAAAAAGGAAACATAAAGATTATATTCTATTCTTCACCAAAGGGGAAATATTCCTTCAAGGAAATAACAAACGGTTGAGCTGAGAATAATCTATAAAGAAACCCTACATCAAGTTTATATACCTGGTACAGTACATAATTAGGAAATAAAAGACAAATTATAAACTCATAAACAACAAATAACAATCAGGTGTCTTCTGGGCTTTTGTTGTTTGTTCTTGGGCTTTGGAGTGTTTCAACTTGAGCTGTGACTTCACAAGAGTTATAAGCTCCTACATTGATCACTATGTTACGGTCAACGAAATTGAAACCTGATAATTGGTAAGTCTTTTTTATTTTCATGGTGATGAAGGTGAAGCAAGGATGAGGTATTATTAGTGATGACTGATGAGATTAGACATGTTTCAGGCATAAATACCAATTCAATTTTTTTTTAAATGATTTAAAGTTAAATTATTTATATGCTTATGTAAGAAAAGATGAGTTAAGAATGTTTTCCAGTTGTTTGTTTGTACGTCTGAAAGAGTATTGATTGGACTGTTGAACCAAAAACAAATCAAATTTTTTTTTTTCTGTTTAGATCAATTAAATATGTTAAATAAAATAAGGAAGGAAGGAATATGTTACATAAAACAAGATTTCATTGAGTGTCAATAAAACAAGGTTTCTTTAAATTCTTAAGTGATTATGAATATTTAGGATTAGTTTTGGTAATTTTTAAATTTTCATAATGGGTGTGGTGAAAATACTTGGTCGGTTTGGGAAACCATAAATCTTGTAGAATTTTAGTCAATTAGGAATAACTTTTATTTCTTCTTGAACAAGGAAACATATAGTTTTATAAATAGTTCTCATTTGAAATTTCTCGTAATTGTGATGATGAGTTGGACAGTGTTTCTCATCTATTTAAAACTAAGAGATATTCTGATATAATGCACAATCTTGAAGTTGCGCTTCAGAGAGAATCTAATGACCATGACTACCAGCTTATCGTGGATTGCAATGCATTGTCAGTCGATAATGACAATGAAATTGTTGCTGTCCACAACTTCATTCGTGACAAATACCGGTTAAAATTTCCAGAGCTTGAATCGATTGTGCGTCATGCGATCGACTATACTGGTGCTGTGAAAAAGATCGGCAATGAGATGGATTTAACTCTTGTTAATCTGGAAGGACTTTTGCCGTCTGTTACTATTATGGTGGTTTCAATCATGGCTTCTACTACAACCGGGAAACCACTTCCAGAGAATGTCCTGGAGGAAACAATCGATGCATGTAACAGAGTTTTTGCTCTTGATTCGGCGAAAAAGAAGGTTCTTGATTTCTTGGAAGGCAGAATGGGATATATCGCGCCAAATCTATCTGCGGTGGTTGGAAGTGCGGTCGCAACGAAACTCATCGGAATCGCTGGTGGCGTCTCAGAGAGTGCATCAAGCCGGTTGTTTCCTATTTTATTTACAATTCGTTTTTGTTCCTTTATTTTGGGATTCTTTTCCGATTTAGTTTAGTTGTTTTAGACCTCTTATTTAGGAGTTTTAGAAGATATTGAATCCTAGTGATTCAGTTGTTTTATTTTGTTTAGGATTTTACGGGATATTGAATCCTAATAGTTTTAGGTTGTTTTTCCTTATTTAATAGCTTGTATTAGGTTTGAAAAAGAAGACGTTGTTGAATGAATAAAAAAAAATTAGAGAATGTGTTCTCTTTATCTTCCATTTACGCTATTTTGTGACGATCAACGTATTTGAAACCTGTTATCCTAGTATCCGTGAGCGGATCAACAACATAATAGTAGGTTTCATTTCCTGTATTCGTGCGCGAATCAACGGATCCGATTCGTTTATCCCTATTTTTATCGATTGGCGTTTGTGCCAATTTTCAATCTACATCGGTTGGTATCAGAGCCTTCGAGTCTACCGTTGTGTTAGGCTCATCGATCCACATATCATAACCAATTACTTTCCTGACTACTATCTCTTCACCTTCCATATTTCCCCATTCAAAAAAAAAGATGAACCCTCAAACACAATTAGTCTCTTATCCTGCACAATTAGTCTCTTATCCTGCAGTGTTTTTCGATGATACATATGTATCAGCGAAGGTTTTTTTCGATTTGGATTTGCCACCAGTTTTTGATGAAGATGAATCCGATGATGAGTCTAGTAGCTGCGAGAATATGGTGTCTAGTGGGTTCAACTCCTAGGGATGGGCATCGTTTCATCATCGTCTAGGAATGATGAACCATCAAATTCGAGGACGAATTCTGTCTAGCCTGGAGAGGATGACACAGATTAGCTTAAGGCAAAAGGGTAATAAAATTGGTGAGAATGTCAACTCCAAACCCTACCGTCTTAGGCTACTCGGCAATATTCGTACGGCTGCTATTTTAAATGTGAAGTATCTCGTCCCTTACAACAGCGATCCAGTTTTGGAGGACGAAGTGGTGCTGAATTTGAGGCCGAATTCTGTCCAACCTGGGGAGGATGATTTGGAGCGGATGGCGAGTTCGTATGGGTGGCGAATTCGTATTTGGGTCGCTTGAGACAACCAAATCCGGGCTGAACTTCGTGGGCCTCTATAGAGAGCAAACAGGGTCGGATTTTCTATTATAATATGTTTTCGGAAATCCCAAGACAAGCCCAACATTTATTATGAAGACTTCCTCTTCTGTAACGGGCTGCAGTAGATCTAAATTTGGAAATTTAGTTTCGTGTGCAATAAGCCGGCTGTTTTCTATTTTATTTACAATTCGTTTTTGTTCCTTTATTTTGGGACTCTTTTCCGATTTAGTTTAGTTGTTTTAGACCTCTTATTTAGGAGTTTTAGAAGATATTGAATCCTAGTGATTCGGTTGTTTTAATTTGTTTAGAATTTTACGGGATATTGAATCCTAATAGTTTTAGGTTGTTTTTCCTTATTTAATAGCTTGTATTAGGTTTGAAAAAGAAGAAGTTGTTGAATGAATAAAAAAAATTAGAGAATGTGTTCTCTTTATCTTCCATTTACGGTATCTTGTGAAGATCAACGTATTTGAAGCCTGTTATCCTGGTATCCGTGAGCGGATCAACATCATAATAGTAGGTTTCATTTCCGGTATTCGTGTGCGAATCAATGGGTCCGATTCGTTTATCCCTATTTTTATCGATTAGCGTTTGTCCCAATTTTCAATCTACATCAATTATCTAATATGCCTGCATGTAATGTGCAGCTTCTTGGCGCCAAAAAGACTGATCGTGTGTGGTTTTCTAATACTACGTCGCGATTTTGTAATGGGTATCTTGAGCGGACAGAAGCGTTTCAAGCCACACCGTCCTATCTGAGGAGTCGTGCCTGCCGGCTGTTGGCTGCAAAATCAACACTTGCAGTGCGTGTGGATTCCGCCAGGGGAGATCCTTCAGGGAGTGCTGGAAGAGCGTTGAGAGAAGCTTTCTATAACAAGATTGAGAAATGGCAGGAGCCTCCTCCTGCAAAGCTACGGAAGCCACTTCCGGTTCCTGATTCTGAGTCTAAAAGGAAGAAGAGAAGCGGTCTCCAGTCAAGGAAGATGAAGGAAGATATGCAATGACGGATATGAGGAAGATGGCCAACATGATGCTATTCGGGGTACCGGAAGAGAGCTACTTATGTGCTGGATATGGAAACGACTATGGAATGCTTGGTCAGGTTGGGTTTGGCAAACTGCGCCTATCAGTCAGTTATCCAAGGGCAGCGCTAGATTGCATTATCAGGTCCTGATATGTTTTTTGTTCTTGTATTAGTTCCTTTTTTTATTTTGTTAAATTTGGTTCTTGTTGTTTCCTGAATAGGAATGTTAATAGTTGATTCGGATTAAAGATGTTAGTTTGTGTTGGATCAGTCTTTGCCTAACAGAGGAGAAAGGTACGCTTATAAATCTCCAAACTGGTATCTTTGATTTTGGTTTGCCTTGAATGATAGATATGTTGATTCTTAATTATTTACACAACAAGCTATTCAACATTGCTTTTGTTTGTTAGATTGATAATTGTTTTATATGTTTTAGTTGGTATGAGTAAAATGACCCGCGCTTTGCTGGGGGAGTATTATTCAATTTTAATAAATTTTATTTATCTAAATTATAGCACAGAAAAATTTAAAATAATTGAATATTAAAATCTATTTAATTTTACTGTTTAATGGCCATTTTGTAGATAAACAGAAATCCATTCAATTTCACTGTTCATATGACCAGTTCAATAGCTAAACAATTGAGCAATGTAGGCTTTCCAAATTTTTTCCCAAATGGTGAGGTATCAACATCACGTAACTTACCACATAATCTCATGATTTATAAGATGTTGACACCTCATGTACCAACAACATTTGGGAAGAAATTTGGGAAACCTAGCATTACTCCTATTCAATTTACTGTTTAACGGCATTTTCGTAGATAAATAGAAATATATTTAATTTTAATGTTCAATGACATTTTTGTAGATATGTAGAAATCCATTCAATATTACTATTTATATAAACAGATCAATTTTAAGAGCTATTTTAGTATATATAATATAATATAATATTATATTAAAATTATTAATATTAATATAATATAATATATTCAATGACATTTTTGTAAATAGAAATATAATATTATATTATATATTCAATGGCATTTTTATAAATAAACCAAAATCAATTTAATGGCATTTTTGTAAATAAATCAAAAGCAACACAATTTCACTGTTCATACTTTCATATAAGCAGTCAAAATTGTGTTTTGTGTTTTAGTATATACTAGTAAAATGACTTGTGCTTTGCTGCGGGAGTATTATTCAATTTAAATAAATTTTATTTATCTAAATTATGACACAGAAAAAATTAAAATGATTGAATATTAATATGTGAAAATAAGAATCTATTTAATTTTACTGTTCAATGGTATTTTTGTAGATAAATAGAAATCCATTCAATTTCACTGTTCATATGAACAGTTCGATAGCTAAACAGAAATCTATTCAATTTACTGTTTAATGGTATTTTTGTAGATAAATAGAAATCTATTTAATTTTACTGTTCAATGACATTTTTATAGATAAGTAAAAATCCATTCAATTTCACTGTTCATGTGAACAGTTCAATTTATAATAGACATGACGCTGGTTCGGTTCGAACCGTCGAACCGAATCGGAACCATCGGCGGAACCATGACGCTGGTTCGGTTCAATTTTTCCTGTTTCGGTTTCGGAACCGGTACCTGGGAGATTCTCATTTTGGAGGAACCGCTCAGTTTCAACTGGACCGGATTCGAACCGGGCCGGAACCGGCGGTTCGGTTCCGGTTCGAACCGGGTGGACCAACTTTAATTTCTTTTAAAAAATAAATTTGATTGAACCAATAAAATAATTTATTTACTTTATTTTATTTTGTGGGTGACCCAATAAGATGCATTTACAAATTACAATTTTACATATCTAATTTTTTATGAAATAAGATTAAATAAAAATAAAAAAATAAAAAAAAAGGAACAGGAACCGCCAGAACCGGACCAGAACCAGATCCGAAACCTGAACCGGCGTCATGCCTAATTTATAATATTCAATGGTATTTTTGTAAATATTGATATTAATATAATAATAATAATAATAATAATATATTCATTGACATTTTTGTAAATAAACCGCAGTGGTATTTTGTAAATAAATCAAAATTCAATTCAATTTCACTGTTTGAAATTGAAAGTCTTGTTTTAGATAAATAGAAATCTATTTAATTTTACTGTTCGATGATATTTTTATAGATTCCATTTAATTTCACTGTTCATGCGAACAGTTTAATTTATAATAGACATGACGCCAGTTCGGTTCGAACCGACGAACCGAACCAGAACCGCCGGAGGAAAATCGGAACAGGAACCGGAACCGGTACCGGTACCGGGGCGGTTCCGGTTTCGGTTATCTTTTTAGAGGATTCCGGTTCGAACCGAGCGGTTCCAACTTTAATTTAAAAAAAAATTGAACCAATGAAATACATTTATTTACTTTATTTTATTTTGTTGGTGACCCAATAAGATGCATTTACAAATTACAATTTTACATATCTAATTTTTTTTATGAAATAAGATTAAATAAAAATTTTAAATTTTAAATAAAAAGGAACCGGAACCGTTGGAACCGGAACCGAAACCGACGTCATGCCTAATTTATAATATTTAATCGTATTTTTATAAATATTAATATTAATTATTTAATTATTTAGTATATATATTAATTAATAATATTATTATTATTATATATTCAATGACATTTTTATAAATAAATCAAAAATAACTTCAATTTCATTGTTTGAAATTGAAGTTGAGTTTTAGTATATATAATAATTGGTAGAGCTTGTTGAACTTTTCATATTTCTCTCGTTTTGTGTTAATTTTATTGTGTTTTGATGATAATGTATGGCTGAAATTGTGAATTAATTGAACGTATTTTCTTATCTTTCATGAGAATCTGAGCGGAACATGGAAGTATTAAATTGAAATCCTGTGGAAGTGAAAACGCATGGGTTTTGTTTACTGCAGAGATATACAATGTGATCATCAAGATTCAAGAGTGGACTAGGTGGATCAATAAGCTGCCATCAGTTTCTGACCTTCCTCTCACACCACAATAATCTAATAGCAGCCAAGGTTTCTCCATTTTTTTTATGTGTCATTATTATTATTAAACAAAATGCTCAGATTTTTTTAGCTTTCTACTTTAGAGTTGGTCTGATTAGGATTTATGCGTTATGGTAATTCTTGAAGCTTTTAAGTTTTTTATGGTTATCTCTATTAAGTGTCTCAAATTCAAATGTGTTCATTTTCTCAAGTTACAATTACGAAAATGCTAAAGAGGAGGAGGTTGAGAGATCCAGAGTCATACTGATGGAATTTGGATGCTCAGATACATGCCTCATATGACTCATCATTATTATGAGCAGGTATTCAATTATTTCGAAGTAAAGAATCCAATACTAGAGGTATGAACTTATTTGCTCATCGGTAATCGGTATTACAACTGTTAGCGCACAAACGTCACTACGCGGAAGCGTTGCCGGATAGAACACAAACAAACAATAGCAAAAGAATTAAGATGAAGAAGAAAATAAATCCAAACACACAACACAAGAGTTTTTACGTGGAAACCCAAATCGGGAAAAAACCACGGCCGTCAGGACGACAAGAAATCAATCCACTATGAAGAAAATTGTTACAACTTCACTCTCAGGATTTTTCTCTCTCTAACCCCAAACCCAATTACACCCAATGCTCTCTTTGAGATCTCTCTAAATAATTGCTAATTTGCTCTACACCAAATAGCCTAGCTATTATGGTATATTTATATGAATTACAGGAAGTTTAAATCAACAAGGAAATCCTTTTCCTATACATACAAGATTTCCTTGTTTCACATAAATAATATTTCCTATTTATGACAAGTTATCTTGTAAAGGAGAAATCCTTATTCTATAAGCATAAGACTTTCTTATTCTAATAAACATAAGAACTTCCAGAAGAAAACCTTTCCTTTTATCGCCAACATTCCTGATCTGGACAAAATTCGTCATTACCGCGGTCTGGGTCGCGGTTGGCCACCCGCGACCTGGACCGCGGAAAGCTACTGATGTCCACCGCTCAGAATACCGCGGTTGGTGTCTTTGCCTCCGCCGCGGTCTGCACCGCGCTCTATTCACTGGAATGTACCGCTGTCTGCACCGCTCCCTATGCACGTGTCCGCAGCGCGGTCCACGTAGCGGTCTCTTCAGAATTCGTTTCTTCAGTTCTTCTTCGGTTTTCAAGCCTCCCTCAATCTCGATCTCATACTTCCAAACGTGTCCCACGTCTCCAGGAAGTCTTCGCATTGGTGAATCTCGTTTGATAACCATTGGAAATTCAAGCCATATCCAACAACAACCACTATCACCCTATTGTATATCACCAAAGGTAGCGAAGCTGTTTTATGCATTAGTAGTTGCAATCTTGTCTTCTGCAATTCTTTTCATCTAATTTAAATTTTAGTATCTATTGTTGTTTGATTGGATGTACTTGTTACTCACTTTGGTGTCATATCTTTCAATAGGTGTAATATCTTTCTTTTATTTTCAATAAAGCTATCATGTTACCCTGATGTAGTTTTGGTTGCAGTTAAATGTTGTTTATTTCTTGTATTTTCATGAATGTTTTAATTGTCATAATATTTGTTATTTTATCTTATTGTTGTTTGTCGTTTTCTAAGAATAGGTTTAGAAGGATTATTGCTTTGCTGGCAGCATAAGTTTAAGGGAAAGAATGGCATGGGTTTTAAGGGAAAGATTGTTATTTTTTGGAGAGGCGGTTGTAATGTTGTGATTTTTGGATCTCTAATATATCTTCTCTCTTTTGGAGAATTTCTTCTTCAACGAATATCTTTTTCTCCATTGATTGTTTCTGCATCAAACTGGTATCAGAGCACTCAGCAACGATCGGGTGGTTATGGCCAACGAAAGTGACAACAATCTCCAAGTTGATGATGGGAATTGTAGCTTGAATCACTACAAGAAAATGGGCTTATAGGGATGAAATTTATTGGGACGAATTTTATTCGTCCCAATAGAACGTCTATTGGGACGAAAAATATTATTCGTCTCTAAAAAGGACGAGACCTTTAGGGACGAAAAATATTTGTCCCGATAGATTGTCTATTGGGACGAAAATAATTATTCGTCCCTAAAAAGTGTAAAAATAACCGGACTTTTAGGGAGAAAAATAATTTGTCCTAATAGGATGTGTATTGGGACGAAATAAATCATTCGTCCCAATAGACATTCTATTGGGACGAAAATTATTCGTCCCTAAAAAGTTTGACATTAAAAAAAAATTATAGACTTGGGGACTTATTAAGACAAACACAATATTTGTTGCTGATAATGATTTATCGGGATTATATTTTTCTTTTTTCTTTATCATTATTTTTTTAAGTTTTTCCTAAGAGACATATTAATAATTAAATTTGCTTCACTTTTATATTAATTCAAAAAATTAAGAAAAATTATATATATATATATATTATTTCCATGTACGATTAACAATAGACCATTTGATCTGACAATATATGTTTTTTAAAAAATAGTTTAATTGCACATCACTTCTTAGTAGAGCTGGCAGTGCACCTCCGTTCCACATAAGTGATGAGGGGTTTAAATCCCACCATGCGTATTTTACAAGCATGTGTAGAGAGTTTTCTTCACGGATTGTGGAAAGTATTTATCTCCCATTATAGGAGTAGATAATTCTTGTAATATTTAAAAAAAATATAGTTTAATTAAATGCTACAATAAATGTTTTTAAATATCAATTTGTTTATTATATAAAAATAAAATTTAAATTATTGGAATTAATTTACAATAAAAAGTTAATAACATATAGAGTTTATATATAAATAATATGCAATTATTGACAAATTGGAAACATTAGCTAAGCGGATAAGTTTTGCTTCATGTGTTGGTAATTGAAGCTGTGGGTAGTGGGTTCTAAACAAATTTGTTTTTTTTTTTAATTTTAATTTCGTCCCTATAATTTTTATTTGGGACGAAATATTATTTAAAGGGACGAAAAAATTTCGTCCCTACAGGTGGTCAAAGGGGACGAAATTGTACAGGTCATCAAAAGGGACGAACCATTTCGTCCCTACAGGTTATCAAATGGGACGAATCAAAATCGTCCTTATAGGTAGTCTTTAGGGACGAATTTAACTTTCGTCCTAAAGAAGCTATTGCGATCCACCTGAAGCAACGGATTTTCGTCCTAACATAACAATAGGGACGAATTTCGGGCTATTGGGACGAAAAAAAAATCATCCCAATAGCTTTTTTTTTTTGTAGTGAATGCTCTCTAGACTGCACACATGAACTTAGATAGCATTATGACTTTTCATTTTGTAGTAAGAGTCACACATTTTGCAAAGGTCACACCTCATTCATTTTATTTCACAAGAGTCATACAATTTCATAAGAGTTGCACATTTTGTCAAAAGTCACACCTTCGATCCGATCATTTCTTTTGATCAAATTGACAACAACTCTCATTTCATCACATGCATTATTTAGAAAATATTTCCAACAATCCTCCACAATTTTCAAAATCAATACAATTTGAACTTGTCTTGCACGGGTTCGGAAAGCTAACGCATAAATGAATGTGTATTTTGGACTTGAACCTTCACTTAGTGGAAACACATCAAAATTAGTCAATGTGGCATGGTAAACAAGCTTTGAACCAGTGACCTTATCCGACTAACCAGACACATCTCACACATAATCTTTCATCTTCTTGCCACAAAATTGATAAAATGTCAAAGATAAACCCTAAATATTAATCATTTTAATTAAAATGTCCACAATTTGTTTGATTTAGAGTTCTTCACCTAGATTTGATTTTGTGTGGGTTTGAAGAGAAAAATTTAATTAAAATGGTTATTAATATTTCGAGTTTTTTTTGTTTTTTGAATATCAAGATTCAAGATATATTACTGATAGCCAAACCAGGCAAAAGAAGACAGCAAGAAAGAAGCTGAGAAACAGCCAGACCACAAAGACAAGACAAAACGCAAGCAAGCTGGAAAAAGAACAGCAGCAAAAAACAGAAACCTGAAACAGGACGCCACACACCAAGGACAAAAAACAAAGCTCAAGTATGACCCCACTGAACAAAATCGCCATCCTCACTAGAACCCTTCTTGGCCAGCAAATCAGCAAACTGAGTTAGAGGCTCTCGAATTATAAATGACAATAGCATTACTCAAAGAAGACAGCAAAACATGAATGTCCTGAATAATATGAGGATGTCTAATACTATCCAAATCACCCTCATTAACCCACTCCACCGCCACCTTAGAATCGCTGACAATGGATATACATCTATTCCTCAAATCATTATTCGAAGCACAAAGAGAGCACGCCTTATGAATCAATCTCAGCAGTAATAGCATCGGAGATTCCTAGAAAAGAAGAAAACTGAAAATAAAATTCGATACAAACAGAACATGAATTCGGATTACCATACACCATTGGAATCCAAACTCCAGCAATGGAAGCGGATCGAACACCTGGGATTGATCACCAGTGGGAGAACGATCACGGATCGGAAAGTTCTCTCTTGCCACAATGCAATTACCCACACTCTTATTGAAGATGAGAGAAAATCGTACCGATTTTCTCCACATCTATTTGTGTCTCTCACTCGGTATTGTCTCTCACAATACTGGCACACATGCACACTAGCATTGTATCACGCTATTGCACACATATTTGCTGCACACTTGCCTCATGCATATTTGCATACACGCATATAGCACACATGCACTTCTTTTAGCAGCCAGACCTTATACTCGTTCTCTGTGTAATTTTGTATACTTGTATATATCAGATTCTTCAACTGATACCTTTATCACATAAAACTGCTCATGCAGTTATAAAAGTTGGTGCATGGGCTTTGCATGTGTTGGGCTAGGTGGTTTGGGCTTGGTGTACTGGATTTTGGGCTCTCCATGTATGTTTGTGATTTTGGGCCACTTGGGTGTATAATGAGTCTCCAACCCATATCCAAATATACTAACATCTCCCACTCGCACCAGTGTGGCCAACACACTTTTACCACAAGTCCATCATGGGCGCAACATTATTAATCAATATCTATCATCCCTTAAAGTGGTGTAAGATGTGATACATAGAAAGGATCATTTGAGCATTTAAAACACAAGTATTATCATCATTATCAAAATGTTCATACAGGTAAATGCATTGTGTGACCTATGAACAATCAATATATATAAGGGAGCTAACAATCTCAAATGTAAATTCTCTATTTACAAGAGATAATATTGTTCATTATTGTATCATAGATTTAATTTATAATTTTTATTAGTCTGAAGCATACTTAATACCTAAAAAAAACTATGTTTGACTTTATCACATTTTATGTATTCACAATTGTATAACCAAATACAATTGGCCGGCCAGTGAATACATAAGTCAAATAAAAATTCATTAAAGCTTCCTATTTCAACTTTATCTCTCGGTCTCCAGAACAACTGCTCCCTAGACGTGCCACATAAGTTGAATTATCATAGCCATAGAAATAACACGCTAAAGGTGCTAACATTATCCTGTCACTTCAAAATAGAATGAATGGTCATGGGGACACCGTTTGAAGTTAATGTAAAACTTCAGTGGAACTTACACAATGAGGAAGCAGGGATTCATTCTCTCATTTTCCACGTCGGTCACTTATAGCACACGTAGTATGAAACACATGTTACAGTGAATTTCATTCTAAATAAGAATGCATATGTCTTTATATCATTCACTGTACAGATCTTAGTCCAGTCACAACTCTCATGACTAACCTGAATTCTTAAACGCTCGCCCCTCTTCGGCGCTACATTAAGATCTCACATCTGGCTTGATCAGGTATCAATGATAGTGGGGTCTATCATGATCGGTTCTAAAATATATTTGTATATTTATTGTGAACCTCATATTGACATAGTCAAGGAGACAAATCATATATAGTAGCTTCGCGAGAATATATCCTACATATTCTCTAATATATATGTGTATCTTCTCAACCTGCTATCTCAGCAACTGAGGCGACTGCACGTGTAAGAATGTCGATCTCAACCTGACAACATATTTCTATTACATTATGTATGTAATTATGCTAGCATAAATAGTATTTTCCTTACTATTAAAGTTATGTCACAAACCTGTCAATCTAGGATTATATTGGTATACATTCACCAAGACAAATAAACATGACCGAGACATCTAAAAGATATTAATGAATGTAACTAGATATGAAATTTCATCTCTAGTCTTTACACTCACTCAATCAATCACAAATGTTATAATAAATTAGTTGCAATGTAATTCCTGATCTAGTTCCTTATTAAATGGTTTTCTAGTTGTTTTTCTTGCTAGATAATTTGCATGACCTTTAAGATAAATGAGTCCAATTAGTCCTCTCTGACTGATATACTCATTCTATATAGTCCAACATGACTTAATCTAGCATGCCGAAATATCAGCATAATCACCATTGTAATGAATGAAAAATAAACAAAATTATAATCGTCACTACTAACGTATAATACTATAAAACCATTAAGCAATTATCAAATACCATATGAATATAATTTTCTAAAATAATATTCATACAACCATCATGATCATTAACGATAATCCGAATCAATGAGGACAACCGCGGACACTAAAACCCAGTTAGATCTCAAGTGTATATTAGAACATTAGGGAGTACAAATTTAGGCTACCATGCAAACCCAGTTAGTAGGTACTTAACTCCAAAACTGTTCTAACACTTATACATCTTGTCTCTAATAATCTAACTTTACTCAATGTATGCTTTACAGTTTCTTATTGCATGGTATATCTTCACTTATCTACTGTTCGCAAAGGACGAGATTTAGAAAGAAAATACCTAGCCAGAAACATAAGCATACATTTGCAAATTCTTGAGTTTGGGTTTTACTCTTTTCGACTCAATGCATTCATGAACGAAAAATAACCCAACTTATCACAATTGCAACATGTTATTTTAGTTTTGTCCTTCCTCAATTCGTTATCCCTCAACTTCTTGCATATTCCGATCTAAGAACAAGTGGCTATGACTAGATTCCCTTCTCCTTTTTAAACATTCAAAACTAAAAGTTTTGTATAAGTTGGAATCTTTCCCATAAAATTGGCTAGAAGCCCTAGCCATCTCTAAGCGCTCATCTTCTACTACCGAAATGATGCGATTGATACCTGTCAAATTAATTATATATATTTTCTAACTATCAGAAGAGATCATTTCGTTTAGTCGGTGTATCATGTTTTATATCCTTATTGGAGGTTGCCACTAATTTTGGCGCTTCTTATAAGTACTCAAAACTTGATACCTTACCTACTAAAATTTAGTACTCAAAATACTACTAAAATTCCCCTTCAAGCCAAACTCTGAAAGGTAAACCATTTTACTTAAATCCTATTGTACTTTTAAAACATACACGTAAGGCTAGTATTTAAGTTACTCCACAACATAATGCGAGTAATTTAACTTCTAGCTTGATAAGTCATCACATCTTGTATGTCGAGCAATAAGTACTATGCCAAGGTCCAATTATGATTCATGTTATAGTCTCAAGAGCTTCTTACTCTTAAAATACACTAAACCTTATTGTACCTCTATTCCCTAGATTACACGATTTAGTTTATCACTATCAAATTGGCCACAATATTATAGATATATAATCTATATATTATGCTAATCTATGTAGAGACATACGATCTACTATGCAAGCATATTAACTTCCAAAAAAATACACGCATTTAATTTTGCTGCAAACACAAACCGAAAAAATGATGAAACAATTTAAGATATATAATCGAAAAAGTTGTCAAAGTGCCTAATTACCATTTGTTTCCAAAAATTTAATCATCATAAATTCAGGGCAAAATTATAATTATAATATTGTACTCAACAATTTAGAATTCCCAAAACAAGTGATCATAATGGAATAATACAATGCACAAGTCCCTAGAAACATTTTATAGGTCAAATCGATTCTTATTACAAAGTAAATAAACCAAAATTATTTACTAGAGAGCGGTTTATTAAAAAAATTAATACTTCTTTGCATGCTATTCATTCTCGCTTCTCAAATTCATAACGATCATCATTGAGAAAAACTCTTCAAGTCTTCATAACTCATTTAACTGTCATTTTCTCGAATATTGGTCATCTATCGTGTGTGCAATAACTCATGTGCCTCGTACTATGAATATTCATTGTGAATGTAGTAAATCGCTTCAAATTCCTAAGAATATGGCGCTCCTCTACGATTTCTAGTTCACACGCTATCTGACCAAAATACATTGTGGAATCTTACTCTAGCTTTTCCAACCTTAAAGATCTACTAACTCTTCGGGAAATTTTATTAAAAGATTATCCCTTGCATCTCTCCACATAAAAAGCATGAGTCCAAATTGACTACGGCTATATGTCATTAATAAGATTCATGAAATCTTCTCCATTAAGACATATGAGATGATGCAGATTCATTTCAAAAAATTTCTAAGTCACTTAGAAAATTTTGTCTTTTAATAACCTTGTACATTTCCAATGTACATTCTAATGAAATTACTTATTCCCGATTTCATAATTAATTAGACAGAGAATTCTAATTGAAAGCTTTTCATTATATATAGCTCCCACTTAAGCTAAATTTCAGTGGCCAAATTTTTGTAGGAAAATTCTATGACCGTTGGAAAACAGTATCGAAATTCCTGATGGAAAATTCCACTATGGCCGAAAATGCCACCGGAAACCATCATTGGAATCCGTACCGGAAACTGTCACCAAAAACCGCATTGGAAACCATTATCGAAAACCGTGTCGAAAACTGTAACAAAAAATGCACCAAAAAATCATCATTGGAATCCGTGTTGAAAACCGTCACCGAAAAGCATACCGAAAAATGTCATTGGAATCCACGCTAGAAACTGTCGCTAGAAACTGTCATTGGAAACCGTATCGAAAACCATGCTAGACATCGTAACCAAAAACTGCATCGAAAACCATCACCATAATCTGTCCTGGAAACTGTCATTGGAAGTCGCGCTGGAAACTGTCATTGGAAACCGTGCTTAAATATGTCTCCAGAAATCTGAACCGGAAACCATCAGTGGAAACCACACTGAAAATTGTCGTCGAAAAATCGCTACCGAAAACTACCAGAATATCCATGATCAGAAACAGTGCCCCAGATCTTAATAGAAAACCGCTACGGAAACAATTGTCTAAAAAACCAGAGCCGGAAACTACTTTAGAAATCGTCGTCAGAAAATCCACAACCGGAAACCATCGTCGGAAAATCCGCAACCAGAAAACCATCGTCGAAAAATCAAAAAACCTTCGAAACCGTCATCGAAAAATCCGTAACCTGAAAACATCACCGGAAATCGTCGTCGGCAAAATCCTTAGATTTCTATGTGACACGTGTCATGTTCAGAGTGGAACACATGATTGATTCATTTCCATAAGAGAATCTCTTGACACGTGTCACTTTCTAAGTTGTCTTATATTTTGTAACCTAATTAAACCTTTGACATGTGCCTCTCTCTCTCTCTCTCTCTCTCTCTCTGTCTCTGAGTGAAACATGTGAGTGAAGCATGGCCACATGAAAAACTTCAGTGTCATCCCCACTCTCAGCGGAGGGGTGTGTGACACAGTCGCTGCCTTTTCGACGTTTCCCGATAACAGGATCATCACCATTTGACTCGTATTGGCATGGTGAATCTAAAGATTCCAACGTTTATGACGTTTGGGTTAGAGGTGAATCGCACTCACCGTCTGTAGGTGCGTGGCACATGTTCTTCATGTTCTTCACCAAAGTTCAGATTATGATTTCGAATAGAAATTTTCAAAATTGTTTTTCTCCCTCTATACTTATTCAAATTATGCACATGACCTATCGTTGGAAAGCTCTCGGAAAGCTCTATCTTATGGTACCATGATCGTAGAGAAATAAAAAAAAATGACAATTCAATGAGGCTTAGTCCCGATTACAGTCACGGGTTTCATATTTTAATTCTTCAAAAATTCTCAAAATTTTGAAGTCAATATATAACATGCATTTCCAGAACATTATATAACATATATATGTATACATACATGCCATAAAAAATGAAATATAACAAGTGTGTGGTGTTATGCCATTATTGAATTGTGAAGCATTCAAACTTAAAAAAAAAAAATTCCTAAACATGACATTTCTACCGGAATACAATCCCAAATATATGCTCTGATATCAATGAAAATAAAATTCGATACAAACAAAACATGAATTCGGATTACCATACACCATTGGAATCCAAACTCCAGCAGCGGAAACGGATCGAACACCTGAAATTGATCACTGGTCGGAGAACGATCACGGATCAGAAAGTCCCCTCTTGCCACAATGCAATTAACCACACTCTGATCGAAGATGAGAGAAAATTCTACCGATTTTCTCCACATCTATTTGTGTCTCTCACAATATTGGCACACATGCACACTAGCATTGTATCACATTATTGCACACATATTTGCTGCACACTTGCCTCATGCATATTTGCATACACGCATATAGCACACGTGCACTTTTTTTAGCAGCCACACCTTACACACGTTCTTTGTGTAATTTTGTATACTTGTATATATCAGTTTCTTTTATCACATAAAACAGCTTATGCATTTATACAAAGTTGGTGCATGGGCTTTGCAGGTGTTGGGCTAGGTGGCTTGGGCTTGGTGTACCGGATTTTGGGCTCTCCATGTATGTTTGTGATCTTAGCCCATTTGGGTATATAATGGGCTCCGACCCATATCCAAATATACTAACAAAAACAGATACAGAACTTTGTCGTTAGAATCCCTCAAGACATCGTCCATACCAGCTGGGCCTGGAGAACCCTTCACCGAGCCATCAACATTAAACTTTAAGGAATCTAGAGGAGGGGGCTTCCAATGGTCAGAAATCTTCTTATTACAAGGATTGAAGTCCAGACATCAATCACCCATATCCAGCAAGAGAAGAGAAAGAGGATCCGAAGAGCCTTTGCCATGGTGTTCAAACCACCGAACCACTCGAAACTTAACCATATCAATTGATTGATCAATCGATTGCTCTTTGCCGTGAAAGACCACTTGATTCCTCGCCTCCCGTATTGACCATAAAACAGAGAAAAACAACACTTTCCAAGCTCTCTCCTGCCTCTTTGAAGGACACAAACCCAACCATCCTCTCCACCAATCTTTGACCGAACCCGAAGAACAGCAAGAAACCTTCCAGCAGTTCATACTTCCCATCTAAAGACGCTTGGTCCACGGGCATTTGAGAAGTAAATGGTCAACAGTTTCCATACCAATATTGCACATGCTACATTGGAACCCCCCATCCACATCGCACCCAAAATTAATCAGAACGTCTTTGACAGGGATTCTACCTCTCATGACCTGCCAAGCAAAAAAATCGACTTTCGGAGGACAGGTACCTTGCCAGATATCGGCATGGTCCTCCACAGCCGTCAAATCCAAACTTTCTAGTCTCTTGCTAAACGAGATGACAGAGAAGCAACCTTTTGAGTCAAAAGACTAGGTAATTGTGTTAGGGATTAATCTTCAAATTACAATTTTTTCAAAGAAAGTCATGAAGCAGTGCCATTGATCAATCTCCCAATCAAAAAGTTGCCTTCGAAGCTCCACCTTCCAAACCCAGTTATCCCCAAGCCACTGCCCAAACTCAGAAATTTTCCCTGTCTTTTTTATAGATTGGATGTATACATGAGGCTAATTTTAAAGGGGTAGAATCTAGGGATGGCAAAAACCGGGTCCGGGCAGGGTATACCCGGATCCGGCAGGGTATCCGGGTTTGATAAGACCATGTATCCATCTGGAAAAAATCCAGATATTGCAATCCGGGTACCCGGTTCGGAAAGATCCGGCCGGGTATCCGGGTATCTATACTCGAATTTTATCCCTTTTTTTAATAATTTTTTTAAATGAAACCAATTGATTCATTTATTATTATTTTTTTAATCATTTATTTATTACACAACCATCAATGAAATTAAGGGGTTGTCCGGTAGGCCTCTTTTGGCCTGTTTTTGTTTTTGATTTTCGAAAACAATTTCAAATTTGTGTTCGTTAAGGGTGCGTTTGGCACCTGGATGGGACGGGATGGGACGAGACGGGACATGACAGGACAGCTGTTCCATATTGTGTTTGGAATGCATGAGACAGAACTGTTAACTGTACTGTTATGTGTTTGGTATGGCTGGGACAGGACGGGACAAGAGGTTCAAATGACCAAATTGCCCTCTTTTGTACCAAAAAAATTTTCAAATATTATTAAATTAAAACTAATTAAAAATCATTAAAAATTAATATTTTCTTTCATTTTCTCACTTCCCAAACACCACAAAATGAAATTCCAATGAAATTCCACAAACAAAAACAACAAATCAATTCCACAAAATTCATCCTAATAATTAATTTGTTTTTAAATCAATTAAACAAATAAAAAAATCTGGAATACAAACAACGAAAAATATTCTGGAAAAATTGAATTCCCATAAATCATCATGATCATCAACGGTCAAACCAAACATACAATACAAATCAGAAAAAAAATATGAAACAACACAAATTTGGTAGTTCATCAACACCAAACCAACACAAATCTGAAAACAAATCAAAAAATTGTGAGAAAGAGAGAGAGGGGCGTCGGCGAGGAGCAGCCGCGGCGGGCGTCGGCGAGGAGCAGTTGCGGTGGGCGTCGTCGAGGAGCAGCTGCGGCGGGCGTCTGCAAGGAGCAGCAGCGGCGGGCGTCGGCAAGGAGCAGCAGCGGCGGGCGTCGTCGAGGAGCAGCAGCAGCGGGCGTCGTCGAGGAGCAGCTGCGGCGGGCGTCTGCGAGGAGCAGCAGCGGTAGGCGTCGTCGAGCTGCAGCGGCGGGTGTCATCGGTAGGCGATGTCGACGACGATCTGATGCGGCGTGAGAGAGAGAGGGGTGGAGCAGCTGAGGAGAGTGATGAAATGAAAACTGATGAAGATAGTTTTTAATTTATATTAGGTATTTTTGTAATTTTTTGAACTTTTGAGGGCAAAAATGTCTTTTCCAGACTTGTCCCATGCATGGGACAAGTCTGGCCTAGGGTCTGGGGTGGGACAACTTTTTATGGTTTTTGTCCCACCTTGTCTCGTCCAGTCTCAAGCTTATGACGAGCCAAACGTGGGACAACAAAAGGTTGTCCCGTCCCGTCCCGCGTACCAAACGCACCCTAACCGTTTTTCATTTTATTTTTAAAAAACAAATACAAAATGAAAAACAAAATCAGTGTTAAAATTGAAAATTTTGAAAAACAATTTTTAGATGTTTTTCATTTTGTTTTTCGTTTTGATTTTCACTTTCAATTGTCTTATTTTTTTTCTGCTTCATCTTCATTCATCGACTCTTCTTCTTCATCGTGGAGCAGCAGATGCCGGAGTTCTTTTTCTTCTTCGTGGGCAGCCGATGCCGAAGTTCTTCTTCTTCGTCGTGGAGCAACAGACGCCGGAGTTCTTCTTCTTCTTCGTGGGCACCCGAAGCCGGAGTTCTTCATCTCCTCCTCGTCTTCTCTCTTCTTCTTCATATCTCTCTTCTTCTTCTCATTCTGTGAGCACTCTCTTTATTTTATTTTTTAATTAATTTGGAGATCTGTAGTTTAGGTTTAGGAGAGCCCAAATCTCATTTTTGAAAAACAAATTATAAAAGAATTGGGTCATTGGAGATTTGCTGAGATCTACATGCAGAGATCCAAATCGCACAAAATCTCCATTTTATAAGATAAAAGTTTTAAAAAAAATGATCAATGGAGATCTGGTGAGGAGATCGCACCAGATGTCCTCCAGATGGATGAGATGCAACAACTGGTGATGGTGAGTACAGCGGCTGTGGCACATTGGTGGTTACAGTGGCAGAGCTTGATATTTTTTATGGGTTTTGATATCTGAGAATAAAACCGTAATATAATCAGTACTAAATTTTGGTGTGAATGTGTGATGAATTTGGAGGTATTAGAATCTGTTTTTTTTTCCCTCAAAGTTTTACAAGAAACAAATCCGTACTAAGCTCCAATTGTGATGAATCAAATTAGATATATATTTTAAAAATATATATTTTTTAATTTTCTTTAATTCCCAGTTTCAACTTGAATTTTAAATGTGTATGATGTTATTTGATAATTATTTGAGAAGAATCGTTGACTCACTTTTATTCAAATTAAAAAATTATAATAGAAAAAATAAAAGAAAAATTACAATCGTTGATATTTTTCGGTTAACCTATCAGACGTGTTTTTTACGTTTTTATTTTTAGAATACAGATTTCAATACATACTACCAGAGGCATTTTCAGATTTCGAAATTGAAACCAAAAACACTGTTTTTATTTTCGTTTTTTTTTTTCTAAACATAACGAATGAAAAACGCATACAGGACGGGCGCACCCTAAAGATCTACAAAATCAACAAAACAAAACAAAACAGAGATATCAAATGTCCCAATTGTTCTTAAATGCTATTTTCACATCAGAACAGAAACCAAAGCAAAAACAAACCGCTTACCTATATCTTCTAGATTCTCGAGAGATGCAGTGGATGTCAGACAAGACTCACCGCTTCGAAGAGATCGGTTCTTGGAAACTTGGGTGGTCACAGCTTTTGTATTGAATTCACATTAAAACTGTTTGTTTATTGTGACAAATACCAAGACCAATATCAGAGAATTTTTCTTGGAAAACTGAACTCTGAACACCTAAAAAAAAATAATAATAAGGTTCATCAACTGATGAAGAAAATCTAGCTGGTATGTTTGTTTATGGCAAAATTCCCCAATTTGACCCGAAAATTAATAGTGTTTTCGAAACTGTCCCATCTCAATAAGTTTTCTTTTTTTATCCAAGAGAAATAATATTTTGACAAGTATACCCTTATCTACTTGTCAGGCGATTTTAATATTTTATTTCCATCTCAGATTTTATTTCCCTCTCATATTTATTTCTCTCTCAGAGTCTCAGATACAAGTATTTCACTCTTAGAATTTTCTTTAAACTCGTAAGGTTTTTGTAAATCTCTAGATCATATCTGTGAAGGGTTTCTAATCTAAAGAAGGTACGTTATATTTTTTTGTTTAAATAACTTTCTGAAACATTAGTTCATTTTTGTTGTTGCATTTTCTTTTATTTTTCTAGTAGTTAGGAGTGGTTGTTCTAGACTTGTTGAAGTGACCGTAAATTTCCAGAATGAACACAAGCATAAAAAATTTACCAGAATGTTTACACGATAGAATGGTTGATTCATATTCCGGCTTGTAACCACCCATACATTCACCTTTAAAAAAAACCATTTCATATATATTCATTTTATATGCTATACAGCGTGTAATCATTCTCCAATTTGATCATGTAAGCATGCATTGTAACAACGTGTAAGCATTCACATTAAGCGTGTAAACATGTAGAGATATCAGCGTGTAAGCATCAACATTGTTGAGTGTGTAAACATGTCGAGATGGAAGCGTGTAAAGCATTCATATTGTTGAACGTGTAAAAATTTAGATATGACAGCGTATAAAAATTTAGAGATGGCATCTTGTAAACATGTAGAGATAGCAGCGTGTAAACATGTAGAGATAGCAGCGGTGAAGTATGTAGAGATAGTAGCGTGTAATGATGATTACAAAGTGGCGTGTAATCATTCCATATCATGTAATCATTCTGAATCGTGTAATCAGACTGTTTTGATACTTCACTGGTCAACATATATATCCAAACACATAATATTCACACACAATTTGCATTGCAACTATATCCAAATAACATACTATTCCATTAATAATTTGTGGTCTATAATACAAACTAATGAAAAGGCAAAGAGTTGGCAGAGATATCCCGAGCCATTTGTTTTCTAAAGGCAAAGATGTTATCTTGGTTGAAATCAAAGTTGAGATCTTTGTTCATCATTACATACTCTAATCCCTTAAGCATGAAACCACCACAACTGTTACCGTCTGTCTGACATGGGAATATGTGGGGGGCCAATCTGACAGCCTTCATACAATTCATATTTTGCGGCCGCCGTTTACTAACTTCATAGTAACCAAACGCACTGCAAATGAGTGGGAACAAGCGACGTAAAGGCAAAACCTGATGTTCTCGATACTTCGGGTAGTTAGGCTGTAGATGTGCTGCTGAGTCAAAAATTGTAATTACCCAATCGTTGAGACGAACAACACATAATACCGAATGGCTATCTCCCACGTTGCAAGGGACTAAAACCTGTTACAAACAAAGTTGTTTCAGCTGATACAGTGAGTAAATATGTATTCAATTGAGTAATTAAAGTATCTTACGTCATCAACATTCGCCTATGGCGTCCCCCAGGCTGGTTTCTGCCCGATAGCATAGATAATCAAGTCTGTCGGGACTTCGAATTCCTTCGGGTATAATGGTTCCAGCAATGGTCTATGGAAATTTTGCTTAAATGTACTCCAAATCTTGCTTAGGGAATCCTGCACGAAATTACATAACGGGTCAGTTAGCATAAACAATGAAGAATCCTGCAATCTTGGTCAGTAGAAACCGATAAATGTACAATAAAATGTACTTACGAAGAAAGCGCAATCAACTATAGCTACTTTGCGTGGAAAGCGTCGACCTTCGATTGGGTCTTGTTTCCGCTTACACAGCAAGTTTATGTACGCATCCACATGTACTGCGCTTGAAATAAACCCATCATGTAATGTGGCATATCCAAGTAATGCCCAAAACAACTTTACACACTCTATTGTACAAGGGGTTACACACTACATTGTAAACCCATTTTAGCGTGTAACCATTATAGGTCATTTACAAACAAATCAATCTAACAATCTTTACACGCTATACATTAAACATCATTACATGCTTGATTGTACAAGGGATTACACGAGTGATTGTAATCCCATTTCAACGTGAACTAAAAATTGCAATCTTTACACACTGTACATTAACCATCATTACACGCGTGATTGTACAAGGGATTACACGCGTGATTGTAATCCCATTTTACCGTTAACTAAAAATTGCAATCTTTACACACTGTACATTAACCATCGTTACACGCTGGATTGTACAAGGGATTACACGCGTGATTGTAATCCCATTTTACCGTTAACTAAAAATTGCAATCTTTACACGCTGAACATTAACCATCGTTACACTCTGGATTGTACAAGGGATTGCACGCTCGTTGTATACCCATTTTAGCGTGTAACCATTCTGGGTCATTTACATACTCACAGAAATCAAACCCAAAAACTTTACATTACATTACACGCTGTAGAATGAAAATAACGATTGATCTAGTACCAAACATACAATACCTATCTAGACTTCTATAACATAACAAGTCATCTACTACCAAACATACAAGTGTTTACACGCTGTATAACAAACACGATGACTTGCACTAGGGTTTACACGCTCGATTGTAAAGTAAATTTAGCGTGTAATCATTCTGGGTAATTTGAAGCCTAATCTAAGAATTCAATCATACAAAACACAGACATTGTTCACAAAAATATAACCTAAAGTTCAACAATCTCTAATTGAAATAAGGCACATACCCACATAGTCTTTCTATCTCCACAACGAAACTCTTTGTTGATGAACAGTTCGTTGGGGACAAACGAATCCCGTCTCCGATCTTCTTTCTCAGTCCACACTATTTTCTCTCTCTAAAAACCACTTTCTAAGTGAAAAATACCATTTTCTCAAAACCGCTATCTTTTTCCAAGTTTACACGCCAAAATGGTTTGTAATTTCTTTTAATTTTTAGATTTTGTATTTCATTAAGGATTTCAAATTTTAAAAAAAATCACCGTTCATTGAGTGCCACATTAGATATGTATTAAGGGCAAACTTGTCCGAAAGACATTTCTCTTAGATAAAAAAAGAAAACTTATTGAAAAGCAATAGTTTTGAATTTTCCCTTAATTTTATGCCTATTTATGAATTTTGCCCTTTGTTTATCAACTCCAATCATGCATCATCTTTCATTTTTTGTGGGGATTTTTTATTACACTGTTGAGAAAATAAATAAAAAATGAAAATAAATGGAAGGAGCATTTGGGTTTTCTCGGAGGAAAGCTCTCCTTGATGAATTATCAGAAAGTGTTTTTGAGCTTCATGGGTCCTCACCATTATCTTTTTCCCACCCTCACTTTTCTCCTCTGTTGCAGACATCTTCAAATGGATATTTGGGTGTGAATTTACTATGGAGCTTATCATACAAGAGCAGCCCCATGATGTATGAACAGTATGATTGAAAAATATATATAGCTAAAATTAGGGATGGCAATGGGGCAGGTTCGGGGCAGGGTGGCCTTCCTCGCACCCCGCCCCATTTATTTTTTAAAAACCCATCCCCTCATAAAACCCCACCATTGATGGAGCGAGTTGGGGCGGGGCTGGATACAACGGGAATTGCTTTCCTCATCCCCACCCATTAACCCCATTTATAATTTTTTTATTAAAATAACAAATATATAACCATTGAATATGATATAAAATATAAAGTAATAAATAATTCCATTAAACTATTAAAAAACATCTCATAAAATTCAATCATTTTCAAACATAAACGTAGAGTATGAAGTCAAACGTAAACATAAATATAAACATAAACATAAAGTCAAAACATCTTGTGAGGTTGAAGCTTGAACGGTGAACTTCGAGTTGTTTGAGGATTAGAGACTTAGAGTTACAGTTAGCGGTTAGGGTTTTTTTAATAGTATTTTGTTTTGTTACTTTATATTAAATAACAATGAAGAGGTGTAAAGTTATGGTTAATGTATTTATATATTCCTTTTTTAGATATATTTATTTTCTTTGAAACTATGTAGTTTAACTAAATATTATTTTAAGATGGGTGGGGAGGGGTGGGGAATATAAAACTCATCCCCGCCCCATACTCATTGCAGGTTATACTGTATATCCCCATCTCCGCCACATCCCCACCAAATTGAAACTCATCCTCACCCTAAAAGTGCGGGTCTCCATGGGAAATTTTGCCATCCCTAGCTAAAATTAGGATTTGTTAAAAAAAAAAATTAAAACCGGGTATCTAGGTATACCCGGACCTGGACAGGAACAAAACTGGCCCGGGTACCCGAACAACCCTCACCTGATGCTGGGTAAAGAGCATCTCGGTTTTACCCTGGATTTTCGGCCCGGGTACCCGGCCCTGCCGAGTTGAACTGCCATCCCTAGTAGAATCCTAGCAAATGTCCTCCCAAAAAAGGGCCCTGTGACCATCACCAACAGTGACAGATAAACCATCCTTCAAAACTTTCATCGTATTGGAGCCCTCAAGGAAGAGGCTACCAACAGCTTTGACAAAAAAAGACGTCGCAGAAGAAGTCCTCATAACCCACGAATATTTAGAGTTAATCTTGATATTTTAGAGTGTGTAAATAATAAATTATTAAATTTCAATTTTTAATAGTGGGTGTTGAGGGTAAATGGGTGTGCTAAAAACTATTTTGGGTGGCAATAGAGCCACCCCTTCACTTATGATAATATGATCAATTTTTTTTTTGTTATTATAATATGATCAATTATTGGTACAAATATTAGTTAGCTATATAATAATAATCTATATCAACCAAAGTTAATGAAAACATTCTTTATATATTATATAAGTTATAACACGTTATGGCGATTCGAACATAGATGAGATATTGTTAAACTGAATAAGTGCTCTTTACCGTATAACTGCACTTATTTTGATACAAATATTGAGTAATTTTTGTAATGAAACAATAAAAACTATAATGTTTAATTCTCCACAATGAACATATCAATAGATTAGCTAGATTGATATTATTTCAAACAATATGAATAATATTAAAATGATCTCCAAAGTCCAACATATAAATATTTCAATGACATTTTATTCGCGGCCTTGCGCCTGTGGCTAAAGAATGTTAAAACAAGTGTAGCAAGCTTTGTTTTTCATATAAACAAAAGAGTGAACCAGTCAAAGCATCTACATTAACAAACTTTCAATCAGAGGAATAAGATGGGATAATTAAAAAAACAAAAAACAAAAAAAAACATGCAAAAAAAAAAAAAATTAATAGGTATTCAGCTGACGTTGCTCAAATATGGCATTGAAAATGTCCATTCTATCTCGTTCAACAACTATACCAATGTCAAGTCCACCGTCGTCGTCTCTACTCTCAGAAATGGAAAAGCATCTATAAGCATCAATATGAACCAGATCGAATTTTCTTGGTCTCCCCCAACCAAAATCAGTGTTATAGACTTGGAATTTCGGTGAGCTAGCAACGGTAACAACAATGCTACGTTGGAATGCGTGATTGACTTTTGATCTCGAGTTATCAAAACCTTCTAGTACTCTTAATTTACCCAGTTCATTGATTTTTCTTCCAATAGCTTTTGCAGCAAAAACAATCCCACTTTCTCCCATTAAATCTCTCCTTTTAGCTGGTACGAGAATGGTTGTCAAACAGTTGCCAAAATAGGTTGCTGGTATTTCAGACAAAAGCCGTTCTCTACAATCTACTTGAGCGAGGAAATGGTAAACCACATCATCATCTGAACTACCATTGATTTTCTCATGTAACTTCATTAAATTTACCCACGTGAAAGCACACGTTACGGCAAATGATGATATGTGTATTTGCTGATCATGATCTAGTTCGTTGCTTTTGCTTTGAGTAGTTTTGACACAATGCTTTAGTTCATCAATTTCAGCTCGCTTTAACGTCAACGTGATCTGAACAAGTTCATCATGATCTGGAACATCGCCGCTCAGGCCTGAATGCCCATGACTCTGAATATCTTTCCAAATGATAGATGAGAATCCATTTGGATCTTGGATGATGTCCTTACTACAATAAGGCAACGAAAGGGAGCTGCTGGGGATCAAACCCTGATCTCCTTGTAGTGGTGATTTGTGAATGGATGCCCAGAATTTCATGAAATGATTGATACTCCTTCCATCTGCTGCCAAGTGGTTAGACGTTACTCCGACAGAAATGCCTGAGTTTGCAAACACGGTGAATTGAATGGACATAACGGGCGCCACGTGTGTGGTATTTGACGACGATGGACGGATTAACGGAAGTTTTGGGACAAGAGATTTCAGTGTTTTAACATCTCGTGCATGTTTGCCAACAAGAAGATGGTTAAAATCAGCGTCGGATTCAGTGACGACAACTTGGACGGCGGCAGCATCTCCTTCGTTGAAAAGAATATAGGGCACGTGGGGTGGAGGAGGGCACGTGAGATTACCGGCAACCGGGAAGAAATGTCGGAGAGTTTGAGAGAGAGATTCCTTGAGATGGGGAAGAACATTTTGAGTGAAATGAAGTGTAGGATGAGGGAATTCATAGAAGAAAATCCGCTGCACAGGACAAAGAACAAACCATACTATATCGAAGAATGTCAAAGGAACGATGGTTGTGGACACAGAGCCTGGTGGCGGTGCAACCTGGAATTGATCAATAACTTTGACTGTACTTGGCTGAGCTTCCATCTCCGGAAAAATAGAACTTAGGATGGTTGTATTGTATCTTCAAGAAAAAGGTCTATTGATGATATATATACACTGTGTTAAGTCTTAAAAGAGGAAAACAAAAAATGAAAAAGAAAAGGCTGTTGCAAAATTATTATTGGCACACCGCACATGGTTTCATACCTTCATATAATATTAAGAAAATCCGTATTATCTGCTCAACTTATACGTATCACGTACTTTTATATTTAACAACTAACATCTAGAAATTAAACAATGAATTTGTTACGACAAAAAATGTTCATGCTTTAGCATTATCATTTGTTTAATAACTTTGAAAATCACAAAATTAATTGGCAAGTGTGTCCCTTACATCTCTTTATTTGATTTTGAATAAAAATCCTAATTTGCTGTCAAATGTTCATGCGTAAGCGTTGTCATTTGTTTAATAACTTTCAAAATCACAAAATTAATTGGCACATGGGTCACTGACATCTCTTTATTTGATTTCGAATAAAAATCCTAATTTGCTGTCAAATATTCATGCCTTAACCATTGTCATTTGTTCATAATAATGTTATGTTTGATTTTCCCACTTAACATTTAATGGAACTTAATATATCTTATTAAGTTGTTTTGTTTAATTTTTTAAGTGACTTATAAAATTACTTATTTATAAAAGTGAAAATTTTTCTCTTTTCAATTAACTAAAAAACAACTGAATTGATATCAATTTTATATTTCCAAAACTATCCTCACTAGTCTAATAAATGTCCAGCTTTGTCTTCTCCCACAACCCTAACCATATTAATTTTTATGTGACTATATTGACACCCACAAAATGTCTCCTTACACCCATTTTTTTTAAAAATATATTATTACTTAAATAACCTATAACAAAATTACTTTTATACCAAAATAATATAAATTCATTTGCTGCAATTACAACCGGGGAAAAATGTAAACTTCTACTATCTTTTATCTTTATTTTTTCTCTAGTAAAAAAGAAAAACAATAGAAGAGGAATACACTTTGTTAATAAAAGCAAAGACAACATCACAATATCAACATCACAACATCACAATGTCAATATGACAAACAAGATAAAAAAAATTAAAAAAATAAGAATATTAATAGATTAAAGAACATATGAAAATAAAAAATAAAAGAAATTAGTCAATGTGTATATATTAAAATGTAAATATAAAACAAATAGTAGTTGAAAGGGTATAGATGTAAAATTATTTATTTTCAGATATTTATAACTTAAAAAAAACAAACAACTTATCATTTATATTAAGTTTTCAGTGAAAAAAACAAACATGTTTTTCAGTTTTCAGTTTTCAGTCACCATTCAGTCTTCAGTACAATTTAGCATTGCTCAGTATTCAGACTAGGGGTGGGCACGGTTCGGTTCGGTTCGGTTCGGTTCGGTTTTGGGCAAAACCGAAATGAACCGAAAATATTTTGGTTTACCTAAAATTGAACCGGTTTAAACCGAATAAGAAATGGTAACCGAACTGAACTGAACTGATTTTAATCAGTTAGGTTCGGTTCGGTTCATTTTGGTTTTGGGCCTAATGGGCCTTATGGGCTTAATGAGTTTTTTTAATATGTTTTTAAATTTGATGGGTTGTTGGATTCTAATTTTGGGCTAAAGTTTCTTAAATTTTAATAGTCCAAGCCCAAAAAAATCTCAAATTAAACATAACTAATAAATAATAATATTTAATGAAAGAAAAGAAGTAGGTTAGGGTTTTTTTTTCCTTATATAGGCGGATTAATCGATTCAAACCGGTTTTTGGGAAACCAAATCGGTTTGAACCGAAAAATTTTCGGTTTTCAACTTTTTAAAACCGAATTCATTCTATGAACCGAACCGAACCGAACACCATTTTTTTGGTTTGGTTCGGTTCGGTTCGGAACTTAGTGCCCACCCCTAATTCAGACAAAAAATCAAACGCAACCTAAATTTTAAAATCACAAAAGTAATTGGCAGATGGGTCCCTGACATTTCTTTATTTGATTTCGAATAAAAATCCTAACCATATATAATAATACAATAATAGTCTTTTTTAACCGGAAGACGTCATATGTCAATAGGCACTCTGTATTAATACAAAAGTTAAATAGACATTCATGATTACAATTAATAAATACAATAAATTAATTATTTAAATTGATGGTATATCCTACCTTTCCATAAACCATTTATGTCATCTCATCTCCCTCAATTTTATGTATAAAACTCATCCAAAATCTCACATTTTTTTCTATCTCATTCCATTGACTTACTCGACAAACTCAAAACAAGCAATGGAGACTTGGATACCATTGGGTGGTGCGAGGAATTTCTACATTTTTTTTTAATATTTGGTTAAATAATTTTAAGGGACATAATCATTTTCCCCTTTGTAATTTGTCATATTAGATACTTTACCTCATCTAGTTTCTGTAGTGACCATTCTCTCCCCCCCCCCCCCCAAAAAAAAAAAAAACCAAAATATTTGACACTTTACCCCATCTAGTTTCAGTATTGGTCATTCTACCCCCTGAAAATCAAAATATTAGACATTTTGCCCTTTAACTGTTAGGAATTCTGTTAGTCTACTTCTTTGACCGTTAAAAAATCAATTAAATGACCTTATTACCCTTGAACACATAATTTATGCCCCCTAATGATAACGCTAATTGTTTTGAAAGAAAAAAAAATCAAAATTAATAAAATAAAAACTAATAAAAGTATTTAAAAAAAGAATTGAAAATAAAAAACAAACAAATTTATTTAAACAAAAATTAATATAACGAATTAAATGTAAAAATAAAAAATTATTTAAAAAACTTTAATATAAAGAATGAAATGTAAAAATAATAAACAAATTAAAAACATTAATATGAAGAATAATAAAATAAAATAATTGCAAAAAACTAAAACAATATTATAATTTATCATGAAATATTGAATTGTTTTTTTATATATAAATACTGAATTTTTTTGTAGCTAATTTTTTAATTTTTTATTTTCAATTCTGTTTTTTTAAATACTTTTATTTTATTTATTCTGAATTTTTTTCTTTTAAAAAAATTAGTGGCACATTAGGGGGCATAACTCATGTGTTCAATGGTAATAATGTCATTTAATTGATTTTTGACTGTCAAAGAAGTAGACTAACGGAATTCCTAACGGTTAGAGGGTAAAATATCTAATATCTTAGTTTTCAGGGGGGAGAATGCCCATTACTGAAACTAGAGGGGGTAAAGTGTCTATTATTTTGATTTTCAGGGGGAGAATGGTCATTACTGAAACTAGAAGGGGCTAAGTGTCTAATATGGCAAACTACATGGGGGAAATGATTGTATCCCTTATTTTAATCCTTTAGTTTTTGTTTTTGTTTTTTTTTTTAATCTCACATTTTTTTCCATCTCATCCTATTGACTCTCCCTTACGAGCAAACTCAAAACAAGCAGTGGGGAGTTTGATGGCATTGGGTCGTGAAAGTAACTGCTATAGATTTTGTTTTAATATTTGGGTGAATAATTTTTATTTTTTTTGTTTAGGAAACACTTTATTAGGTAAAAAGGTAATTTTAGATTGATCATGGAATTTTAACTTTGGCGGTCTTGGATTTTCAATTAGTTGTCCACTAAGGTGTTCGCTACGGAACCATCCGGTAAAGCTAGCATTCTGTTCATCACCACCAATGCAGAAAATCAATGAACTGGTTGAGACTTATGATGTAATTTGTACTTATGGACGGTGGATTCGATAGGCAGACTATTAATATAGATAAATAGTAGGATTATAGTCTTGGTTCTAAGTGTAACATTGTATTGCCTCTTAAAAAATAATATTGTATCCACTTTGGTTTTTAGGTATCCAATACCCTGATTTTTTAAGGGAATTTACACCTTTTTCGCAATTTTTTTCTTTATAATTTTTAACCTTTTTGTTCTCTTTTCTTTTTTGGTTTTTTAGAATGTATTAATTATGCATTGAATACAAGATTATTATTCCAAAAATATTGTTTTTAAATTTTAATTATTCATATAAATGATAATAAATAAATATTTTTTTAAACATCAATTGTAATACCAAATTAATGGTAATCTGTTTTTTTTATAGAATTAATGATAAATTCTAAAAACATATTAATTGTAATATATTAATGATATTATGATAACATAACAAAGAATTAAAATAATAGGTTTTGATCAATTATTAATGGTACACATTATAAACATTAATTATTGCATTCAATTTAATAGATTTTTTTTCTAAATATATAAAATTCACTCATATTTTTTTTATAAATGGTAATAAATAATATTTTTTTTTGTAAGATGGTAAAAAAATAACTTCTACTGCTATTTGCATCTTCATAATTAGTTGAAAATTGAGAAGACTTTTGCTTACCCCCATCAAGGGGGTGAGCATTACCTCTCTTCCCAATAAATGACACGTGTTTAATGGGAAAGTTTTGATCGTAAATCACAAATCAAAAGTCAATTAAGAGACAATCATATAAATTACAAATTAATAAGCAATAACATAATTAAACCCTTCCGTGTTGGGACCTTTAGGTTAAATGCATTAATTTCAATCTATATTAACAAAACCGAATGAATATGCATTTTGTCCTAATTGACTCCTTAATTAAATATAAAATTAAATATATTCTTATTAATAATTGTTTTTCTTTTGGTATTCTTCGATTAAACATAACTTAGCCATTAGTTGGTTTTTCTTTTTTTTGAAACTTAACCATTAATGAGTTGTTTTGGACTTTTGGCTTTTATTACTATTATTAGTATTCTTTTTCTTATCATTATATATAATGAACTTTGACATTTTTATACTCTTTAATTTAATATAAAATTAAATATATTATTATTATTAAATGTTTTTTAATGTAATAATTGTTTTTCTTGTGGTATTCTTCCCAAATCATGAGTCAATTAAGATACAATCTCATATATCACAAATTAATAAGCAATCTCATAATTAATGAGATAATGGTTAAATTCTCTTAATCAATCTCATAAAATAAAAAAATAAAAAAATTTCATGTTCTAATGTTCTTCACTTTTTATTTCTTTTAAATCAAATGTATTAATTTTATTTTTTTTCATTAATAATTCAAAAAACACACTAATATTAATTGATTAATCAAATTAATTAATAATTTTGTAAATGCAAAATCAAATCTATATAATATATAAAAGCTGACCCTGACAGCGCCACGTGCCGTCTTGAGGGAGCTTCGGTATTAAATTATATATCTATATCTATATAATACCTTAAAATGGAATAGCTCTCATAGAAATACTAAAAAGACCACAATCCACAATCTAAATATTTACTAATATAGAAACTAATATTTATTTGTTACGATCCACTTAATATGATTGGTGCACTGGATTCAATGGTTTTTAAGATTCAATAAACATCACATAATAATCTCAATAATTGAGATGTTTCACATTCCACTAAATAGCCACAATACAATGAACCAAATTGGAATACCAAGAAGAAAATTTAATCAATTATTTATCGCAAACTATTTAACTCTCATAAACTAAAACCATGTGATTTTCCTCTATATATATATGCATAGCTTTACAATGTCCATATTCACTACAACAATGGTAACAACCTCCTGAGTAACAGTTTACAATTACGATGCATCAACTCTTTTTGACTCTTCTTAATTTCTGACTCTTATCCTCCTATAATGTGCTTTTATGTTTTTGGATGTCTTTTTTATATATACATTATTTTTAATGTCAAATATAATACTATTTGATATCTTGGGTTTCAATTTGGGTTATAATCGAAGGTTTTAAGAGCTAAAAAGATCAAGTTGCTACTAAACCTTTCGGTCCAAAAATTAGTTGTATCAGTAAGGATGCTATGCTTTTCTCCCTTCTTTCTATTAAATTTTTGATGCAGTTAAATATTATTAGACTTCATGTTTCTTGATTTTTTTTAAATATTTAATTTTCATGATCACTATTGAATTTGAAGGTTTCCCATCACAAATAAAAGAAAAAAAAAGGGTCCATATTCTTCATTTAATTGATTGTATTAATAGATTGAAAATGAACATCTCAGATATGAGATATTTTGATGTGGGTTAGCTTTTGAGAGGGACAGAGAGGAGCATTATCCAATAGAAAAGAAAGTTTTGATGTTTATTTTTATTTTTTTTCTAGAATATGGATGGTCAGGACAATAAAGAGATTTTTGGAGAATGATATAGAAATAGAGGAAGCTGGAGCGTACAATGAGAGAAAGGGAAGTAGTTGAGTGTTTGAGATGTTTTGATCAGAAACATCAGATCATGACAGAGAATTTGGGTTCTTGATCAAAGAGCCACTTTTGTGCAAGAACAGAACCAACACTACCTCTAAGATTGTCATTGTTTGTGCCGATCTCTGTACCATTGAGTCCCTTGATTATGAGTATGAACCTTACTTTCTTAATCTTCATTATTGGTATGATTTGTTTAATTAGTATTTCTTATCATATAATATGTTATCACAGATGATTTCCCGTTTGTTTTGCTTGAAAATTTTTGGTAGGTAAAAGAGAGTTTTGGATCTCATGATGGATTTTGCTTTTTGGATCATTTGTTGGATTTTGTTCTTTCATTCTTTGAACATGGTTTTTGAAACTTTTGTATAATTGTCAAAGAAAATGAACAAAAAGCTTCGAAAATATGCTTTGGTATAATAACTATGTTTGGTTGTATTGTTTGCTAAACGTGAAAGGCCTATTAGTCATACTTGGATCTCAAATGTTGTGTATGTGCAATATTGATTGGCTCTCGCTGCAACTTCCTAGTTTAGCCTTTGGTTTGGTTGCTCAGAAATTGAGGGAATCGAATCGGTTAAATTTCTTAAGGACTTGAAAGAGATCAATGAGTTTTATTATGACAGGTACAATGTGTCTCTTGATTAAGTTGTGGCCAAGGACATGGACTTCTAGGGACGCCAAGGTCTTTCGTTCTCCTTCCGCTTGGAAAGGAAGATTAAAGAGTTGCTATGTTTCTTTCTATTTTGTGCTTTTTAAAGTCATGAAATACGAAATGTAATCTCATCACTATTTAGTATTATTTGAAACCGGAAAGTTAAAGAATAAAAGTAAATCAAATAAATGTGTTATTTAATATATGAATCATTATCACTTGAAGTTGAAATCGAAAAATTACAAACGATTCATATTTTACTGCATATTCAATTTTTTTTGGCCAAATGATGTGAATGCATTAACAATATTCTAACTCACACATCCTGAAAAAAAATCATAAACATTAGGTCAAAATTCAATTGTCTTTGTTTTGAAACTGAAAGGCTAGAGAGAATAAATAAATAAAATAAATGTGCTATTTAATATATGAATCAATATCAATTGAAGTAGAAACCGGAAAATTAAAAATGATTCATATTTTACTATGTATTTAATTTTTTTTTGGCCAACTGATGTGAATGCATTAACAATCTTACTCACATATCCCTAAAAAATTCATAAACAATAGGTCAAAATTCAATTGTCTTTGTTCAGTTTCAGTTTCACAACACTCAACATTCAGTCTTGGAAAAGAAGAAGATAAAGAGATTCGAAACCGAAATGACCCTCTAGAACACATAACACACAGGTAATCAATAACTAATTAAAGATTCACAACCTGTGGATATGATTACTTTTTATTGGTATGCTTATTATTACTGCATTTCCTTTCTGAAAGAATGAAATGTAAAATTTTATTTGCAGGGATGAAAATTTTAAAAGTTCTCAAGATTGATTTAGTTGCTCATTTTCTCAATCAAAATAAGAAAGCCAATGGAGAAGGCCTTTTGGGATGGTATCATGGAATCTATGAAACAGGAGAAACTCAATTATGATGTAGAAATTCTTGCTCAGATAGCAGTCATTACCACTTATGGAATTGTTGCATCATATCATACTATGATGCTTAATTTTAATATCATTTCTTTTATCGTTTTTTTTCCTTAGGTGCTAAATTCTGGTAACCTCCACATTGATTACATTGGAAGGATTTTACTGCTATAGAGTTATCTAAGATATATCAGACCAAATATGAATCGAGTTCACATGCCATTAGATTGATTGATCCATGGTACAATAATATGCTAATAATATTCACAAGCATGTTCAAGAAACTGGACTTTCGAAGAGAATTGAGTTGGTCATCACTTCTCCGTTGTCACGGTATTATTTTTCAAATCCAGTAGAAAGTCAGATTCTCGCTGAAGCTTTTATGATTTTTCATATTTTTTTTATCATCACTTAATAAGTTAACAAAGTGTAACTAATGTAATTTCTTTCATATTTTCCATTGTTTGCATTGTAGGACCATACATACAGCAGTTTGCGTCTTTGATGGTAAAGATTAAGCAGATGGGATAGATGTACCCCCACTCGCTCTGCCATCTCAAGTTTAAATTGCCTGCCATTTATTGCAGTGGAGCTTTGTCGAGAACATTTGGTATGTACTGCAACACAATTGAATAATCATGCAGTATAAAACTTTCTTCATGGAATTTGTTGTGATATGGCATGTTGTTGTATATGTACCTCGCCTATGCATTATTGATGTAGAAGAACTTCATGATTTGCACCATGACAACAATCAGTGTTTTGTTATTATGTGATCTTTCATTTCAAAAGCAGTACATTTTCGAATACTTTATTGTATACTAATCTGTGTTTACTTTCTTATGTTAATATATTTTTTTCATTACTGGGAGTTCATCAGTGTGATAAGAGATGCAACATCAGTGAATATCAATCTCTTTTTCCTGCTATTGATTTTTCACTGGCAAGTAAATCTATGAATCATTATCACTTGAATTTGAAACTGGAAGGTTAAAAAAGGTTCATATTTTGCTATGTATTCAATTTTCTAGCCACATGATGTGAAAGCGTTGACAATCTTATTCACACATTCCTATAAAAAATTATAAACATTGGGTCAATTTTTTTTTTTTTTTACTTTTTTATCTCTTAATTGTCTTGGTCCAACGGCCAGTCCCGAAAAAGAAGAAGATATGACTAATTTTTATTGGTGCCACTTAATATACGGTTTTGCATACTGCATACTTTTTTGAAAGAATGAAATTATTTGCAATGATAAAAATTTTAAAAAGTCTCAAGACCTGATTTTGTTTAATCATTTCCCCATTTTGCAGGCTAAAAATAAGAAAAACAATGGAGAAGGCCTTTTGAGATGGCATCATGGAATCTACGAAACATGAGAAACCAAACTGTGATGTTAAAATTCTTACTCAGGTAGCAGTCATTACCACTTATGGAATTACCGCTTCATATCATACTATGATGCTCAGTTTTGATACCATTCTTTTATCTTCTTTTTCTTCTTCTTATGTGCTATATTGTATTCATGTAACCTGAACATTGATTACCTTGGAAGGATTTTATTGATTTAGAGTTATCCGAGATATATCAGGATAAAGATGAATCGAGTTCACATGCCATGTATTGATGGAAAGCTTACAAGCATACCGGAGTGGCAATGGAAGTCATAGAAGATTTGAAATGGATATTTGTGCTAAGCACAACTAGGTCTTTGTATGAGCGTTGAAAAATGATAGACCTCTTTCAACTTTCCAGTTTTCTTAATGGTGGTGTCACTGCTACCGCCTGAAGATTAGTGGTAGACCTCTTTCAACTTTCCAGTTTTCTTAATGGTGGTGTCACTGCTACCGCCTGAAGATTAGTGGCACAACATTGCATTACTTTTGATTTAAGAGTATTTTTGTATTATTTAAACAATAATATTTTTTTAGATAAGAAAAACTCCATAGATATGATTTAACCATTTATATTTTATGGTGCTCGCACGGGATGTAAACTAGTTATATATATATATATATATATATATATATATATATATATATATATATTAAGATCTCTAAAATCTTAATAGACTTCATAATTAATTGAAAATTTATATTAGATGGGAAAGTTTTGATCATAAATCACAAATCAAAAGTCAATTGAGAGACAATCTCATAAATCACAAAGTAAGAAGCAATCATGTAATTAAACTCAGTTTAAATGCATTAATTTCAATCTATATTAACAAAACCGGATGAATATGCACTCTAGCATAATTGACTCCTTAATTTAATATAAAATTAAATATATTTTTATTAATAAATGTTTTTCGCTTGGTGTTCTTCCAATTAAACATAGTTTTAGCCATTAATTAGTGTTTTTTTTAATTAACCATTAATGAGTTGTTTTGGACTTTTGGCTTTTATTACTATTAGTATTCTTATTCTTATCATTATTTATTATGAACGTGGACATTTTTATACTCCTTAATTTAATTTAAAATTAAAATTATTATTATTAAGAAATGTTTTTTAATAGAATAATTGTTTCTCTTTTTGGTATTCTACCCAAATCAAGAGTCAATTAAGAGACAATCCCATCACAAATTAAGAAGCAATCTCATAATTATTGGAAATGATGGGTTGAAAATACAGTTCAAGTGTGTGTCTAAACAACCTAGAGAGGGGGTGAATGAGTTGTTAATCTAATTAATTAACAATTTTTTGGATTAGTCAATATTAACAAAAATAACCCAACACAATCAAATACAACCAACGTAATTAAAGTGCGGAAAACAATAAATGACACGTTAATTGATTTACATGAGAAACCCTCCAACTGGGCAAAACTCACAGGCTATCCTTCTAGCCACTCTTGGTCCTCAAATCCACTATTGTAATGATGTTTATAACATAGGTTGACCTCTAGTCACACCATTCTCGGTTACTAACCCGCCACTACTACCCGCAGGCCTTTTATAGTGATTCTAGACCAAATTACTTGTGCACTACACACCCGTAGTCACAAGACTTAACTCTCTAGAAGAGATAAACAACCTATGTGAATATGTAAAAATATTCAAACATGCAAATAATGCTAGGTTACATTAAATGCTTATCTAGGGATTTAATGATGGCAACAAACAACAATCCTAGATATCAATATGCATATATGAATGCTCATAAAGACCTAACTAGATAAAATAAGGAAATATAAAACCTAGTCATCAAACAAAAGCCAATCAACAAGAGTTGTCATTAAACATGGCAAGGACAATAAATGCAATCAACAAATGCAATCAATGAGTCCTTGTCAACAATGTCTAAATGCAAGGCATAGAGACTAAGCTAGAGGGCAAAATGGTCATAAATGCTAGCTATCACAAACAAACCCAATCATACAAAGGAACTCATAAATAGATGCAATAAATATAGTCCTAGCATTAATCAACTAATAAATGCAATAAAACACAATATTGGAAAATATGAACAATTAACAAAGATAGGTTTTTGTTCAACTTACCAAGTTAACTTAATGATGAAGACACATACCTTAAAGATGCTTAGAAATGTTTAGAAATGCCTGAAGATGATGGGTTTTGTGTTTGGAGAGTTAATGAAACACTCTTGGAGCTTTTCTCACTAGGGGGGCTCTTCCTCTCTATAGAATATGGATTTTGAAGCTCTGAAAACCAAATGGGAGAGAAGAGAACATATATATATATATATATATATATATATATATATATAAGCCCTAGTCAAGACTACGTCGTTTTGAACTTAGAAAACAAATTCCAGTCATTATCGATATGTGTACCGCGGTTCAAGCACGTGTCCAGACCGTGGTGCACACAACGATGCACTCACTGGACAACACCGCGGTTGGGGCCGCTGTGTAGGCAAGTGCACAGGCCGCATAACAGGCAACAGAGGCCTTCTGGAGTTTACCACTCTGAATTCCGCGGTGCAAGCAGGTGCTTGCCAAACGGTCTAAGCCATGCTAAAGGGAAAAGTCCTTTTTCAACACACAAGAAAAATGCATATCTTACATGAATGTTATGCAAGTGTAAAGTAAGTGAAATGCACATAAAATGAAGCACAATTAACATGCAAGACATGTTATCAATTTAGATACAATGCAAGATATGATATCTAATGCAAACTAATAAGTGTGTGTGCAACTAAATCTCTTCAAAAGATTCAAGTCAAGTGAACTACATTCCTTTACGTACTTTAGGATCTTGGAAGCTTATTGAAGATGAGTCACAATTGGAGGCCTAAGCTACCCATTACAAAGTGATCCCAATGTAGTTTGTCATGAAATGGACCAATCATAAATAGAGACCCTTACATGTCATTGTAATTGTTTTATGTTTATTTGATTCATTGAGTTAGTTGTATGTTGGTGGGATCTGGGATTTTTGATTTGATAAACTAATGGGTTGTTTTGATATTTTGTGATATTAAGATCTATGATTTGGAGGTAAACTGATGATGGATCATCATTTTGTTTTTCCATTTTGAGGTAACAGGATCGATGACGTTCTTGTTTATGGTTTATAAATGATGCTTTTTGGGTTCATTGGAAAATATGGAAAATCATTGGATTTGTATATAGGTTTTTTGTGAGGACGACTCAAACATGAGACATTGACAGGTTTTACCACCATCTAATATAGGTTTTAAAAGCCTGAAAGTCATCTTAATGGAGTTCGATACATGGTAACACATCAGAATCACTTTGTAAAAATTGTCTAATAGGATTTTGAAACTGAAAGAATACTTCCACCTTTACGCCTCGGATTAAATTTTCAAATTTGATAATATAGATGAAATTAAAATTATGTGAATGAACACTCTTTTTAGGTGATCCTGATCTTTGTTAAAGAGTGGCCCATGGGCCTAAAAGATCTAAGACCAATCCACCCAAACATGTAGTGATTATACACTGATCTCTAGTCTCAAGATTCCTCAAACGTCCTCATTTTCTGTCCCAATTGAATACTCTCAAAACGGCAATCAAAATCCCTGGTGGAAAGGAAAAAGTAGTCGGAGACGGAAATTATAAAAAGGGTGGCCCTATTGCCATCATAAATAGTTCTCAGCACATCCAATTTTAATGAAAGTTTTTTATTATTAAAATAACCCTACACTAAATTACATAAAAAAATTTATATATATATATATAAATTCTTTGATCGTAGTATGTGATTTGTGAAGAAACAAACAAAACGGAACAGAATTGCTGCAAATGTCCTGAGACTGATGATTTCAAATAGGTTTCAATTTCGTGAGCTTATTGACATAGGAGTCTAAAATCTGGAAAAACACTTCCAAATTAGAAGAAAGAAACACAGATTCTATTCTTCACCAAAGGGGAAATATTCCTTTAAGGAAATAACAAGGCTGGGCTGAGAATATTCTATAAAGAAACCCTACATCAGGTTTATATACCTGGTACAATACGGAATTAGGAAATAAAAGATAAATTATAAATTATAAATTCATAAACAACAAATAACAGTAGCTAATAAAAATCAGGTGTCTTCTGGCCTTGTATTGTTGGTTATTGGGCTTCCGAGCGTTTCAACTTGAGCTATGACTTCACATGAGTTATAAGCTCCTGCATCAGTGCCTTTTTCTTCAGAAAAATTGGACTCAAATTCGTTAGTCAAGGTGGGTGAATTTTCTGGTGGATAATAATCATAGAGGTCAGCAACATTGAAGGTCGGCGATATTTGAAGATCTGGTGGCAGGTCCAAAACATAGGTGTTATCATTAATTTTCTAGATAATTGATCGGTTTATTTTTATATATATTTTAGGTTCCCATTTCCTATTATTTGTGCTTTGTTCTTGGGTGATATTAGGTATTATATGTGCTTATTGAGCATTTGTAGGTCACATTTCATGGAAAAGGTGTTATAAGTTATTTTGGAAAAAAATAAGCAAAAAGATGAATTTTGGGCTGTGCATATCACTCATATTGCGGGGACCATATCTCTCAGATCCGATTGAATTGTGTGTCCTACCACCTATGGATTGATAGCCCCAGAAGTCTAGTTTCCATCGCACTTTTTGGATCGCAATTCCGATATTCCTAGAAGAGGTTATGCCCAATTTAGTAACCAAATGTCAGAGCTGGAGAAGTCTACCGCGAGCTAGACCGCGGTTTGTACAAGCAACCTACGTAGCGGCCTATGTAGTGGTAAAAAACAGAATAGCACCGCGTGCTGACCGCGGGGGACTACGGAGCGACCTAGGCCGCGGTTTTGATATATTTTTGGCGGATTTCAATCCGAATTGGTCCAGAATTGTTTCAAAACTTCCCAAATCAAATTGTAATGACTTTAAAAGATCAAGACATGTTTGAGAAACTTCCTAAACTCAAATTAAAAGTCAATCATCAAAAGAGGAAATCCAATTTAGGAAAGGATTTCAATTCCTTGTTTCATTCTACTTTTCTACTTTGTGAGTTTCCTACAACAAAACAAATCAGAAGTCCACAAGGAATTGTCACCTATAAATACTTCATATTCTTTGCAATTGAGACAGAAGCGAAGGGAGGTCCCAAGCCACTAAGGGGGCCATCCTCTATCACTCCATCACTACACATCACCTCAAGACCCATCCATAGATTGTAGAAGAAGACGAAGAAGAATTGGAGGAGCTCTTTGATGATCATCTCGGGTTTTCTCTACTCAATCTCTTTTCTTTTCTTTTTCCATCATGTGTAACTAATCACATAACTAGGGAATCAATGTGAACCTTTTGTGAATGCTCATGAATGGATTAATTATTATTTCATCAATTTAATTCTTGATTTATTCATTGTGCTTAATTGCTTAACTCCTCATTAGGTTTAATATTTATTCACACCATAGAGCAAGGGTGGATGATTATTTGGCATGATTTTAGGGTTAAGACTATCTGAGAATTAAGGTTAGAGTATAGACTAAACCTAACCTTGATTAATGCTCTGTTGAATGAATGAATTTTATCTTTAACATAGGCCTAGCAAAGTATAGAATTTCGTTCTTATTTCTTGCGCTTAAAGGATTTCCGATCGTTGTTCACACCATAGACCAAGGCTGAATAATAATTGGGAATACGTGACTCATCTCGCGATCATACGGTAATAGTCATATTAAAGATAAAGAATAAACCCTTGAATTAATTGAATTTGTTTACAAGTTAAATCCATACATTGAGTGTTTATAATTGCGAATCATCGATGACCTAGTATTTCTCATTCGTTGATCACAATCCATAATTTCTTGTTACTTGGCTTTAATTAATTTACTCTCTTAGTTTAATTTAGTTTAATTCAATTCTCAAAACAATCTTTTGGATACTCTTAGTTTAATTAGAATTAGAATTAGTTTTTAATTGGTAAATCACTTTTCCTCGTGGGAACGATCTTTACTTGTTACTGTACTTATCTTCACGATTCGTACACTTGCGAGTGAGTATTTTATAACACGATTTTACACATCAATAATTCTAAAAGGTCCGAACTTTCGATCATGGAGTTTACTATATGTGCTAGCAGAGAAGTGAGCTTTTCGCAGATAAACCATGACGAGGTCACCAATAAAGAACATCTTTTCTCGACGGTGACTGTCAGCATCTTTCTTGTATTTTGCATTAGCTTTCTCAAGGTTTTCATGGACTTCTTTGTGCACCTAATCCAATTTATCAGCAAGGTTCTCAGTAGGTTTACTTTGAATCTCTGGAAGCTTTAGCAAATCGACAGTGCATTTAAGCGTCTTAGTGAATACAATCTCAAATGGTGTCTTTCCAGTGGACTTGTTCACAGTACTATTATAGTCAAACTCTACTTGGGATAGAACTAAATCCCATTGTTTTGAATGATCACCAACTAAACAAATAATCAAATTCTCAAGTGATCGATTTACCACCTTTGTTTACCATCTCTTTGAGGATGGTGAGAGCTGATATGGTTAAGAGATGTGTCAAAACGATGCTATAACTCCTTCCATAAATAGCTAAGAAACTTCACATCTCGATCCGACGTGATAGACCTAGGAACTCCATGGAGCTTCACATTGTCTGTGAAGAATAAATGGGCAATGTGACTAGAGTATGAAGTTTTCTTATAGGGAACAAATTTGACCATCTTCAAAAATCGATCAACAACCACCATTACAGAATCCACATGGCGTTGAGTTTTAAGTAATCCAAGGACAAAGTCCACACTCAAATCTTCCTAAATATTGTTGGAGATGGGAAGAGGAGTGTAAAGACCAGAGTTTTGAGCTTGGTCTTTGACACTTTGACATATGGCACATCGTTGGACAAATTTGGCTATTTCTTTCTTCATATGTGGCCAATGAAATCTTTCAGTCATGAGTGAAGTGGTTTTATCTCTTCCAAAGTGCCCTGCCATGCCACCAACATGAAGTTCTCTTATCAAGTGCTCACGGAGGGATGAATATAGGATGCATAGTTGTGTTCCTTAGAACATGAAGCGCTCATGAATATGGTATAGTTTTCCACATCTTCCTTTGATGCACATTTGTTCCAAATCTCATGGAAATCATCATCATCTTGACACAACCCCTTAAGACTATCAAAAACTTGTTATTTCAGCTACCAAAGTAATAAGTAAAGTTAACTTCCGACTAAGAGCATCAGCGACCCTGTTGAGCTGCTAGGCTTTATGTTTGAACACAAAGTTGAACTTCTTGAGGAATAAGACTCATCTCGCATACATACGACTCAAGTTTTTTTAGCAATTGACAAACTTGAGGGCTTGAGGGGCACTATGCAATACAAACTCCTTATGTACTAGATAGTGCTCCCAATGCTTCAAGGCTTGAACTATTGCATACAACTCTTGCTCATAAGTGCTCCAATTCCGCCTAGTATCACTTAACTTCTCACTGAAATATTCCACGGGTTTACATTCTTGTGTAAGAACTGCCCCTATGCCCACCATGGATGCATCAGTTTCAACCTCAAATGCCTTGTCAAAGTTTGGAAGTACTAATATCGGGGATGAACTAAGCTTTACTTTTACCAAAGAGAAAATGGCTTCTTGCTCTTGTTCCCAATAAAATTCTCCTTGCTTCAAACAGTTGGTAACGGGAGCGACAATGCTGCTGAAATCCCGAATAAACCGCTTATAGAATGTTGCAGGACCATGGAAACTTCGCACTTCACGCATATTCTTAGGAAGAGACCTATTGATGATAACTTCAACTTTCTTTTGGTCAGCAGCAATACCATGCTCACTGATTATGAATCTCAAAAACAGTAAACTATTAGTCATAAAATCACCTTTTTTTAAGTTCAAAATAGCTTAATTGATTCCAATACTTCTAAGACCTCCTGGAGCTGTGTTAAGTGTTCTTCTTCACTCTTACTATAGACAAGAATATCGTCAAAGTATACCACCACGAACTTCCATATAAACGGCTTGATAGACATGCCGCCGGTTCCGGTTCCGGTTCCTCCGGTTCCGCCGGTTCCGAACCGGAACCGGCCTATTTTTTTTTTTTATATCATATTTCATTAAAAAAAATTAGCCATGTAGAAATGTAATTGGTAAATGTATTTTATTGGGTCACCCGCAAAATAAAGTTAAATAAATAAATGATAAATTAAAAAATAAAATAAAATAAAACAAAACCAAAAAAAATAAAATTGGCCTTGCACTTAATTTTTACCACAATTAAGTTGCCTACGTATCCTCTTAAGGGTTTAGAGGAATCAAAGGCCACGTAGTTCTCTTACCTTTTATTGTAAATTTGGACTTTGGAGTTTGGAGATGCGGATTTGGCTTGGAGTCGACGAGTCGTGGAGACGTGGACTAATCGTTGCCATGATCATCCGTTCGACTTTCAGCCGGTTGATCATCTTTAAAGAAATCGTATGGTTCCTCTTGATCGATTTCTTGTTGTCTAATTTGAGCCTTCGTCCAATCTTCAACACAAGCTTGTATCTGAAGTGATTTCGGACTCATAAGGGAACGTCTTGGGTCTAAAATATTCCCACCGGCACTGAACTGTTGTTCTACCGCCACCGTAGAAACTGGTGTTGAAAGGATTTGTTTGGCTATCATAGCCAAGATTGGAAAGTACCTTTCATGCTCTTTCCACCAGTGTAGGATATCAAATTTTTTATCTTCAGTGTCTTCTATGTGGTGGAGCTTGATGAAGAAGAACCTCGTAATTTTTTGGTTTTTTTTGATAAAAGATTATACCCTAAATTAACAAATGAAGAGGATGATGATGATGAACGAGATACATTTTGAGTTTGTGGAACATCTATGTTCAGTGATGGACCGTAAACTTTAATATATTCATCATATAATTCAAACAATAATGTCTTAACCCTAGCACAACACATATCAACATCATAATCTATTTTTAAACCTTGTTCATAATAAACAGAAAGATAATCAGGCAAACTTTCTAATCTACAACGTGGATCAAAACACAATGCAATCAAATAAATATTTGGAAACTCCTTATAATATTCTAACCATTTATCCTTCATAGCAGTAACAGACTCATGTAATTCTGAGTCGGATTCACAATGAGCAAATGCACCAGCAATATTAAGATTCTCAATAATAAATAAATTAGTTGTAGGATAATAAACACCAGATAAATTGTTAGTAGCAGTATAAAAAACTTTTAACAAACCACAAACATTGCTACAAGCATCCCAATGACTTTGATAAAGATTAATGTGACTAACATGATATTGAAAAAAAGTAACTAATAAATCCCTATATTCATAACTTCTAGCAAGCAATTTATAAGTAGAATTCCAACGTGTTGGAACATCACGAGGAAATCTAATGGCACGCTTACCATTTTGTTTACAATATGCTGCCCATAATTTCATTACAGAAGGATGTTTCCACAAAAAATAGAGGGCATCTTTAATAGGTTGAATAAACTGTTCAAGAGTTTTTAATCCTTTTTGAACACATAAATTGAAAACATGGCATGCACATCTTTGATGAAAAAATTTACCACCAAGATAAGGTTTGCATAATTCAATTAAAGCAGGAATAGCAGCGGTATTGTTAGAAGCATTATCAAAACCAATTGCAAAAATTTTGTTCTCAATTTTATACTCTGTGAAAATAATTCTAAGATGTCTAAAAATATTAGCAGCAGTATGTTTTTCATCAAAAACTCTAAATGCAAGAATTCTTTTTTGGATAGCCCATGCATTATCCATATAATGGCAAGTGACACATATGTATGAATGCATTCGCCAATGATCACTCCATATGTCGGCACATACGGAAACACGACCATTATATTTTTCAAAAAAAAATTCCAACATTTTCTTTTCTTTTTCATAAATGTTTTCAAGTGCTTCTGTGAGCGTGGTTCTAGGAACACGACATGCAGCAGGATTTAATGCTCGTTGACAATAATTATTAAAACCAACTTTTCACCAAAACTAAATGGTAAGTGTTCTACTGCAACCATTCTAGCTAATTCTTCTCTATTTTTTGCATCACTATATTTAAATAATTGTTGGTTAGGGGTAGCGTACCTGGGAATTTGAGATTGTGAACTCGATTTGGCATGTGCATCTGGATGTGAGTTCGTTATATGTTTCCGATATGAGCCATATCCTCCAGATTTGTACCATTTAAATACTTTTTTACAGTAATTGCAAATCACTACTGTGCTTCCATCTTCATTCGTAACTTTCTTTATATGGAGTACGAATAGATCAGATTTGACCTGCTTCGGTAACTTTTCTTCCATTTGTGGATAAAAATCAAAATCTTGATGTGGGTTGGGATCAGGGTCATCATGCTCATCACCATCATGGCCAAGATCAGACATATTTTCTGATTGGCTTGTCAAAATGAGGGTGACATTGAGATCGGGTTCAGAAATTCTAAGAGAGGGATGAGAATAAGGAAAGTTTAGGCCTAAGTCTTCAGCATAGACTTGTTGTTGTAGATACTCGTGATAGGCACGGTCGTCATGACCGAGATTATCTGTCATACGACCCTTACCTTTCATCGAAATGGAGCGTCTAGGAGCGTCACCACTTCCACTTGCCATTTTAAAAATTGAATTGTAAAATTCCTTGAACAAAAAATGTTGAAAAATTGATTTAAAAAATAATTAAATGGTTGGAAATAAATTTGGAAGAAAATTAGAAACTTAGTAGTTAGTAATTGCAATTTGCAAATAAAATATATTGTAAATAAAATAAATTGGATATAAAATAAATTGCAAATAAAATAAATTGGAATATATAGCAAATAAAATAAATTGTAAATAAATGATATTGGAAACTTAGTAATTGACTAATTGCAAATTAAATAAATTTGAAATAAGAAATATTGCAAATAAAATAAAATTAGAAACTAAGTAGTTGTAAATAAAATAAATTGGAAACTTACTAACTTAGTAATTGCAAATAATATTAATTGGAAACTTGGAGACTTGGAGTTTGAGAATTGAGATTTTGAGAATTGAAAGTTTAGAGAGAATTGAGAATTAGAGAGAATTGAGGAAATTGGGGTGAGGAAAAATGAATGGAGGGGTAGGGGCATTTATAGAAAAGAAAATTTAAAAAAAAAAAACATGAACCGTTGGGCCCAACGGCATGCTGACGTCAGCGGACCGTTGGCCTCCGACGGTTATTTAAAAAATATATATATATATATATTTAAAAGAAGAACCGGGCGGTTCGAACCGGACCAGAACCGCCGGTTCTGGTCCGGTTCGAACCGCCCGGTTCTTCGTTGAAGTGAACCGGAACCGGGCTGGACCGGTTCTGGTCCGATTCTGAGAATCGGAACCGGTTTTTCCGGTTCCGGTTCCGGTTTTCTGACGGCGGTTCCGGTTCGGTTCTTCGGTTCTAACCGAACCGCCGTCATGTCTACGGCTTGAGGGCTTGATTTATTAGTCGCATAAAGGTACTTGGTGCATTGTACAACCCAAATGGCATTACCATCCACTCAAACAACCATACTATTGTCTTAAACGCTGTCTTCCATTCATCTTCGGGTCGTATAAGAATTTGGTGGTATCCGCTACGTAAGTCCAACTTTGAAAAGTACTTTGAACCTTCCAACTTGTCTAGCATATTCTCCATTCTAGGGATGGAAAAGCGATATTTCACAGTAATCTTATTGATAGCTCTACTATCCACGCACATCTGCCATAAACCATCTTTCTTGGGAACTAATAAGGTTGGGACAACACATGGACTCATACTAACACGAATTAGCTGCTTCTTCAATAGTTCATCAACCAAGCCTTGAAGGACCTCATATTCTGAAGGACACTTCCGGTAATGTGGAAGGTTTGGGAGGCTGGCCTCAGAAACCAAATTGATTTGGTGGTGGATGTCACACATAGGTGAAAGCTCATTAGAAAGCTCGGTGGGAGATAAATCTTCAAATTCCTGAAGTAGTCCTTAAACCAGCAAAGGGATTTGTACTTCTTTAACGCTGTCTCCTTGCTCAACATCACATACAATATCGGGTTGCTCTTAATCTTCTACAGAATTTCTTCCGGTTTGCATCAACAATGTCTTGTTCTTTTCTCCAACATTGGGCTTAATTGAAGTAAAATAGGTAAGTGACATAAGTGCAAGTTCTCTGTCTTGCCAAGTGAAAACATAGTGGTTGGCACTTCCTTTATAAGTAGCATCCACATCACATTGCCAATGTCGCCCCAAAAGAAGATGACATGTATCCATATCCACTACATCACAAACTATCTCATCTTGGTAATGCTTTCCTAAAGAGAAAGAAACTCAACAAATCTCTTAAACATTAGACTGAATCCCCTTCTTTATCCATCCAATCTTGTATGGTTTTGGATGCTTCTCCATGCTTAGATTTAAGTCTTTGACAAGAGCTTTAGATATAATATTCTCGTTTCTCCCACTATCAATAATGACATTGCAGACCTTTTTCTTGATAGTGCATCGGGTTCGAAAGATAAAGTGTCATTGTGTATTAGATTTCTCTTTTGGAGAGAGTAACAGACGTTGGACTATACAAGTTGATGGTTCCCCTTCATCCCTATAGACGGACTCTGGACCATAATATTCGTCATCTTTATAATCAGATTCTTCTTCTGAGTCATTTAATCCATCAGCCAAGTTGACTCCCTTTCGCATTGGGTAATCATTGGATCTGTGTCCCGGCATGTCACAGTGAAAACATTTTCCAGTTACAAGTTTAGCATAAGAGTTCGACTTGGTTTGGATCGAATGGAGCTTAGAAGCGACTGTGTTGCAGTTATTTAAAGCTTCTACCGACCTCTTAAGTTGCCCCTGATGTGTGTCCTTGTTGTGCGTCCCCTGCTTTCTCTGCATTTCCCTTTTCCACACCCCTGTTGCGAAATTGACCATGATAGGCAATTTTCTCTTGTTGGTGCTCAATAGTATAAGCTAGATCCACTGCTCAGGCATGCTCATAATAGGCATGATGTTAATCTGATCTTGAATAGATTCCTTAAGACCACCTGAGTACCTTGCAACCTGTTGTTCTTCTGATTCATTGAGGTCACACCTCGCATTTAACCGATAAAATTCCTCGGTTATTCACTTACAATATTACGCCCCCGCTGTAACAACGTTGATATTACTGGTATAAAAGCTTTGTATAGTTGCCGGGTAGGAACCTAGACCGAAGTAGCTGTCTCATCTTAGGCCAAGAATGAGTGGTTGTTTTCCCTCACTCCGTCGTTGATTTTGTATCTGATCCTACCAGGCAGCAGCCCCTCCTCTCAGATTATACATCACAATCTTCACTTTCTTTTCCTCTAGAACATCCATGGACTCGAAGAAGTTTTCTACTGATTGCAACCAATCTAGAAAATCCTCTATATGCAAATGTCCATCAAACCCAGGTATATCTATCTTAATCTTATAGTCAGAGGCATTATGGTTCCTATGGTGGTTGTGGCTTTGGTTTCGCGGAGCATACATGCGATCGTGGAAAAATCAATCAGCAACTTGGTCATCGGACTCTGTTTCAGGTGCATAGTTTCTATTTCCTCATCTGACTCATCCTACTTAATTTACAACTTGATGTTGTTGTTCTCTTCTCTATCTGCAGAATAATAGAGTAGGAGTATTATGAGCTTCTTCTCGTCGCCCATTCCGAAGTTCCCGTCGTCGTCTCACATCCCGTTCTCCACCATGTCCAACCTGGGCCAAGGCATCATGGAATTGTTGTGCGAGGTTGTCTAACTTCGCATCGAGCTGAATCTCCAAGTCTTTCATGGTTACCCAAAGGGAATGCACGCTACGATCTTCGTCGGTAGCACGGTGACTCGTTTCCTCAACACCGGCCATCAGAGGGAGTAGGAAGCAACCTACGCTCTGATACCAATCTGACATAGAAGTCTAAAATCGGGAAAAACACTTCCAAATTAGAAAAAGGAAATACAAAGATTATATTCTATTGTTCACCTAAGGGGAAATATTCCTTCAAGGAAATAACGAACGGTTGAGCTGAGAATATAATCTATAAAGAAACCCTACATCAGGTTATACCTGGTACAATACGTAATTAGGAAATAAAAGACAAATTATAAACTCATAAACAACAAATAACAGTAGCTAATAAAATTCAGGTGTCATCTGGGCTTGTGTTGTTTGTTCTTGGGCTTTTGAGTGGTTCAACTTGGGCTGTGACTTCACAAGAGTTATAAGCTCCTGCATTCACTTCTGTTACTGCCAACGAAATTGAAACCTGATAATTAGTAAGTCTTTTTTATTCTCATGATGAAGGTGGAGCAAGGATGAGGTATTATTAGTGATGACTAATGAGATTAGATATGTTTCAGGCATAAATACCAAATCAATTTTTTTTAAATGATTTTAAAGTTAAATTATTTATATGCTTATGTAAGAAAACAAAAGATTTCTTTAAATTCTGAAGTGATTATGAATATTTAGGATTAGTTTTGTTATTTTATAGGGTAAGAGGAGTCAATTAGGAATATCTTTTATTTCTTCTTGAACAAGTAATCATATAGTTTTATAAATAGTTCTCATTTGAAATTTCTCAATACTGTTCCTCCTCCTCTTCCTTTCTGATGATGTCGCCACAGCCACCGCCTTCAGGCATTAGTTTCGATAATCTGGACGACCTCATCATGGAAGACGATGTTGATCATGACCATGAAAAAGCTCGTAATTGTGATGATGAGTTGGACAGTGTTTCTCATCTATTTAAAACTCAGAGATATTCTGATATAATGCACGATCTTGAAGTTGCGCTTCAGAGAGAATCTAATGACCATGACTACCAGCTTATCGTGGATTGCAATGCATTGTCAGTCGATTTTGACAATGAAATTGTTGCTGTCCACAACTTCATTCGTGACAAATACCGGTTAAAATTTCCAGAGCTTGAATCGATTGTGCGTCACGCGATCGACTATGCTGGTGTTGTGAAAAAGACCGGCAATGAGATGGATTTAACTCTTGTTAATCTGGAAGGACTTCTGCCGTCTGTTACTATTATGGTGGTTTCAATCATGGCTTCTACTACAACCGGGAAACCACTTCCGGAGAATGTCCTGGAGGAAACAATTGATGCATGTGACAGAGTTTTTGATCTTGATTCGGTGAAAAAGAAGGTTCTTGATTTCTTGGAAGGCAGAATGGGATAAATCAAGCCAAATCTGTCTGCGATAGTTGGAAGTGCGGTTGCAGCGAAACTCATCGGAATCGCTGGTGGCGTCTCAGAATTAGCTAATATGCCTGCGTGTAATGTGCAGCTTCTTGGCGCCAAAAAGACTGATCTTATGTGGTTTTCTAATGCTACTTCGCGATTTCGTATTGGGTATCTTGAGCAGACAGAAGCGTTTCGAGCCACACCGCCCTATCTGAGGAGTCGTGCCTGCCGGCTGTTGGCTGCAAAATCAACACTTGCAGTGCGTGTGGATTCCACCAGAGGAGATCCTTCAGGGAGTGCTGGAAGAGCTTTGAGACAAGATTTTTATAACAAGATTGAAAAATGGCAGGAGCCTCCACCTGCAAAGCTACGTAAGCCACTTCCGGTTCCTGATTCTGAGCCTAAAAGGAAGAAGAGAGGCGGCCTCCGGTCAAGGAAGATGAAGGAAAGATATGCAATGACGGATATGAGGAAGATGGCCAACAGGATGCTATTCGGGGTACCGGAAGAGAGCTACTTAGGTGCTGGATATGGAAACGGCTATGGAATGCTTGGTCAGGTTGGGTTTGGCAAACTGCGCCTATCAGTTACTCGGAGAAAACTCTCTGTTGCAAAGAAATTATCCAAGGGCAGACGCTAGATTGCATTATCAGGTCTTGATATGTTTTTTGTTCTTGTACTAGTTCCTTTTTTTTTATTTTGTTAAATTTTGTTCTCGTTGTTTCCTGAATAGGAATGTTAATAGTATATTCGGATTAAAGATGTTGTAATCAAGTTCGATGAGCAGTTTCTGACCTTCCGCTCACACCACAATAATCTAATAGCAGCAAGGTTTCTCCTTTTTTTATCCAGATTGTTCTTCTTAATAAACAAAATGCTCAGATTTCTTTAGCTTTTCTACTTTAGAGTTGGTCTGATTAGGAATGTTTCTATACTAAAGCTTTAAGGATTTTATGCATTATCCGGGTAATTCTTGAAGCTTTAAGTTTTTTATGGTTATGTCTATTAAGTTTTTTAGGATTTTATGGTCATTTTCTCAAGTTACTATTACGAAAATGCTAAAGAGGACGAGGTGGAGAGATCCAGAGTCGTACTGCTGGAATTTGGATGCTCAGATACTTGCCTCATATGACTCATCATCTTAATGAGCAGGAATTCAACACTTTTAAAGCAAATACATTCCAATACTAGAGGTATGAACTTATCTGCTCATCGGTAATCTTACAACCACTATCACCCTATTGTATATCATCAAAGGTAGTGAAGCTGTTTTATGCATCAGTAGTTGCAATCTTCTCTTCTGCAATTCTTTTTTCATCTAGTTTAAATTTCTGCATCTCTTATTGTTTGATTGGATGTTCATATTACTCACTTCAGTTTCATTTTTTTTCTCTCTTAGGTTTCTTATTCAACCAGCTAGCTAGCTAGATGAACTTAATATGCTAAATAAATATATCTTATTAAAATCTAACTAATGGACACTATTATCTAACAATATCAACTATATAGTAACTTTCTCTCTCTATCTATCTATCTATATATATATATATTATATATATATATAACACCCCCACAATGAAGTTCAAATAGCACAACATATACAGCAAAAAAAATCACACCAAAAAAGAAAGAGAAAGAGAACAATATGAGTCTCAAACATGAAGTCATGGTATTGTGTTTGGCTTTGGTTAGCTTGGTGTTGGCAAACCAAGTCCAAGTTGGTGCAACCAGAAACATAGATCCATCTGCACTTGGCCCCTGTAAATTGTCTGGCAGTTCAGCACCAAGGTGCGGTCACAACGACCAATCTCCTCCTCAGAAAGCTAATGAATACAAATCGTGGCTGCTCTAGTTTTCATCACTGCCGTCAAGGTTGAAATGATCATGTTTGAACAATCAAGGCAGTGTGTGTGACAGTGTAGAAGTGCAGTTGTGTTTTGATGATTCTTTTAAAACCTGATAGTATAGCGGATTGTGATCATTATGAAGCTATATGAATTGTTCATCTTTATATCATGGTTCACTGATAGTAGATAAGTTTACTATAATCTTATTATTTAATCTATCTTACGAGAAAGTTTATGATACAATTGGTGTCAGTACGATTCAAAATATGAAAAACGAAATGCTAAAGTATTTGAAAAGCACATATTAAACGTACTATGATCCTATTCATATGATATAGCTCTTGGAGAAGGTCATTCTGAAATGATGAATGCTGTGGTGCTTCAGGTCGAGTGGAAATGGAATGAAACAGACTGAAGAAGAAATATAAAGAGAAGCAAACTACTAGCAAAGAAGACCGGCAATCTAAAAGAACAACATCACACGTTATGATCACCTTGGCAAAATTCCAATAAATGCTGAATTAAACATCTTCCACTGTAACTTGCATACAAAATACAATCAGTAAGTAAAAGCAGAGATAACATCAAAACAATAAACGGTTAACCAAACTGCACCGAGTTTTGTAAGTTACCATGCCTTAAAAGTAGGGAACCATAAGTTAACAAGAGTATTGACATACAAGATAACAGATCTACGAAATAGAGGAGGAGGTCGATCTCATTGCGGAAGTTAAACAGCATTTCAACAACAGAATTTAATTCTATCCAACTAAGTTGTCAACTATACAACTTATTAACAAAAGGTTAGTGCAAAGGAGCTTCAATTAGGAAATTGGTCCCAGATAATCACCCTCCAAACTGACCAAGGCTTGAAATTCCCTCTCCGCCTCAAGCCACTTCGTTCCTAACACAATGACACGAACCACGACATCCTTCTTGATCTTGGATAGCTTATCATTCATGAATTCTGGATCCTCCCCTGGCACATAACGATAATCAGGCATTTTCATATTAGAGAGATAGATATTCTCTATTGGTCCACACCTCAGGAAAACCCCATGCTTCAGCACCTTGTGGACGACTCCCTCTATAATCTCTCCCCTGAAAATTTTGAAGGTTATTCCACTGAAACGAACTGGAAACAGCACATCTCCGGTGTTCTGTCGGACTTTTCCCTCTCCAATTTTGTCCAAAGTCGTGACAGCCAGATAATATCCAAGTTCTTTGCTCGCTTTTTTGGAAGCAAAGTCATCCAACAGTCGGAGGATCATAGATCTCTGGAGCATCAGGCCGTTTGACTCCAGGCTTTCGGCAGGAATGATAATATTCCAGGGCAACTGGACTTTGAGAAACATCCTGTACCTGTCACGTGCAAAACGTGAGCAAACGATAATCAATTGTAAACTACTTCCGATTAGTGACACTCTACTGAGGATGTCCTTATACTGTGTGCATGGAGAAAATCATTTGTATAAAAAGTTTAGTGCAAAGTGACATTATAATGGAGAAATTGTTCGGCTTAATACCAACATTATAATTCAAATTTCGAAAGTGATTCGAAAAAAACAAGATTTGGATACGATGGAGGTGGTCACATAACAGCACTCAAATGTGTTTCCAATATATATAAAAGGGATTGAGAGTCACAGCTCAACCACCAGTACTGTAAGGCCTCTCTGATACCCTACGGATACCGAAACAGAGGAGTCACCGTACCACGCCTTCCGAAGATGATCGTCCACCGACTATGGATGAGGCCCCTCGAACGAAGTATCGGATACCTTACCATCCGCCTCAAGCATCGGAAGTTATACTTGTTGCAACGTACATCTGACACGCCAGAAACACCTGTCACCATCCAGCCAATCGCAGGTAGCCACGAAGTCGTCCGTGTCAGAAGTCAAGCCTATATATACCCCACTACTTATACACAGAAAGGGCTTTTTGGCAAATTTTTAGGAAAAGAGATATTAAGAAGTACAAATCGGGACTTGTTCCATCAGTCTGTAAGCTTGTAAACTGTATCCGATCAATATCATAGGTCTGATTCTGACCATCATTCAGGCTTTCTACCTGAGTCACATTTTTACATATAACAAGTACTTTCTTCATCATTTTATCCCTTTTTAATGAATGTATAGCTTAGTTTCTTATAACTCTGTTCAATTAATTTGTTTATTTATTTATACAAATTATTGATTTCTTCAAGAAGGAGGTTTGGTTAGGCTATCATTGTTACATGAATTTCGATCTCTCACAAAACCCAACATTCACTTAAAATCCGAAGCTTCCAATATTATATATATGGTTTCCGATCAAAAATTTACCAGCACATACTTCAACATTTTTAAGGAAAAGAATGATAAACAGTCTAAAGTGCGATTACAAACTAAAAATAGAGATTATCTAAATTATTTATTATGATATCGAGATCTTATATTCAATGAATTGAAAGATAATTCCATTTATCATAAAAACTAACAAACAATTAAATAAAAAGCAATGTATCAATGAAAATGTGCTCGAAATGCATTTGTAGACCATCACAGATCACACTATATTATAAATAAACTGTGTACTTACGCAATTCTGGCGGCGGACGTGCGACGAGGGGTTCACAGGCGAAGGTTTCCGCTCTCTGCTGAGTGAGTGTGTATGCGAAAGTGCGACTAGAAAAACTAGAAATTGAAATGTGAAATTAGGGTTTGGTTGTTTAAATAGCTAGGGAGCGATTTCATGTAAACAAACGTAAGGTAAATAAAACAAATCAGAGTGTGCCACGTGCTACATTTAGAGGAAAACCAATAAGGTAAATATTTGGTGGATTTTTTTTTTTTTTTACTAGTTTTCTTTTGGAATATTGCATTAAAAGTGCCCTGACCTTTTCTAATATTGCCACTAGGTTGTACTTTTTTTTTAAATGACAGATCAATACCCTTGACTAAAGGGTTCATCTTTAGAATTAACTTGACATTCTATTTAAGAAGGGTATTAAAGTCTTTTATCCTTAAATAAACTGAAGCAATAAAAAAAATTAAACAAAATATTTATATATATATATACGGTTCACAATTTTATAAAAAAAGAACATCAAAGAAAAAAAATATTAAATAATAAACTTTTCTTCTTCAATCATATCATTATTAAAGAAAAATAAATTTAAAAAATAAATAACTTTTTTTCTTTTCAATTTTTCTTTTTGGGAGACCTGGAACATCTTCTTCTTTCTTAATAAACAAAATTAAGAAAAAGATTGAAATCATAAACTTTTGTTCTTCAATTGTCATTAACATCAAGTAAAGAAAAAAAAAACTGTTTTTTTTCTTCTTCTTTTTTTTGAGATCTTGAAACCTAATCTCCATCTCAAATCACCATTTTTTTTTCTTCTCCATCATCATTATTAAAGAAAAATAAATGACTTTTTTGGGAGATTTGGAAACATCCAGATCTCCATCTTCTGCTTTCTCAATATACGAAATTAAGGGGCCGTTTGGTATGGGGTCATCTTTACATGGGAATGGGAATCTCATAGCATTCCCATGTTTGGTAACATATTTGGGTTTTTTGTTTTCCGGGAAAGTGAATCTCATGGGAATCACATTACCCTCCAAGGGGGTAATCTGAAACCCATCCCAACAGGTGGGTTTCAGATGCCCCTCTATTTGATTCCCATTGTGGGACCCACAATCAATTAAAAAAAACAAAAATAAAAACAAAACAAGATATGTTCAGAAGATTAAGGCAAAAATAAAATTGTTGAATTAAAAAGTGAACTAAAAAACGAAATCATCAACTAAATTAAACAGAAAACAATCTCTAATCATTCAATTTCCAATACCATCAAAACACTTTAGATCAACAAAACTCAGAAACAAAAAACAAAAGCACTTTTGATGGGAGATTATAGCCGATTCAGATTCCCTTCCGGTTTCTTCTCCAAGCTTGGCTTCTCCAACCCAACGAGTCTCAAATCCTTTTCTTTGCTCGGCTGCGTAACTCCACCGTGCTCCGAGTTGTCAACCGAACTCGGCTTCTTCCCAATTCTCGTGGCCTCAAAAAGGAGCAATCCAGCAGCGATAAGAAAGATCAAGACCATCCAGTACTTAATAAAAAACCTAAGAACTCGATGAGTCAACTCGGACTTCACTCGATGATGGTTCTGTTTCTTGCGCTTTCTGCGGACTCGGACTCGCATCCGATCGAGCTCGTCTGAGTCTTCGTCGGAGATGGAGATTTGTATGTTGTTGTTATTGAACATTGAAGATGACATTGCTGAGATCGAATGGGATAGGTTTGCGTGTGTGTGTGTGTAACATTGAAAATGGAATTTTTTTTAATGTAATTATAAAAAATATGATTATTAACAATTAAAAATTCATTAAAAAAAAAGGATTCCCATATGTTCAAATGTGCAACCAAACACATATATCTGACATTCCCAGGAATCTGATACAATATTTCCATGCACAACCAAACACAGGTATACAAGTTTCCCAGGAATCACATTACTTTGTTTAACTTTCCCAGGAATCAGAAAAATTTGATTACCCCATACCAAACGGCCCCTAAAGAAAAAAATTGAAATCATAAACTTTTGTTTTTCCATTATCATTAACATCAAGTAAAAAAAGAAAAGAAAAACAAAATAAGATTTTTGGGAGATTCCGAAACTAGCAACCTAGATCTCCATCCCAAATCTCCATTTTTGTCTTCTCAATCATCATTATCATTTAAAGAAAAAATACACAAATTTCTTTTTTGGGTTCGATTTCCATTTTCTTCTTCATCTATCACCATTTTTTGTTTCTCAATCAGTCATTAATTAAAGAAAACAAAAGAAAGTTCGAAAACAAAATGCAAGAGAGGGAGATCTGGGATCTCACTCAATGGTAATGAGGTGTCTCCATTAAGGGTGCGTTAGATACGCAAGACGGGACAGGACAACGTGGGACAGTTTCTTAGCACGACCTTGGCATGAGACAAAACAGGACAAGATGGGACAAAAATCAGAAAAAACTGTCTCACCTCCGACCATGAGACTACTTGTCCCATGGCATGAGACAAGCTTCAAAAAGATCTATTTGCCTTTCAAATCTTCAAACAATTATAATATTATTATTTGTGTTAAATATAATAATATTGTAATTGAAAACAATAGGTCATTTGAACCTCTTATTTTTGTTAAATATTATAATATATTTCAATTACAGTATTTATTTAATATTGTTAAATATGATATATAAAAATATTTATTTAATAAATAAATACTAACTTGTCATATCCCATATATCACTATTATGTGGTAACAAACATTAGACTTAACAAGGAGGGCACTCTGGTCATTTGAATCTCTTGTCTCGTCATGTCCTAACCATACCAAACGCATAACAATATAGTCCACAGTTCTGTTCCGGACATTTCAAACACAAAACGGAAACAACTGTCCAGTCCAGTTCAGTTTCATCCCGTCCAGTCCCGTCCCCGTACCAAACGCACCCTAAGAGAGATCTCAATCTCCCTTAATAGAGGCATCTGTCTCCATGAAGAGAGATCACATATCTCTTATAAATGGAGATCTTATCTCTATTAGACCTTCATCAAGGGATATCAGGATCCCCTTTGAAGGAGATCCCAATCTCTATGGAGGAGAGCTCTTCCATAGAGGTCAATCTGATCTTCATTGGAGAGTCTCCTCCAATAAAGTTTTTTTTAATCATTTATTAAAAATAAAATTATTATAATAATTGTTAAAATATCATGCTTAGAGGCAGATTGATCATTTCGTAATATTTGACTAGTCAACAGTTAATTCTAACAGTCAACCATTTAGTCGAGGTACTAATCTATTATTTTGGCAAACATGCAGTCTAATTGCAATATCAAAAAGGTTAAGGAATTTTAATGAAATTTCCATTTTTTTTTCTTTCTTACTAGTTGCTGGTTGCTAATTGCTACAAAGTGACTAAACTGCGCCCAAGACCCAAAGTAGCACCTATCAGAGACTTCAAAGAAGCTCTCCCATTGATGTTCAAGTCTTGTTATTGTAAATATTGTTTCATTAGACACCCTCTCCTTACAAACTCATTTTTTAAGGAGAAGTTCTACCTAATGAGTTCGTATCAATTAATATCAAAGTCTACATCACAGCAAGTAGTGGGTTCGTTGTGGACGGGACGACCTGGGAAGGACTAATACTCGAGAAGGAGGAATCTGAAAAGTCACCCAACGGGGAATGATTGGTCATCGTGGACAATGCTGGAAAAGCGTGGTGAAATGTTATGATCTCACATTGACAAAGTATGAGATTAGTCACATGTATATAACTCATTGGACACACTATCCTTACAAATCGGTTTTTAAGGATGAGTTCAACCTAATGGGTTCATATCATTGATCTCGTCAAGTCCTAGCATTCAAAAATGACAAAACTGTGGCCAATAGTTGTTAGCCACGTCATCAAACATTTAAGAATTTTACTCTCAAATTATTATATTTCAAGCATATAATAATTCTTCCCATTAGAATACCAACCATATATGATATATCTCTCCAAATAAAATCAACTTCAATATGTTGTAATCTGAATCTGGAACATGTATTCTTCAATTTTAAGTATGAAAAAATAAAAATAAAAATAAAAAGAGAAGGGCATCACCTCATCAATTAGATTGGGGAATTGCAATACTGAGAGGGCATTTGTTGATGAATATATATAACAAAATAGGTAGCATCAATCAACCATTTCTCATAGCAGTATCAAGCTTTTTATGAAATATGAAATACAGTAAGGCCGCAAGACAAGTGAGAATTTATGTATGTAAGAGACTCAAGCTAAAACCAAATAGATACGAACACCGGTTTCCCATAAACGCTGGCAGCCGAAATGGAAAACATGATTATTTGACTATACAACCATTTACAAGTCGATTTCATCAGTCCCAGACAATGAGATTGGTCCGAGGGATTCACCTTCTAAGCTGGCAAGCATCACAAAGTCCCTTTTCATTATCTCCCCTCTTTTCTCTATCCATCTCACACCAAGCACGAAGAAGCGCACAACCACACCATTCTCTATCTTTGCAAGCTGGTCATTCACAAAGGTTGGATTTTCCCCAGGAACATAACTGTAATTTGGCATCTTCCGAAATGAGAGAAAAGCATATTTCACAGGTCCACATTGCAAGAAGACTCCGAATCTGTATATGTGGTGCACTACTCCCTCCAAGACTTCACCCCTTAAAGGCATGAAGGTGCGACATTTGAATGCTACAGGGAAGAACATATTCCCTGACTCGTCCTGTAACTTTCCATTGCCAATGCTCTTCAAGCTGGTTACTGCAAGAAAGTAACCGAGATCCTTGTTGGCCTTCTCCTTTAACAAGTCCTCCAACAGCCGCGTCATGATAAATCTCTGAGAAACCAGTCCATTTCTGTCCAAGTGTTCAGCAAGCACTGCTACATCCCTGAGCAACTCCACTTCAGAAAACATTCCTGTGATCCACATAAACATGACCAAAATAAACAGATCTGAAAAAATGGATCCACCAGAATTATCCCAGATTATACGTGGCTCTAGGACATCTAGTAACTGCAACTCCTCTTGAAATTGAAAATTAGGGCCTAAATTAGGACAACCATATATACAATCAAAACCGGATACATGTATACAACACATGACTTGTATCCTACCTAGCATCATGTGATCCCACTTATGATAGACTTACCACAAAGCATATATGCTAAATGAAATACAGAATGAAAGCAAGTTTGATGATTGAATTTGCATTTTGAACTGGTATTTTGGCCTACAAAATTAGCAAGCAAAATGGCACATCTGTTATGATTTATGAAGGTATGGTGGACATTCTGCGGAAACGCTCTAAGGGGTATAAGGTGGCAGAGGAAGAGAGGCTCTACTTAGGATTTTTGAAGGGAAAAGAAGGTTGTTCTATGGACATATTCAGTGATGACTGTCTTCTTGGTGCTCTGGCCAAAGAGAAACACAAGAACTTTGAGGATTACCAAGAGGATGTAAGCTTTTTATGGACAAAGTGTGTTTGGACTTGTGAGCTTCAATGTCTTCTGAATTTCGAGAAGCCTTCTTTTCATCCTCAACAATAGGGAAGCAGCCATGACTTGATTATAGCATTTGGATACTTTAATCTTCTTTCACGGGGTGTGTTTCCACACCAGATATAATAAACAGTGGGTATTAAGTTTTATTTTTAGCTGGGAGGACAGTTTTTGTTTTTTCTATTGGTGGACTAATGGTCCACGTAATCTAGTATATTCTGATTTTCATTATAACTTATAACAAAGGAGCGGTGCATGTGCAAATATTATTATGCTCATTTCTTCTGGAACCACTGGATGGAAATAGACCTCAAGATACAGAATAAACCTCAAGATAATCCGAATAAATTTCAGTCAATCCTATAAAGTAACATATTCGAACCTTATTTCAGGAACCACTGGCTTTAAAACAACTCCCCTAAGAAAGAAAAAAGAGAATAAAGAAGGAAGGGAACTAAAACAATTTATGATTAGCAAAGACTTAATCACTCTAAGACAAACTTTTAGACACAAAACTCACTTTGACATACCAATTTCAAGTAATTTAAATTTTGCGAGTAAACAGCTGGCATCCCATGGAAACATCCAGCTCCCAGAAAACCAACTACATCCGTCAATTTGATATACTATACTAGTTTCAAGTCATACAAATTTAAAGCAAACCAATTAAGTATCTCACAACAACACCTAACTCCCATTAAACCAACTGAAATTTGCCTTAATTTCACTCATAATAGGAAGATAAGTACATTTTCTTCCTAACTATACAATCAATGAGATATTCAAACCTAGTATAAGTGTATAACATGCTCCAGAAAAGAGAAAACACAAATGACACAGTTGTTCACCCAAACGGTACTCTCATGAAAATAAAGTTCAAATTCAAATGATCTTTCCAAAGAGTGATTTTCACCATCAATATACCATTAGAGTTTGTGGTCCTTTTACCGCAATCATTCTAATTGTATCATCCATGTAAACCCAGCAAAAACCACAATTCACACCCAAAAACCACACAAGCAATTTGCTTGACATTGTTAACTGTAACAAGCAATCTATTTTTCATCAATCTTTCATCAACAAATCAATCATATTAATGATCCCCTATGTTTTATAGTTTTAAAGTAATCAATCATAATCATAAGCTCATTAGACATCACCATTAACACAAAAACCAACAAAAACAAAATTAACATCAAAATCAAAATTTGAACAATTAGAAAACCATAAAATCCCATTTCAAGGTTTAGACTACAAAGGCGATGAAGTCCAATGACAAACAAAAACAGAGTAAACCATCTAATGCATGAAGAAATCACACTAAAGATTCAGGGTTTCTGAGAAAGAACCTGTAAATAAGCAGCACTACAAGTATTAACTTGGATTCTGACGTCTGAGAAGCGATTCAATGGTGGGTCCAGAAGAAGAGAAGGCAGGAGTGCGCATAACGCACCTCTTTGTTCAGGTTCTTTGTCTTGACTGTGTGTCCGGTCCGGATAAGTCTGATGACAAGGAAAGGACAAGGCGCAGTTTAGAACTTCAATTTTTTGTTTGATAGAATGCGCACCTTAGGACCTGTTTGGTTAGTGGGTTATACTATAACTGGTTAAGATTCAAGTTTTCTTCAAAAAGTAAAAAAATTAAGGAAGATTCAAGTTTGCCTCAAAAAGAAAATACAAAAATTGAGGAATAATTAGGAAGTCTTTGATGAATATAATTTTTTATTTTATTTTTACAACACCAACAACCATATAAGCCCGGTTTGAGTGAGTAGTCTCCTGCATTAATTTACAAGGATGTATTGGACTGGTATTTTAATAAACAATTTTAGAAAGTAAAAATCTATTAGTATTAGATTTAAACTTTTTAATAAGTTAGGGGTTGTTTGTTTTTTTCACTTAAGACTGAATGGGTTTGAATTGAACTCATTAAGTTGTTTTGTTTGTTTTTTTAAGTAGTCAAACAACTTAAAAATATCAAAAAATAACTTAAAATAAAAAGTAAGAAATCCTGACTTTTAACTTAATTCCAAATCACTGGATTACAATTAAAATATTCTATTCCGAGTCTATCCTCCAAAAAAAGATATATTTCCAAATTTATATTAATTTAATATGGTATAAAAAAATTTCTTTTAACATATTTCTTATTTTAAACATGTTTTAGAAAAGAAAAAAAAAACCTAAATACTTTTCATAATGAAATTTTTCAGATATTGAACAATTGAATTTCTCTCCTGCCAAATCTCGGTAAGAACTATTTATTTATTTATTTATTTATTTTTATCTAACTATAAGTATAGTGTTCAATAAAGTTGTCTATCATATTAAGTAGATTTCGTGGCTCGAAAATGTTATAGAATTATTGTATATAAAAATTCAATAACCTTTTTTTTTATTTGGTTTCCGGTGCATATGATCCAGGAAACCAAAAAAAAAAAAACAAAAAGGTTTCGTGAATTATATTTACCGGAAACGTGGACAACGTATAAAATTGAACTTGAATTTGAACTTTTTTTTTACAATAAATTTAACTTAAACTTTGTTTGCAGAATATGCAAAATTATATTCTTTGTTTAACTTTTTATTTTGTTAAATTAAACTTTGTTTGTAAAAAAAAAAAAAACCATACAAAATATTATAAAGAATGGTGCATGTTAAATTACTTATTTTAATTAGTATGGGTATAAATGTACAATTATATATTTTCAGACAGTTTTATTTTCAAAAAACAAACATGTTAACAGCACATTCAGATGTGAGGAAAAAAAAAAACAAACATGTTATTCAGATTCAGATTTCAGTCCCTATTCAGTCCTCAGAAAAATTCAGGACTGTTCAGTATTCAGATAAAAAAACAAACGACCCATAGGGTCTGATGTATTCGATTGATACTTTTAAGATATTTTAAAAATAATTATAATATCTTATGTATTGCATCTATACTTCCAAAAGACAGTAAATTGCAGGTGGTATTAGATTGAGAACTCGATTTATAGATTTAAGGACAAAATGAATTATTTAAACTTTTCTGTCATATGTATAAATAGTTGGGCCATAAAATTGATTTGCTTCCGACTTTCCAATCATTGCGGCTCTCTTCTTCTTCAAGATCAGTTCAACTCAAATCCCTAGCAGCCCTATGGAGATCTTCTGCTCCTTCCAATCTCCGGTGGCGGTTTCTCACTTCTTCTTCACCATCTACCACAACGCCGTCGTCTCACAGAACCCCTCCTCTCTTCTCTCACCAAGTCGCCCCCGCTTCTGGTACTGCTACTACTATCATACTATATATTATATAAACTAAATTGCTGATAATTTTCATTTCTTTCTTTATTTTCTTTTTCTTTTTTTGTCAAAAAGAAATGATTTTGTGTGTGTAAATTCCATTATATAAGAATTTGGAGACGAAAGTTGAAGATAAAATGCCCATTGCCACTGGACATGAGCTCGAGGAACTACAGGCTGAGCTTGAGGTATTCATTTTATTTATTTATTTATTTGCTTTTTGTATGATAAGTTAGGTTTTCTCTGGAAATGGATTGAGTTTGATATTTTGTTTGTTATGTAGGGAAGAAACATTCTTCAAATCAATCATCCAACTGGCCCTTTTGGTACCAAGGTTAGCACCGCATTCATTTATTCAAATTTCATCTTTAATTAGGGATCATTTCAATCTGTTCAATTTTTGGTCCTAAGATTATAGTGATTAGTGAGGAACTTGTCGTCTGTGTGGGTACTAGCTAGCTTAGTTGATGAGGTTTTTTATCATTATGACAAGAGGTTCTGGGTTTAAATTGTTTGCTTGATGAGGAAATATGCAAACATATCCTTGTAATGCCTTTTACTCTGTTGTGTTTTTGTAATGTTTATTGATGAATTGTATATTAGTTTGGTTGATAAACTGTGATTTAGAATAATCACATCTCTCTCTCTGTTGATCTTTGGCCTATTACACTTTTGTTCAATATTTCTCTGGCTTCCTTGTGGTTGCAGAACATGAGGATGTCATCGATCGTAAGCATAGTAAGATGGTTTGCAATCTACATAGCTTTGGTATGTGTTGCAGGAATTAGATATATAAGCAAGTGTGCATCTTTGAAGACTGAAGATACATTCGATATGTCACTGTGAGAAGCATCATTCAATCTCCTGGATTCATCAAAATTTTCCAATATTAGAATTGAAATCATTGTATGTATGTATGTATGTATATTAGATATGGCAAATATACACGGCATTACCTGGGCCGGAATTCCCGAGTAAAACCCGGACATTGCTTACCCGGCACCGGGTAAGGGTTGTCCGGGTACCCAAGGCAATTGTGTTCCTGGCCAGGTCCGGGTATACCAGGATACCCGGTCGGGTACTCGGTTTTGAAATATTTTTTCTTTTAACTTTCAAATTAAAAAAAAAAAACTTAACCCTAATTTAACAAACTTAGCTGATCTAGCATTTCCATTATGCAAAAGGAAAAGGAATACTCGTTCAATGAATTCAGCATTTCTTCAACATATATATGATCCTAGAGTTAGCAACAATTCTTACAAAATGATATCTGTATAAACATTGCAAAACAAGGCAAAGAAAAACATGTGATGCAGACCATACTGATCCTCTTATTTGACCATGATCTAAATATATATATATATATATATATATATATATATATATATATATATGATCAACTTTGATTGGAGAAAAACATCTAAACTACTATAAGCATAAGATTTAAAATCATAGAAATACAGATAATTGTAGTCATCATAATCTATGAAAAGCCTGGAAAATCTAATCAATCTTAAGTCATTATATGTAAAAATAATAATAATAATAATAATAATAATAATAATAATCTCATCAAGTAGTGTTGAAATGAAAGAAACAAGCGGTGGATGTCCGACCAGGATCAAACAGGGGACCTTTAATGTAAGAGACTAATGTGGATTTTTTTTTTCATCCACCTCCGACCAGGATCAAACAGGGGACCTTTAATGTAAGAGACTAATGTGGATTTTTTTTTTCATCTTCTTTTTGGATGAACGTTGATTATTATCTTTATAAGATCATCATACTTCAATTCAATGCTTTACCATCATGCAAGGAAGATCATAATATTGAAGACATGTTATATTTTATTTATTTTTTTATGACACATACTTATATTCTCGTCTTCTCTAAATTCAGCAAATTATATTTATTTACATAATTGTTTATTTAAAAGATTTGGTTCAAAAAATACATAGGTTATAACTTATAAGAATATAATAATTTTTTTATTAAAATGACATTGAACTACAATACTAATAACATATACAACCTAGTTCAAAATATTGAAAAAAAAAATTTGATCAAGCAACAGCAACAAATTCTACTGTTTTACATTGAAAAAAATTGATCCAAACAAAACAAAGTTCAAAAAATTGATCTAGACAAAACAAAATTTTAAAAATAAAAAAACCAAAAATAAAAAAACCGGGTAAAATCCTGGTGTGGATACCCGAATACCCGATCGGATCTTTCCGGACCGAATACCCAAATTACAACATCTGGATTTTTTTCAAATAGATATCCAGACTCTCTAAACCCAGGTATCTGACCGGGTCCGGGTATACCATTACCCAGCCCGGACCCAGGTTTTTTGCCATCCTGAGGGCAAGTCAGGATTATTCTTGTTTGAAAATTACACAAAGCAAAAATTTAAAATTTAAATAATTCAAAATGCTATGTTCAGAGAAAATATGTGAGAAAATATTTTTTTGGGGGTTTTCTGTTTAAAGTCATCAGAATAATTTTGATTAGAGTACAGTAATACTGTCACCAAACAAGGCCCATGTCCCCAGAGCAGGACCGAGCACAACGTTTTCTTCAAGCCAGAATATAGAAACCGGACATGGCAGGCCACCAACAAGCGTCGTCCGTGATAGTGAGATAATGGTGGGACAAACGCTGACGATTTGCTAGTAAGTATCTGTCTAGCCGAAACCAATTTGTGTCGTCTGTGTTGTTTTCTTTGCTGATTTTGATTTTCTTTTTTGATAATGAATTTAGCTGATACAGAACCAGTTTCTGATTTCTATCATTTATCTGTACTCTGAAATTACATTTTATTAGTCATTGTTTACTGTTTATGGCCTCTGTCACACACTAGTCTTTATCTCTGATAACAGAAGCAGAGAGCGGACACAATGTTGGGTATTTCATACGGAGAGCTCTTCCTCATAATTGGTGCAACTGCTGCTCTTGTTGGTATACACTCCCTCTGAAATATAACATATATCTTACTCTCTATATGTTTTACATGTGGGTTAGATAATTCGGTCTGTTGTATGAATATGTTTTGTGGGAAAATAAATTGAAATGCGTTTATTGTTTAATTCGTTGTAGGACCAAAAGATCTTCCGATGATCGCGAGAACAGCTGGGAGATTAGCAGGTCGGGCCATTGGGTATGTTCAGATGGCTCGTGGGCAGTTCGATAATGTCATGCAACAATCTCAGGCTCGCCAGGTACTTTTATTCCAAGCTCCTCTTGCTTATTAAAACAAGAATGATGATTGATGAAACCTAAATCAATGGACTCGGTTATCTTATCTGAAGAAAAAAGAAAGATAAAAAATTCGGTTTTTTGCTTATTAAACTGGTTACTGTGTTTAATTTGTGGCAATGGGTAGTGTTTTCTTCAGATGTTATATTAAAAACTGTTTTAGTAGAACATGAAATGAGTCTCTTTTTATTAAGGTTTGATGTTGAACTATACTATGTGTCAGTCTATATAGAAAAAAAAGAATGTATTGTGCCAGTTTATTCAAAACATAATGGAGTGACTTATGTCTTATGAGAGTAACGATAACAATTTAGCTGTGGTGAATAAGGTTCTCAGTTTTGGATTATCACTATACACACAAATACAGATGCTATGTTTGATAGGTGGAAAGCAAATAGGAATGAATTTGGAATTTTTTTTTTTTTTGTAAATCTTATGTCATACTTTGTATTTCTACCTTCTAGGTACAAAAAGAACTTCAAGATGTAGTGCAAGTATGCAACAACTAGAGGATCAATCCTGGTCCTATGACTCAAAAGCTGATGGATAGTCCTCTAGAGCCAACAGTCAACCTTACTGGTATTCTCTTCAAATGGAGGTGCAACAAATCGCGCCTCCCTGGTCCTTCTCATGGAGAAACCTCGCAGCCTCCTTTGAGATTTGGGAGGAGGTTGTGTGCCTCTTCCAACTAGTTTTATCGTCACCACATCATCTGTGGCAGGCGTGGCGGCATAGGAGGAATAAGTTGAATAGTGGTTTAGGCTGAATTTGTATTTATTTAAATATTTTAGATGAAAATTTCATTTCCCAAATGTCATGACTTGTGAACCCTAGATTACAACCCATTAACATAAAGACATTAATAATGGTTAGCTAGCTAATCTCAATTCAATTTACATGACCAACTTGTATACCAACTAGTGATTAGGCATAAATATATATACCTTGGTCTAATGATCATGCAATAATACTTTATTATATATAATTTTATTTTAATAACATAAATACAAACCAAACATTTTTTGTTATATTTAATTTCCTTCAAAAATCAATCGAACAAGATAGGATCGGATGAGGTTGGTTCAGATATAAACCTCTCACATCTACATTCAAAAAGGTGTGGATTCGAGTTATATTCTCTCTCCCGATCCATAAATATTGTAATAATTTAAAAAAAAAATCAATCCAACAAAACTTAAAGGTAAAGACATTCTATATTCATGCATTCACACCAACCCAGTTTAAAAAAGAAAGAGGATTTTTTTTTTCAACAAGTATTAGAACCTCTATTCATCATTATATTATTCATGGCAATGTTCATACTGCAATAATATATAATAATAATTCATGGAATTATCCACTATCCAATCGATTCAATTTCGAGTGCTTTTCATATTCATTCATTCATTTTGTTGGTTATTTGTTTATTTTGTTTTAGGTATAATAAGAAAAATATTGGAGAAAAAGAAAAGTTTGATAAAAGAAAGAGACAAATATGGATGGACTCACTTCATTATGCTGCATATCTCAAACGGTCCAGAAGTATGGAAGCATTATTAGAGTGTGACGTATCTACTGCATGTATCGGTGATAAACATAGAAAGATGACAACTCTTCATATAGCAATCGGCCGAGGCTACATACCTAATGAAATTATTTCTCGTTATCCAGATTGTTGTGAATTGGTTGACGAAAGAAGATGGAATGTTCTTCACTTTGCCATGCTAAGTTTAAGTATTAAAGATCTGGAAATTCTCCTAAAACATCTCTTAAAGCAGCCGCTTATTAGAAATCTTATAAATGATAAGGATGTTGACGGGAACACTCCTCTCCACTTACTTGCCACTTTCCGCTCAAACTTATTATCGGAAATCGAAAATATGGTTGGGGATATAGAGTTGGACTTTGGTGTCGTTAACAACCAATATATGAGTGTTTTCGAAGTGAAGAATTCTGGTTCTGGTCGGTTGAAGGTATGTAATAGCTCTATTAACTCAGAGGTCTCCTTAATTAGACACTTCAAATACGCATATCCAAAATAAGTTCATTAGAAGCCATGTATATAATTGTTGAGGGTATCACCAATGGCGAATAGCTTGGGCATTTTCTACATTCCGTTGGACGTTTGTTTTGGTGCCATTGTGGATCTGGGATGGACTATGGAGAGATTTTTCGGTTGGGGTTTACCACTCCCATAAGACTAATAGGGGTTCTTCTTTCTTTACTTGTCTTTCCGCGTGTTTCAACCTAACTCGAGGACGAGTTCTTTTTAAGAAGGGGTGACTGATGTAGGACAAAGAAGAAGGAACCGCAGTTCAGACCGCGATCTGACACCAGCGGGCGGGTCACACTGGATTTGGGCAATTTCTTTATTTTCTTATTTCTTCAATTTGGGTCTTTTCTTGTTTAGCAAGTTTATTTATTTTAGTTTGATTAGGAATTAAATTTAGGTTTTGGAAATAAATCAAACTTACCTTTTAGGTAAGATTTGATCTTTGTTTTCTAGTCAAGTTAGGAGTCATGAATCTTAAAAGATTCTAATTAGTTTTGAAATTTTCCTGTTTTAGTTTTTTTTTAGGAATATCATATTCGAGTCGTATTAGAATTAGTTTATTATAAATAGTACTATTAATTCCAATTATTGTAACTTTTAAACTTTTGATTGATTTTAATAAAATCGTTCCTTTGGAACATTTATCTGTCGTGGATTCGACATGCTCTTTGAGGATTCGAGAGCACCATTTTCTAACGAAGATTAGGGAATGATGGCCCCTGCATGGCGGTCCATGCTTGGGTAACTACCGGTCGCTACGTTAAGGTTCGTCTGAGTGTGCCTCAGGGTTCGACGAAGTGATCATTCTTATTTTCGCTATACACCGCTGCGTCATATATAGAATTGAAAGTACCGATCAGTTTAGTTTAATTGGTTAAATAAGCTCATTTTTACCACTCATTCACATTAATGGTTTGTAGATGGAGTTAGAAATTTTAATCTTGTTATTTCATTTTTATTATAAAAACTAGAAAATCTAATCTCCCTCTGCCCTAGTGTAAATCCAAGATATCTTATATTTATTTATTTGGTTTTGATATATTTCTCCCAATGTATCACAGAAAGAAATCCTGAAACTGGAGGAGTCAGTTGGACCATATCAATATGGAGTTGTGACTCATGTGAGTGTAAATAAAGAACATAATGAACTCGAAGACTTCAGTCGTCGTCGTCGTGAATGGAAAGAAGAAATGAAAAAAGAATTGGAGAAAATAAAAGAATCACATTTGATAGTAGCTGCTCTCATAGCGACCGTAACATTTACAGCAGCATTTACATTACCAGGCGGTGTGATCCAAGATGAGGGCACTGCAATTCTAAGTAAAAAAGCAGCATTTCAAGCCTTTGTTGTAACAGATGCCATAGCTATGGTGCTCTCCTTATCTGCTGTCTTTGCCCACTTCCTTATGTCAACGCTAACGAAGTGGGACAGTACTGAAACTTATTCGTTTTTGGCGAGGTATGGTGCTTTATCCACAATGATCGCGATGGCAGCAATGGTGATTGCGTTTGTTACAGGCACATATGCTGTGTTGACCACTTCCTTATGGCTTGCCATTCTCACCACTTTCATCGGTTTGAGTTTCTTTTTATTCATGTTTCTTCTGTTCAAAAAGGTGTTGTTCGGGCCGAGACGAGGGGACTGAAGAGATTCGGATTCGGAAACAGATTAAGGCCCCATATGTTCTGTTTTTTTTTTTTTGAACTATTGAAAGGCTTCAATTTTATTTTGTGTCTCCGATTAACTGTTTCCTCATTCCGCAATAATTTATAAAATCAAATTTCTATATTTATTAATCAAATTTGTTGCTAATGATTTTAACCACATTAATTATTTAACCTTTTCAATATATTTTTATGGATTTATTTTTACTTTTTTTATCTATTTCTGAATACTATAAAAATAAATGATATTGTAAAATAATTGACTTGAAATTAATTTGAAAATATAAAAAAATATATATGATGTATTTTTAAATGTTTCTATTTGTTTTTTGTTTTTTGAAACTAAAAATTTTACTTTTTTTTCCATACATACTGTGCTTAAGAAATTTTAATAATAATACCAGCTCCATCTACCATTGTCAAATTGATTTGATAGTAAATGATGTTTATTTACTTGGTAATAAGGAACAAATTGATTTGATAGTAAATGACGTTTATTTACTTCAATAATATCCTTATCGGAGTTGATGGACCGATTTCAAAAATAAATAAATAAATAAATTTGATGGACCAACAACAAATAGACTATATATGGGTGGTGATCTTAATTGGGCCCATAATTCATGGTTAATTGGGTTATGTGTTTTGCTATCGGTTCAATTCAGAATTGAGCAACGATATTTACATCTTTCAAAAACCGTATATGAACCCCTATTTGTATTTATGTCCCATTGAAAATTTTCAAAATATTATAATTTGTAAGTACACCCGCGTATTACCAAATATTCCTTTTTTTTTTTAATTTCTATTGGAAAACATGATAAATTAATCAATTAAAATGTAAAAAAGAAAATAAAAAATTGGAAGAGCACATCTGCTGCGTAATGCTGATTCGGGATGCATTGTTTTTTTATATAATGATTACTTGGTAATCAAAAACCTCCTTTTTTTATATATATATAATGATTACCAATTCTGATTACCTGGTAATGAGAATTGGGTTGAGTGTTGCAATACGAGATCATACAGCATTTGTCTTAGCAACTTGCGTCCAAGTTTCCAAGCAGGTCACTCGCCTCATATTGCTGAAGCTTTAGCAATTCCTTGCGGCCTTCAGCTGGGTTTAGCATTTTGTTTCCATTTTTTTTTTCTTTTATCAGTATTTCGGATGGAATCATGAGGCTACAGCCCCCATTTTTTTTTTCTTTAACTTTTTTATTTTAGTTTAGGTTTTTAATTAAATCAATGGTTTTCTCTTATTAACTTTTTTTAATAATAAAAATAATAATAGTTAGTTAAATAATCACTATCTTTTTTATTTTTTAATTAATTATATGGTCAAGCTAAATCAACTTAAATTTGTGACTTAAAATTTTGACTTCCACATCTCAACCACTCATGTGCTCTTAATCCAATGTTAAGATTTGAATATATTTATAACTTTTGGATTAAGAGCACATAGATGATTAAGATGTTGAAGTCATAATTTTAAGTCATAAGTTTAAGTTGATTTAGCATAACCCATAATTATAATATTTGTTAAAATATTAAATATTGTGTTAATATGATGTACAAGATATAATTATATTAAGCATTTTAAATAAGGGTAATATTGCCATTTTAAAATAATATTGATTCGTGGTGTACATACAATTTTAAAGAGGTACAAATATCATCATTTTTTAGAATTTGTATCGGCACCCATGGGCCATGACCCACAGAACCGAACAATGAGATTACGGCAACATCCCTTAATTAGCTTTATTTAACAGATTTTAGCTGGAATTTGTTTGGTTATAGTAGTAGTTATGAGTTTATGACTTATGAGTTATGACCTATGAGAGGGAGTTGTTTTTATAAGTTTTAATTTAATTTAATTTAATTTAATTTTTTTCAAAAGTTTGATTTTTGTAAACCGTTGGACTAAATGAGAACACCGTTTGATTTTTGTACACCTTTGATTTTATTTCAATTTCCCCAAAATGCAGTCTTGCAGCATAAATACTTGACTAGAATAAATAAAATTTCAAAACATGATTTCATTAAAAAAAAATCCTTAAAAGCTTTCTGAAAGAAGTGACTCTCTAAAATGGGTTTATTAATTCTTTTATAGTAAACATTACGTATTTAAAAAAAAACATTACGTATTTTACTCAAAGAAGATTCTCTTATATTGTTTAAAAAAAAATGTTGAGAGTCAATCTTAATACTATAAACTAACAAAAATGAGAAAGACAAATGTATAGGAAGAAGAAGTTGACTCAATGGTTAGCTCCTCGTAATTTTATTTGTTCAATACTTGAATTGAACCCTTAATCTAGGATTGAATAGAAAGATTAGAAAAGTAGGGAATATTTGAATTAAGATTATAAGCAATGATATAAATAAATTATTGTTTTAAATTTTTTATTTAAAATTTAATTCTAACTATACTAAATTAAAATTCAAATAAAGGCATTTTCGTTAACGCCTTTATAACTGAGAGGGTTTTTTTTTTTTTGAAAAGTATAATTGAGAGGGGTTGTTAATATAATAAGCAAATATTCCTCTCCCGAGTGCAATTTAAACATTTATTAGGGGTATATTAGTATTTTTGTTTTAATTCTGATATCGGAATTGGAATATCTTTCTGCTGCTGAATGGAGAAAGCAAGAAAACAGTCTACTGATTACTGAGCTCCTCCTCCCTCCCACAACACAAACCTCCGAATTTGTGGCCTCAAAAGTGTCAATTGATGACGTCTACTGCTACTTCTCTTAATTGATTTATCAGGTGTTTCTCTTATCTTATGATATATGGCTCTGATACCCAGTCGCCAGTTGTACCCAACAACATCCATTTTCGATTCGTTCCAAACTTCCTTCACAAGACTCCATGGTGGAACCCATCTCCACTTCTTCAGGTACGGTCACTCCATTTCACTCAAAGAACGTTTTTTGTTTCGCAGTTTCTCTTCGCATGAACTCCCTGAACAAAACCCACCAAGGAAATTGCGTTCTATGTCCAATAGCAAATTCGTTTCTCGCCATGATAAGAGCAATAATGTAAATTTATCTTCTAGTAGCGAATGGTTAGATAGATGGAACAAAAAGGATAAACTAAACCAACCGAGACCGCCACAGGCTGCGGTGAATTATAGGAAGAATAATGTGGATTTGTCGACTTTAGGTTTTGCGAGAAGCAGTAGTAAAGATGGCGGTAGTGATGGTGTTGATGATGGTAGCAGTACAATGGAGAAGATTGTGAAGAAATTGAAAAAATTTGGGTATGTGGATGGTGGTGGTGGAGATAGTGAGAGGAGAGAGAAAGAACCAGAGAGAGTGATTGAAAAAGGGTCTATAGAGGACATATTTTATGTGGAGGAAGGAATGTTGCCAAATACGCGAGGAGGGTTTTCGAAAGAATCGCCATTGGGATTAGGAGAGGTGGTAGGGAGTGATGGAGAGGTGAAGTTTCCATGGGAGAAGCCAAAGGAAAAGGAAGGGAATGGGGAATGGTCAGTGAAGACGAAGAGCAGGACTTCACTGGCAGAGTTGACTCTACCGGAGCCTGAATTGAGGAGATTGAAGAATTTGACATTTCAGACAAAGAGCAAGACAAAGGTTGGAGGTGCCGGTGTTACTCAAGCTATAGTGGATGTAATTCATGAGAAGTGGAAGATGTCAGAGATTGTGAGGTTGAAGATTGAGGGGACCCCTGCGCTTAATATGAAGAGGATGCACGAGATATTGGAGGTTTGGTTTTTGTGAACTTTGTTGTTTACACTATTAGTAATTGATTGTGTTTTTTTTTTTTTTTTCCATTTTTATTGAATTGGTAATTAGATTTCTTCATATATAATAGAAAGGAAATGAGAAAGAAAAGTTGATAGATGCATGGAAACGCTAAACTGGAACATATGTTCTGAATCTCAAAATAGGATCCCCGAGAGAAACAATTTTCTCTCTGCCTACAATATAGGAAGAGGCCCTACCCTCCGATTTTTGTTGAGCTTCTATCTCTTGTACATACCACGGTATAAGCACAGACATTTTTAGTATGACAATATCATACTTCATTACTTTGATGAACTATTCTTGCGATTGAAAACTCTTGAATCTTAAAAATGAATGAACTATAGAGTATGCTGACAAACAATACATGTGAATTGTGGCAGATCCGGCTCAAAAACCTCGAGTCTCTGTGTGTGTTGGGGAAGGGGGTAATAGTTTAAATTTTTAGGGGGTTAGATATAATAAGGAACTTCTTATCCCATGATGTCATCCACCATACATTGCTAAACGCCTAAACTAGACCGAGGCCTGAGTATTCCAAATAATATTATCTCTGCAGACAGTATAACTCCTAGATCTTCTATCAATGAGTTATGAGTTCATACCTTTTTTGTTTGAAAGATGAAGTGAAGGCCTCTGTCTAGAATACTTCTTGATCAAATTCTTTCCAGAGGACTCAAAATTGAATTTTTTTTTTCTGTATTCATGTTAGTGTAAGCTTGTGTATGCATGTATGTATCGTTCTCTAATCTGTCCTGCCAAACATGCAATAATATGTTGTCTATCTGTCGTTTGTGTCCATGCATAAGTGTTTCAAATTGAATGATTTATGAGAATTTTAGTCATTTGTAGATATGAGAAGTGCTTTCTGATTAATCTGCTGCTACCTTTTTCCTTAATTCCTCAGAGAAAAACTGGTGGGTTGGTGATTTGGAGATCTGGCACTGCCGTTTCTTTATATAGAGGTGTCAGTTATGAGGTTCCTTCAGTGCAACTGAACAGAAGAATATATAAGAGAAATGAAATACCTGCAAGTTCCTTACTGAAAGATACTAATAAACAGATATATAGGAGAAATGATGTGTCTACTAATTCTTTAACAATAGCAACTGATAGAACTGTTCGGGAACCTTCTGAGTTTGGTCCTTATAATCGTGTGCATACACCTAGAGCAAATTTGGAAACTACAACAAGGGAGCAGGAAGACACAAGATCAGTGTCAGAAGTTAGGTATGAAGATGAAGTAGACAAGCTGTTAGATGGGCTGGGTCCTAGGTACACAGATTGGCCAGGATGTGAACCATTACCGGTAGACGCAGATATGCTTCCTGGGATTGTTCCTGATTACCAACCCCCATTCAGAATACTTCCTTATGGAGTGAGATCAACTCTTACACGAAAGGAGGCAACAAATTTGCAAAGGCTTGCCCGTGTTCTTCCTCCACACTTTGCGTTAGGTATGCCACATTTTTTTATGTAAGTCCATATATTCTTGAAGATGGTTTATTCATTACCTGAGCTTTTATTTTTCCAGGTCGAAGCAGGCAGCTCCAAGGTTTGGCTGTGGCAATGATTAAATTGTGGGAAAAAAGTTCGATTGCCAAAATTGCTCTTAAACGGGGTGTACAGCTGACTACTAGTGAGAGAATGGCTGAAGATCTCAAGGTAATGGAACTGACCAACTAAACCTATTACTCAACGATGTAACATAATATATTTGACTTAGTATTTATCAAATTTCTGTACATTTTAGTTTATGTACAAAGATTGGATTAAAGAGTAAATTTACCAAATATTCTAATATAAGATATTAAAGGAAGGAATGAAGATTATAGGGCAACTTACAGAAGCTTCTATTACTTTTCAGTTTGAGATCTTGAATTAATTTTACGCTTATAATATTCTGGAGCGGATAAAACATTGATGACTTGGTCATTTAGACGGTTGTAAATTTATTTGATAAATGTGTTAAGGTCTCAAATAAGCAATTTGAAGATGCTGTATAAACGGTTCGATATTTGCTTGCAGAGATTGACTGGAGGCGGGCTACTCTCTAGAAACAAGGACTTTTTGGTTTTCTATAGGGGAAAAGATTTTTTATCATCAGATGTCACTGAAGTATTAATGGAAAGGGAAAGACTGGCAAACTCCCTGCAAGATGAAGAGGAACAGGCTCGGTTACGAGCATCAGCCTTTGTCTTACCAAATGCTGAAGTAAGTAAGCAATCTGGAACTGCTGGGACCCTTGGTGAGACTTTGGATGCAAATGCTAGATGGGGGAAAAGTTTGGATTATAATCTTAAGGAAAATCTGATGAAAGAAGCTGAAATAACAAGGCATGCCAGCCTGGTCAGAAAACTGGAAAGAAAGCTATCTCAAGTGAGTTTCTTTAAACTTGAGATATTTGTGCTATGTTTTCATGTGGTAGTTTTTTGTTATCACACTGTGAATACTTGTCTAAACCAGCAGCACTCTTATGATTTGAAATTCATGTTATTGCTGCCCAAAAATTATAGGTTCTTTGCATTTAGTTTTTGTAATAGAAGTAGATTTATTTTAAGTGTCTATAGATAACATAAAGCATCACAATTCACACATGTATTTCGGTGAAATCTCCACATTTGGCACTTGGGCCTTTACTCTGTTGATATAGGTAGATTTTGTATAAGTTTCAAGTTCAAATCTGACCAATCAAAAGCCACCATAGTTGAACTTGGGTTTTTTCCCTGGTAGGCTGAACGAAAGCTGATGAAAGCTGAACGAGCCTTATCAAAGGTAGAGTTTTTCCTAAAACCAGCAGAAAGGCAAGCAGATCCACATAGCATCACTGATGAGGAGAGATTTATGTTTCGCAAGCTTGGTTTGAGGATGAAGGCTTTCTTACTTCTAGGTAAAAGAAACTATCCAAGTACCAAATATATCCTGGTTTTTATTTCAGAACATGAATTTAGATGGGGTTTATGTTTTCTGTCTTCAGGTAGACGTGGTGTTTTTGATGGTACAGTGGAAAATATGCACTTGCATTGGAAATACCGGGAACTGGTTAAGATCATTGTGAAGGTTAAAACATTTGATCAAGTCAAAAAAGTTGCTTTAGCACTTGAAGCTGAAAGCGGGGGTGTCTTGGTTTCAGTGGACAAAATCTCGAAAGGTTATGCTATAGTTGTATTCAGGGGAAAGGACTATCAGCGACCTTCCATATTGAGGCCCAAGAATCTTTTAACCAAGAGAAAGGCTTTAGCACGTTCAATTGAGCTTCAAAGACATGAGGTAAATTTTGTATACCGTTTATCTGAAGTTACTGTTTTTCTGTAGATCTGTTACTATATAGGATGTGCCTTGTGAGACTACAATATCATTTTAGAACTCCCTAAAGTCCACCTGTGAATGATTTCATGGTGGTTATCAAAATACTCCGAGCATGGGAATGTGATCTGCTATGAGGGGAGATTTGCCTCTTCGTAGCTGTAGATGCACACCATGGCTGAACTTGAGTGGGAGCCGGACTGGACCGGCCTGCTAATTGACCTATCATGTTGTGGTGGATATGGGACGTTTTGTCCCCAATGATCAATCCTCACTATAAACGCAGGGTCTTACTTCTTCTGCTTCCTATTCATGCAGAATACCTCTAATTTTATCCGATTCTTCTAATTATTTCTTTCAACAGGCTCTCCTGAATCATGTTGGTGCTCTTGAGACCAGAGTGGACAAACTGAGATCTGAAATTGTAAGGCCGCGTTATATATTTAGGTTCTGCTACTTATAACCTAGCTTTTGTAACTTGTAACACGGAGAGAAAACTATAAAACTGCCTCGAATTTCATTTAATTTTTTTGTCACTTATCTGGCATTGACAGGATCAAATGAATAGCGTGAAAGACCAGGGAGATGAGGAGTTTTATGACAAATTAGATTCTGCCTATGCATCAGAAGATGAGGATACCCAGGTCTGCCTTTAGCTAATCGTCTAGAGAGGTCATATCTCTCGGTTAAATTATATGGCCTGACATCGTGTTACATCCGTGCTGTCCCCTTTACAGGATGAAGGAGATGAAGCATATCTCGAGACATATGACGGCGGTTATGAGAGTGAAGATGAAAGTGAGAACTCAATTCCCAATCTCCACCTGGAAACAAGTTTTCCTTATGATGACAAACATCATCAGGAATCAGAAACAGAACCTCTGGATTCTGAAGCTGAAGCATATGTCGAGCCCAATACCAATAAGTCTCACATTAGAACTGACGATTCGGAGAATGAAGATGGCAGTTTTTACTAATTTTGTTAGAGGAAAAGGAACAGAACATCAACATCAACATCGGCTGGATTAGATTGGCAGGTTGTCAAGGAGTCCATGCATCCACGGCGATAAGATCCACATGCACCCAGAGAATGTACAGAGATCATTCGAGCTGCTTCTTTATTACTGTGTAGATAAACTGTTTGTCTTCCATTGTTTTAGAAAAAGAAACTACTACCATTTTTCACATTGGTAGACGATAATATCTTAATTTACAGCAGTAAAAACTTACTTAGAAGCTCAAATGACTTGCTAGTTACTTGTCAGCAATGATGTCAGGAAAATCTGAAAGTCCTACTTGATAATTTTAAAATCCCCATCTTGGAAATTATGAGGTAAAAAAAAAAGTCTTACTTGCACGAAAGGTAAGATTTTAAAACTGGGCAGGAATTTTATTTTGTTTCTTTGTCCATGTAAGAGAGAAATCGAGTGGGGACTAGTCAACTTTGATCAGACAATTTAGTAGCCACTAAAATCCAAAGCACGTAAAAACAAATTTGGTCTTGTAGCTATCAAAATACAAAACTTCACTACAGTGTTTGATATAATGACATCAACCAGCGTTGAATTGAAATCGAATGGACGTTATTGGTTTGGGTTTGCGAGGGAGGACTTGTTCCAATTCTTCCTTAACTGCCCATATATGACTCCTAAACCAAACCCTTTGACACAACTTGATTGCCACGTGTTCAATAGAAAAACTTCTAGTCTTCTACACCGAGTGAAAAAAGATATTGAGCATATGTTAAAAATGTCTTAATTAAATAAAATAAGTTTCAGGAGACCGTTTACTTTTATATATAACCGTTGGAACTTATTGGAAACTAAAATTCAAAATTCCTGGTAAAAAAATAAAAAACAGAGAGACTAGTACGTACTATGGATCATTTCTTTCAAGAGCAGTTGCATGGCGATATCTTCTGGTACACCCCACCTGTAAATCAAAGTGCTTTTGTGCCGTTTGAATCCCAGTCGGAGAATAATGTCAAAGACGCTTGTAATCCTAGAAACTCGAACAAGAGAATGATAGAATTCTTGATGAAAAATTGGTGTGCAGCTGTGCGAACACAAGAACCAGACAGAGTTCGCTGTCAACGACACATGTTCAACGAGCGAATGAGGAGAGGGAAGGAGAAGCAGAATTACATGGCCTTGCATTCTCTTCTTCCCCATCGAACCAAGGTTAATAATTATTAATTAGTGATGTGAATTGGATTATTTGGATTGATCAAAATAAATCATTTGCGTTGATGGTTTTCTTTGTGATATTGATTGCAGAGTGATAAGAACACGATTATTCAAATGGCAGCGAAGTCAATCCTGGAGTTGCAATGTAATAAGAAAGAATTAGAGAGGAGAAACTACGAGCTAGTGGAAGCGAAAACAGGGATGGATGTTGGAGGAGGAACAAAGATTATTAGAGTTAACATAGATAATCCAATATCAGGGATTGATTCTATGGTGGCAGTTTTTAAATGCTTGAAGAAGATGGGTTCAAGAACCAGGAGAATTCAATCACAGTTTTCTCATCAGAAACTCTCATCAGTAATAGACGTTGAAACTCAGGTTGTGTACTGTTGAATTTGTTATGTGAAATTATTCCTCTGTAGTACAACACTACAGGCTCTTTTCTTTTTCTTTGTTCCACATATTCGGGGTTTAGGGATGCGGAGAGACTCGAACCCCTAACCTCTTTCTGTCGGTGTTAGCAGAGTAGAGCCAGAAATTCCAGTTTGGGGGTCAATAATCGGTATACAAAAGGAAAAAAAAATAAAAATAAAATTATAGGGGCCAAAGTGAAAAGAATTTAAAATTTTGTAACTTTTTACATATGAATTTTAGAGGGAAGGGGGTCATAACACCGGGCCAGGATTCTCTGTTGTCCTTTTTTTTCCTATACATAGTTAAGATTTTAGGTTTCTTTTTCTCTCATGTAAATGGATGTTTCATTTACATTTTAAAAAAAACAAAGTCAATGAGAGGATTCTAACACCATAACCCCCTGACTCTAGATGTGAGGGTCGTATCACTGGGTCAACTTCATCTTATCTTGTTCTATATAATTTTTTTTTCTCTCATGCAAGTGCATGTTTCATTTACATTTTAAAAAAACAAAGTCAATGAGAGGATCCTAACACCATAACCCCTTGTCTCTAGATGTGAGCGCCGTATCATTGGAGCAACTTCATCTTATCTTGTTCTATATAATTTATTTTTAAGTTTTTGCAGGAAAAGAGATATATCAATGGATTCTGACAATTTGTTTGTAATTGACAATGACAGATAGGAGGTGGTGAAGTAGAAAATGCTGTGCAGGAAACACTAGAAGAGGTGGAGAGGAAACTTGTATTCAATTACCGCGAAAGTTAGTGAAGTTAAAAAAGCAGAGCATATACGTGGCTGAGGCAGAAAACTAGGGACACGTGACTATTACTAGTTTTTTGTTTTTTTGTTACAAGTGAAATGCTATGTCGTCATTGTTTGAGTTTTTCTTGTTGAAAACGTGATTATAAGGTTTGTGGAATTGTATTTGACTAATATTAAGCATTAAACAAATGTTAAGTATATAAGCATGTGCTTTTGCCTACATAATTTGACGAAAAATCAGCTTAATTAAATAAATAATACAGATTAGGTTTATGTATATAGTTATTATAGCTTTAAGAATCTTCGAGGAAAAACCATGTACTGAAGTGGAGAATTGGTCAATATAATAAACCTATTAAACCCAACTATATGAGTCCAACATCTTGTGCCAAGCCAAGGTGGTGTTGGCCAATATTGAAGCTAGACCGATAGACAAGAAAACCATCCGACAGAGTAAATATAAATTCACGATCGAAGTTATCAGGGAGACAGAGACAGCCAGAAATTGATTCCTTGGGAGCCAATATATTGAAACGAAAACTTTAGACGGGGTCAAAGAATAAAATTTATAAAACTTAAGTAAATATATAATTTTTTATAAAGAAAACTTGAAATTTGTTTTGAGGGAGGGGGCCATCCGGCCATGGCTGATGGCCCCACAAGCACACCCTCTCCCTCTCCCTCCACCGCCACCTGAAGATATATTATGAAACTAGATTTTTAATTTGTAATGTTGCAGAATCTTACTTTGGTACGGAAAACAAATTCAAGAATAACTTAACTAGAGATTATTATTGTTATATACTGAATTTTTAGGCTGTGTTTGTGGATCGGACAGGATTGGATAATCCATTGTCCCATTCCCATGTTTTGGTGGAGCACACGGATTGGCTCCAATCCTATGGAACCCACTTTTTATCTTCCCATAACAGGACTAATTTATCCCATCATCAATACCGGGACTATTTTAGTCCCACCATTTTTCTATTTTTTTATTGCCAATCTAGTTGCTGCCAGAGTCTCCACGCCCCACGCATAATTTTCCTGGACAATTTTACCTCTATTCTTTGAGAAAGATGCATATTTTTTTCCTTTCTTTTTTGTGGAATTGATGAGTTTGGGATGTTTTGACAATTATAGGATTTTGTGAAAGGAATTTGTTGAATGAAGTTCGAAAATAAATTCAAAAAAAAATGGAGTTGGACGGCGGAGGAGGCTGGTCAGAAGTGATGGAGATCCAGATCTGTCAATTTGTTTTTTCAAATTTTCAATGATGGATCTGATTGGAGCTCCATCTGTTATGTATTTTTTTTCTTTTTCATTTTTCAAATTTTCTATGATTTCCATCTGTAAAAAAAGGATTAAAATAATATTACTATATTTTATTAAAATATTTAAAAACAATTATTTTCAATTAATTTTTATCCTATCCAATGTTATACCAAATAATAGACAATATTATTTTAGTCCAATCCGTACTGCACCAAACACAACACGGTATTAATTTAGTCCAGTCAAATATAATCCAATTCAATCCCTTAAAAATATTCAAATCCTATCCAATCCAATCCCCGTACCCTTAAGCTTTTGAACATAAACCCATTTGAATAAAAAAAATTCATGGTATGCATATTCGGTTTTTCAGTTTTTCTTTTCCAAATAGAAATGCATTAAATTAAAGTAGGGGTGAATTTATGAAACATAAGGTAGGTTTCCTTCCTGTGATCCTGTCACAGTATTGAGTCTACCAAATATTGGATTAGCATTTTCTTGTATTTTGAGTCTAACATGTGATTGATAACTGATCACACAAATTTTTGAGAAAACATCAATGTCATCTATGTAGAGGCAGAAATATTGATTATTACCATTTAAGGGCAATAATGGTGACTACAAAATACACAAACTGTTGACCACAATAGGCCAAGAAGCATGTAAACAAAATCCACCAAAACAGTAACAGAAAAAATGAACTGGTCTGTAAAATTTAAAAACAGACATTTTACTTAATTGGGCCGAAATACCAACAAGATTTAGTGGTGCAACCAACAAAAGTTCGTTCGAGAAGCGAATAAAAAATCATGAGATCTCGCAGATGGGTTCGGCTCCATGCCTACCGTGTAAGATACAATAATGAATAAAATGAAAAAGTAAAAAAAAAAGTAATGGATATAAAATGGATTATTTTTTGGGGAAATCAAATGGTAGCAATGAGCCTATCATAGCACAAATGCAGCTACTAAGATTGCAAGGCCATGAACAATGATCACATTCATATTTTAACAAGTCATAGATTTTAATTCTCCACACTATAAAAACTAAAATAACAAAGTACCAATTTAAATATCCAAAATTACCATATCTTTAAACTAGAAACTCAAGTTCCACATAATCTCAATTAACTCAAACACAATTATGTCCAACAACTGAATATGCAACGAACAAAAATTTGATAAACATAGATGTTTTCCGATGATAACCATAAAACTAATACATCCCAGCAGATGTAAAACATTTCACTTAAGAGGAATAAACCTTGAAGAGTGGGTGGCACCAATACCAGGTCTACCGTGCTTCACAGGCTTGTATGAGATAGAAAACTCAGCCAGATAATGCGAAATCATCTCAGGCTTGATCTCAACCTGATTGAAGGTCTTGCCATTGTAAACCCCGATAATGCTTCCAATCATCTCAGGCACAATGATCATGTTACGCAAGTGGGTACGGACTGGCTCTGGCTTCTCACCAGGTGGAGCCTCCCTTTTCTGATCAAACACACAATGAAGAAAGTTACTTAGAAACTGATACTCACAAGAAATCAACAAGTAAAAACTACATGAACTCCCTTCTAATTATATTTTTAATGTGCAACATAAATAAAAAATTAAAGTTGACTAAAGGACAGTGCACATTGAAACAAACACCACATCTCAAAGCATAAAGAAAACCAGACTACACATTTTATTTGGAAACCAAACAGGCCTTGATATTCTTAAAGATCAGAAAACATTAGGAATTCATAAAGTAGTCAGAATTCTTCATGTCAATTGGCAACTTGCAAGTTAAATATCATGTTAACACTGATATGCATGCCACACAATGAGCAGAAACACGGCCACATAACAAATTAAGCGGCAGCAATGGTCCACTTTAAGATCATCATAAAGACGTGTAATACTCAAAAGATAATTGGCCAAAACGTCACAAGATGATGCATTAAAAATTACCAAATGGTCACATTATCAGTATTGCAATATTCATATTTGCAGATAGTGAGTGGTATTCTCCATGTCAAACTCCAACGTCAGATTGTTATAAAAAAAAAAATTGGAATCAATTCTATGCTTTATAGATTACCATAAGACAACCAAATCCTCTTAAATTTTGGAGATGAATCAAGAACAACAAATAAGTTTCAATTAAAGATATCAGTAGGGACACTGCAAGAACCAAGATTAATAACATTTCTATATATTTGACAGTAAGAAAATGTCGGAAAAAAACTCCAAATGGAGTAGAATCACATAATGAACAAAAAATGGAGCTTAAAATATAAACAATACACATTAATTGCTAGTTCAATCAGAAATGATGATGGCATACATTATCACAGATAGATTATTCCAAAATGCAGATGGATCTAAAATGAATAAAAAAAACAGAACATAACACTGAATCCTATTAACCAAAAAGTAAATAGCAACTACAAAGAAACACTGAGTTAACCCTAAATAAAATCCAACAATAAATTTCAAAAAGGCCACAGATTAAAATAAAATGATCAAAAGCTTTAGAAATAAAACGTACTTGCACTTCCTTACAAACTTTAAACCAAAAATATCACACAAAAAATCAGAAACATCAATAAATCATTAATCTTATCATATTATAAAAACAGAATGAATTATCCAGTTTCTTAAAGCTATGTCATAAAAAATCAAAACCCAGGTACAAATATAAATTCTCGGGAAATCAATAATAAAATACAAAAAAAGCAGTGACAAAAATAATCAATGGTTGAGAATTATTACCGCCTTGCGAAGCTTCTTGATGAGAGCCATGGGCTTCCTCTTCAAACCCCTCTGAAACCTACACAGCACAAACATCACAAAACAAATATTTTTATCAGACCCAAAAGAGACGCTGCAAATGTGTAAACAACATTTGAACATGCGATTACAAGTACCTTCTGCGAGCACGTGCAGGGAAGAGCTTGACAAGCTCATCAGTAGACATGTCAAGAAGTGCGTCCAAATCAACACCTCTGAAACTGAACTTCTTGAATGTTCTCTTCTTCGGCTGCGCCGCCGTGGCCACCTCAGGATCGACATCCGCCTGTAACAAACAATCAAACAACGCTTAAACAAGAATAATGAAACAAAAAAAAATGGAGATTGAGAGTGTTATTATGGTTACCATGATTGGAAATTAGAATGGGAAGAGAAACTGGGACGAGAGAGAGAGGCTCCTGCTGGATCTGAGGCCGCTAGGGTTTTTTGGGTGAGGAGGAGGAGAGAACTTGGTGGGTTTATATATCTCTGTTTTATATAGTGGCTTGTGTTTGCAACCCTAGAGTGATAATTTTAGATAATTGCTAATAAGGACTTATAGTTATCTATTATTATCAAGTATGGTCTGATACGGTGTCCTTTGTATCCCGCCAGTGAAAACAACCCAGTATATGGTAGGGTTCTCTATTTATTTTCTATTTTCTTTTTAACAAAAATTCCTAGCAGTGTTATCTATTTATTGCACAATCTTCTTAGCACTTCCATGAGTTATATCTTTCCTCATTTAATCGTAAAATATGGGAAAATCTCTTCCTTATAGTGAGAGTTACATTCCAAATCGTACTTGTAGCGGTCGCTGTCTGTATAATTTTGTTTTTATTAAAATATTACAATATGACTGTTGGGATCTACCTATATCAAAGAATAAATATGCGTCCGGATATCTACTCTCACAAATAGGAGAGAAGACTCTTCGCACATGCATATAAAATGTGAATCGTGGGATTTTAACCCCCCGCCACTAACGTAGAACTACTAAGAGGTGATGTGTGGTTCTTTTGTATACTTACGAGATTAGTTATTCCTCATTGAATTTCAATCCAATTTTCTACAAAAATAAAATCAATGTAATACGAGATAATATTGGGCTTTGGCCCAAACTTTTTATTCTGTAATGGGCTCAGGTACCCCTCAAAATGCTAGCACCGGATCTCATCAGTCATCACCACGCTTGTCTACATTACTAAAGCCTTGGACAAAAATTTGAAGCCCATTGTATTTAAAGGTACGATGGAGAGGCCCAGACCAACAATAATAAATTGGGCAAATTGGAAATTTGGAATGGTGTACTCAAATAATCGGCAATATGAAACGAATCAATAACCTTTTTGTTAATCACATAAACATGCCTTGGACCGTGTTGATGGTTGACCGATGTACTTAATGTTAAAGGATACAATGGTTTTTAACTTGTGTTTAAAAGAAAATAAATAAACTGTCATCATTTCCCCACTAATTTTAAAAATAACTTAAAACTATAAAACAATATTAAATAATATTTTTTAAATAAAAATTAAAAGAATGTGTTTTCGATGAGGTCTCTCTGGAGACCTTGCCGAATTCTCCCAAGGCCTCAATCGCAAGGATGGATATCATTGGATCTACCTTGGTAAAATTATAGGCTTATTAAAAGCATTAGTTGAGCTAATTATCAAATCTTTTATATAGTATTCGGACAAGATGAGGTTGGTCCAATTGTTTTGTCCATTACATATATATCAAAAGGTTGTGTATTCTTTTATAGTTTATACATAAGATTGGCTTATAATTTCTTTCATAATATTTAAAGAGCAAGTGCGAATACCTTATAGTTTATTCTTTGGAATCGCTACCAAATTAGTTAAGGTTTGAGAAGAAATTAAATGAAGAAAGAAAGAAAATAAGAAGAATGAATTATGGAAGGAATCGCAAAGGGCTTCTCGGAATTTGGATTCATCGGAAAGCTCATTACGAGCCTCTTCAAAAAAAAAAAACAAGTATTGCCTGATAGAGCATAAATTAGGCCATTACCTTTATGAGGATCTCATATTTCCTTCTTGTAATATTTCCTGTAATCTCTCATTAATCAGCTTGCAATATTTCTGTAATCTCTCATTGTAATCTCTCATTAATTAGCTTGATTTTATTTCCTGTTTGTATCCACAATCAGTGGAAGCTAAACTGTATATATTGTAATCCTTGATGTCAATGGAAATATACAATTCATCAAATCCTTTATGGTATCAGAGCCCTCTCTGTCAATTGAACAGAAAGTAAAATAATTTTTTTTTTCGTTTCTCTTTACCTTAATCCAGCCGAAATCAAATTCTCCTTCTCTATCAATCACCATCACAATGGCAACACCAAATAATGACACACCGACACTGCCTTTATCATCATCTTCAACTGATTCAGTGGTTGGATCTGGACCTCCAGCAATTGTTTCAACACCTGCGAATCTCAACACTCAATGTATCATTGTTCCACCGAATGGAAATCTGATCTCTCTTAATGCATCGTCTCAGATTCCGTTCAAACTTATGAAGAATGGAGGAAATTATGGTTCCTGGAAGTCTCAAATGACCAATCTTCTCTTCGGTTATGGGCTCCTAGGATTCGTCGATGGGACTCAACCTTGTCCACCAAGCACTGACCCAGGTTATATACACTGGACTCGTCAGGACCGCCTGGTTCTTCTAGCAATACAAGCCACTGTCCATAGCACCATCAGTCCGACCATCAACAACTGCACCATTTCTGCTGATGCCTGGAACAAACTGGCGACGAGTTATGCGAATCGTTCCAACACTAGAATGTTGTCTCTTCTGTCTTCTCTCATATCCAACAAGAAGGAACGGAAGTCGTTGGCTGCTTATATGAGCAAAGTAAAAAGTATTGTTGATGATTTATCACTCATTGGTCATCCCCTGAATGATGCTCAAATCATGGCTCACGCCTTGAATGGTCTCAAAGATGAATTCAAAGAACTAACGGCAGCGGTCCGTGTTCGTGACACTCCTATCTCGTTTGAGAATCTGTATGATAAACTCCTTGATGAAGAATTGACTCAGAATCACGGAGAATCTAACGAAGAAGACACACAAGTTTCGGCTCCACAAGTCATGACTCCACAAGTCACTGCTCAATTTGTTCAGAGACAGAACAACAACAGAGGCAGAGGCGGTAGAGGGAATCGCGGTGGCCATGGACGAGGTTCTCATGGACACAACAACAATTTTTCTGGTCAAACTCACCAATCTGGTCACACTCAATCTAACCAGAATTGGCATCAGTATTCGTCTGGCTGAGGTATGAATTACTTGAATTCCCATTCTCCCTCGTCTACTTGGTCTCCGATTTCTTATCAGGGTAGTCAAGGGCGCTTCCGCATCGTCTGTCAACTGTGTGACAAGCCAGGACATAGTGCGAAAACTTGTCGTTCTCGAGGTCAACCTTCTTCTCAATATTCTCAGCCTCAGGTTAACATTGCTAATGCTGAATCAGGCCATGGCAACAATAATTGGGTCCTGGACTCTAGTGCAACCCACCATATCACATCTGATCTTCACAATCTCTCCATGCATACTGACTATGTTGGAAATGAAGATGTTGTTGTCGGCAATGGTAACGGAATCTCTATCTCTCATGTTGGTTCATCCACCATTACCTCACCTTTTGCATCATTTACACTTGATAATATTTTGTGTGCTCCATTAATAAAGAAAAATCTAATTTCCGTATCTCAATTCTGTAACCAAAACCATACTTCAATTGAGTTTTTTCCTAACTATTTTCTTGTGAAGGATTTGAATACGGGGGCATCCTTGGCGCAAGGCCGGAATAGAAACAACTTGTACGAATGGTCATCGGTTTCCTCGCCAGTCACATTATCCAGTCTGCCACCCTCCACCTCTGTTGCTCTCACCTCTAAACTTTGGCATCAACGTCTTGGTCATCCGTCTCCTTCAGTTCAGAACAAAATTTTAGCTCAGAATAAGATTTCTGTTTTAGATTCCTCTAGCTCCAACACAGTTTGTGATTCTTGCTTATGTAACAAAAGTCACAAGTTGTCTTTTAAAAATTCTTCAATTGACTGAGAGAAACCTTTTCAAGTTATTTATTCGGATGTCTGGGGCCCTGCGCCTGTGACCTCTGTTGGTAATTTTCGCTATTATGTTATTTTTATTGACTATTTCACCAAATACACATGGATTATCCTCTCAAATTGAAATCTGAAGTTTTTAATGTGTTTGAAAAATTTAACAAAATTGTTGAACATTTCTTTCAAGCCAAAATCAAGATAGTGTATACGGATGGTGGAGGAGAGTATCAGGCTCTTTCTCATTTATTAGCACGTTATGGCATTCAACACTTAACCTCTCCACCATACACTCCTGAACATGTTGGTTCGGCCGAACGTAAACACCGTCATATTGTGGAGACAGGTCTTACCATTCTCCACAATGCATCTGCTCCCATTAGGTTTTGGTCGTATGCCTTTCAAACCGCCGTCTATCTTATTAACCGCATGCCTACACCTGTTCTAAACAATGATACACCGTATCGTAAACTGTTTGGTCATCACCCGAAATATACCTCCCTTAGAGTTTTTGGTTGTTTGTGCTACCTCTGGCTTCGGCCGTATAACACTCATAAACTTGAGACTCAATCTCGACCGTGCGTGTATCTTGGCTTTTCCATTCCTAACCATGCTTTTCTCTTCTTTGATATTAAAACTAATAGAATTTTTGTTTCTAGACATGTTGTATTTTTTGAAAAAATATTTCCCTTTAAAAAAGATTCGTGTCCTAATCAATCTTTTTCTAGATTATTTTCTTTATTTACAGGCAACAATTTGGAACCAATTGATTCCTTCTCTCCTAACTCTCCAGATTTCTCAAATCCTCCGACCTTGGTACCTCTCACCACACAGTCACCTGTTCCAAATTCTGTCAACCAGTCCACTCCAGTTCAGACATCCACCACTGCGTCTCCCTTGGCGAATTCTTCGCCACCCAGCTCTTGCTCCTCTCCCATTTGTACGACTGTATCTACTCCGTCCGCTGACGAGGCTGCTCCGAATTCAGCTCCCCAACAGGTATGTAGTTCGTCACCTTCTTCGTCTCCCTCCTCCTCTCCAACATCAATCCATCCTAACCGGATGCTCACCCGTGCTCAAAACAACATACACAAACCGAAAATACCTTTCTCCCTCCACACAACCACATCCGCAAATATTTCCTCTCACACTGAACCCTCCTCCTTCACACAAGCCACCAAACTGTCTCACTGGCAAGATGCCATGAAGGACGAATTCCTTGCCCTCCAATCCAATCCAATAAAACATGGTCCTTAGTTCCTTACTCTCCCACACAAAATATTGTTGGGTGCAAATGGGTGTATCGGATAAAAAGAAACCCAGACGGTTCCATTGCTCGTTATAAAGCTCGCCTTGTTGCTAAGGGCTTTCATTAAAGACCAGACATCGATTTTACTGAGACTTTCAGTTCTGTTGTTAAACTTACAACCATTAGCCTTGTTCTTAGTTTGGCCATGTCTCGTGGTTGGGTTTTGAACCAACTGGATGTTAACAATGCTTTCCTGCAGGGGACTCTGTCTGAAAATGTTTTTATGCAGCAACCACAAGGATTTGTTGACTCTACTCATCCTTCTCATGTTTGTAAGTTACACAAAGCTCTTTATGGTCTTCGTCAAGCACCTCGAGCATGGTATACTGAACTCAAATCTTTCCTTATATCTCGCGGCTTCATCAACTCCAAGAGCGACCCCTCTCTATTTATTTACAACTCTGGGAATGTTATTATGTATCTGCTTGTCTATGTGGACGACATAATCCTCACTGGTAACACCTCTCACACTGTTTGTGACTTCACATCTCACTTGTCTACACGGTTCTCTCTCAAAGATCTTGGCCAGCTTAGCTATTTTCTGGGTGTTGAGACGATTCGCACGCCCACTGGTCTTCTTATGTCTCAGAGAAAATACATTCTTGATCTCCTTCACAAGACTAATATGCATGAGGCGAAAGAACTGAGCACTCCTTTATCTTCTACGGAGTCTCTTAAACTTGATGATGGCTCTCCATCCCATGATCCAACCGAGTATCGTCAGGTTCTTGGCTCTCTTCAATATCTCTCCCTCACTCGGCCTGATGTCAGTTTTGCGGTTAACAAACTGGCTCAATTCATGCATCGCCCTTCCACTACTCATTGGAATGCAGTTAAACGAGTTCTCCGTTATTTGAAAGGTACTTCCCACTACGGTATTTTTTTTATCTGCCAAATCTCCTGTTTCACTTCATGCATTTGCAGATGCCGACTGGGCCGGCGATGCGGACACCCGCCATTCCACTTCGGCCTATGTTGTATTCCTTGGCTCTAATCCAGTAAGCTGGAGTTCGAAGAAACAATCTACCATTGCCCGTTCCTCTACTGAGGCTGAATATCGGGCTGTTGCTTCTGCTACGGCTGAAGTCAATTGGGTTACAAATCTTCTTGATGAGCTTGGTGTCTCTGTATCGTGCTCTCCAACGATTTACTGTGATAATATTGGGGCAACTTACTTATGCTCTAATCCTGTCTTTCACTCACGTATGAAGCACATCGCCATTGGCTTTCACTTTGTTCGTGATCAAGTTGCTCGGAAGATGATTCGCATTGCTCATGTTCACACTTCTGATCAACTAGCTGATTCTTTGACCAAACCTCTCGCTCGGATTCCATTCCAGTTACATCGGTCCAAGCTTAGTCTCCTTCCTGGACCCTTGCGCTTGCGGGGGCATGATAGAGCATAAATTAGGCCATTACCTTTATGAGGATCTCATATTTCCTTCTTGTAATATTTCCTGTAATCTCTCATTAATCAGCTTGCAATATTTCTGTAATCTCTCATTGTAATCTCTCATTAATTAGCTTCCATCATATTTTGTTATTGACAACATAAAAAAAAATTAAAATCTTTTCATTTATTCAGATAAAATTTAGTTTAAAATAACATTGAGAGAAATTAATATTGGTATCGACGGATATTACCAAAAGTATAAATTTATAAATATATTAGTGTAAATATCAATGTCACTTAGATTTTGTATAAAATCGTTTATAAATAAATATATTAGATTAACTGCAATTATGTCCCTAAAGTTTAATAATTAAACAAAAAAAACATCTAGAAAGATGATGCACGAGCTACTCTTTCGCTTATACACATATATGCCATTTGAAGTTCGCTTGAGCTGCTTACAGAGTTAAAGAAAAATCTTTTGCTAACACCGGCATCAAATCAAACAGACGGTTAGATATACGTAGACGATTCTAGTTTAGACGAAACGTATATTCAACTTTTTCATTTATTGTACAAATATTCTCTTCAAAACATTGACTAATGGTTTGATCGATAACTAATGTAATAGATCATATTTTAAATTTTAAAAAAAGACTAACTTAATAAACTAGGAGTAAAATAGTCATTTAAGCATAAAAATAATAATAATCAAAGGAACCCAAATGTTTTTATAATTATAAATCCACCCAAAAAAGAATTATACCTTTACCCCCCAAAATTTAAAAATTACAAATCCATGTTTTTCATAAGGGAGAGTAGCATCCCCCTATATTTTGCCATATTAGTAAATCACCCCTCTAAATTTTCATTTATGGCCACTTTCCCTCTGAAATCAAAAGTATTCACCACTTAACGCCTTCTCATTAGATTTTCTGTCCAAAGTGTTAATTTTCACGTTAAAAGACAGTTTTGCACTTCAATAATTGGAAATAAATGGGTTAAAAAAATAATAAATGATGGAGATTAAAAGAAGATTGAAATAAAGCAACAATAATAAAACAAACTTAAACTTAAAAAACCAAATCTTAAATCTTATCTCTTTATCATCTTCTCCAATACACCCAAATCATAACCATCACTCAAACACCAAACCCTAGCACCACCACCATTCAAATCGGCGCTCGATCTTGGAGCCGAGGAGATTTTGACTACCGCGTCTTCTCTTTCTCTCTCTCTTTCCATCTCTATATCTCTCTATCTTCGGCTTTCTCTCTCGTTCCTCTTCTCTCTCTTGCGAGATCGAGTGTCGATCTCCTCCGTTGATCGGAGATCAATGCTGGTGATGGTGATTTATGGTGGGCGGTTGATGATAGTGGTTGTGTGAGTGTATGGATTTGGATTTTGTGAAGATTCGAATTTGGGTTTGTGTTTGAAAGTTTTTTTTTCAATTTCGATTATTACTCTTATTTATTGGTGATGGTGGTGTTTAGATTTTGGGTTCAGATGGTCCGGTTCAAGGTCTGGTGGTGGTGTAGTGTTCTGGTTCAGGTTTTGGGTGGTGGAGTAGTGTTATGGTTTTGAGTTTGGTGTTGTTGATGATGGTGATGGTTTGGTGTTGATGATGATCTAGGATCTGTCATCTGTGTTTGGTTGTTGGTGATGATGATGATCATGTTTAGTGTTGGTGGTGATGATAGTGATGATGTTTGGTGTTGATTGTAGGTGGTCATTCTACAGTTAATGGGTCGGGTTGGATTCAAGTAGGCTTACACAGCCTACTGATTCGGTCGAACGCGCCGATTCGTCTTCTCCAATGGTGGTAGTTCGTACTTCGGCCTTAGTTTCGCTTGAGCTGAGCGTTAGTAAATAGAAATTAAAGAAGAGGTTTTGTAATTCAAATTTTGGTGATCGGAAAAATGATTTTGGCAGAGTTTTGGCTAGCTAATAGGGTTCAAAAGGAAATTCAAATCAGAATCCTCTCTTCGTTGGAAGTCCAGTCTTATTTATAGAGGTGGAGAGGCTTTTTGACGTGGTTTGTTGAAGGTGAATCCTTAAAATCTCTCATTGAGATCACGATCACATCGTGATCTTATCAGTTTGGTTCTACTGATAACTGTGGTTTTAAACTAGAAGAACCAGTCAACAAATATCTTCTGATAAAGCAATCTGGGTCGACCCGAGTTGCTTGGTCCTAATCCAGGCCTTGCACAATATTTGTTGGGCTTTAGACGTTAAGGCCCAGAGGCCATTTTTGGCTATCATATTGATGATGGAATTTGAAGATTTTTTTTAAAGAAAACTTATTATTACTAAATATGATTTATTATTATTATAAAATCTGATTTAATTTTTTTCATTTTAATATGTGTTAAACAATTTTAAATTAAGTGACGAGGAGAGAGGATGTGAGAGGGATTTTAGTGTTTTACCATATTACCCTTTAATGATAACAGTCAGTGAGAGGTTTTAACGGAAAACCTAATGGGAATGCGTTAAGTGGCAAATACTTTTGATTTCAAAGGGTAAATGGCCATAAATGAAATACATGGAAGGTTTACTAATAGGGTAAAATATAGGGGTGAAAATGATACTTTCCCTTTTTATAATTATATCATAACCCCAAACGTTCATAAAATTACAAAACCACCACAGCCGTTAAAAGTATCTTCATCCGCTACTGTCGCCAGTGTTGTATCGGCGAAATAATTGGTTGGAGGAGGCTCGCAACCTCCTCCCATATTTGAGAAAAGGTTGAGAGCCTCATTCACTTAAAAGAAGAGGCACACCTTGCTTCTTCCATTCAAAAGCGGAAGAGGCTCGCACAACGCCTTCACATAAATTTGGAGGCGTGGTGGTCTCCTCCTTCGGCATTAAGTTCGATGCCTCGATGGGAGGAGGCGGCGAACCTCCTCCAAGAGAAGACAGAGATGCCTCATTTATAAGGAGGCATTAATGCCTTCTCGTTTCCAAATGGAAGCACGATAAATTGCGTTAAGGATATCAAAAAAAAAAACTCGAATCTGCGGTGACCTGCCCCCCACCTCGTCCCATACGAGGTAGGGTTTTACCAAATGAATAGGGATGGACCAAGTTTGTGGCCAATTCTTACTTCCCGTTTCATAAATGGGGAGTGATTGAGATTTGTTCTCCCCGTCCACCCCATCCAAAACCTGCTTACTATTTATTTTTTAATAATAATAATAATATTTAATCAGTAAAAAAATTAGATATGTTCTTTTAATTAATAAAATAATATATAATTTATTAGTAATATTAAGAAATAAAAAATCGATATGCATTTTTTATACAATTTAAACCTAATTTTTATTTAAATTAAAACGGATCCGTCGAACCTTTAAAACATGTACTAATATCAAAGTATTTAACCATTTTTTTTTCATTATTTTCATTTTTGTTGCTTATATTTACATGAAACATGTATTTTTAGTTCAATTTATACTCATTAAACACGAGTTTCAACGGATTTGGTTTGAGACCGAATTCGTCAAAAAAAAGGAGTTTTTATATGCAAATCTTGGAGCAATTTGATCGTTGTTTTTGCATATATTTATGATGTAGGACAATTGGCTTTGGACTTTGAAGAAGAGATGAATAGAAAATTGTCCAAAAGAGGTGTTTCAAAGAAACGGGCATAACTTTTCGCTCGGTTGTCAGATTTCCTATTATAATATGTTTTCGGAAAGGGTTTTCAGAGATTCATAGAGGGACAACTAGGGCTCGCCTGGTTGACGTCATTTACTCCCTCAACGGAGCTGTTTAAGTTAGGTTATCGGGCATCCGAAGATTTTCATGTTTTATTTGTTTTTTGTTTTTTTTATTTAGATGAGGATATTTTAGTCTTATCTGTTTTTAGGGTTTTCTAAGCCTATTTAAGGCTTTTGTTATCAGTTTCTAGGTATTCAATAAATTTTACAATTTGGTTTCAGTTCTTTTTTTTTCTGGTGGATTCCAGTTTATGTTCTGTTAGGGTTACGCTTGTGATCCTAGAACTTCCGTTATGCGTCAATTTACATTAAACTTGTATTCTTAATCCATTTTATACTTTAAGCTTAACAATGATATTACAATTTTGGTCATTTCAACGGATTCGATTTCAAACCGAATACATTGAAACATTCAAAACTTGTTTTAATATCAAAGTATTGTAGCCAATTCTTCATTATTTTCTTTTTTTGTTGATTATATTTACTTGAAACTTGTATTCTTAGTTCAATTTATACTCGTTAAACCAGAGTTTCAACAGATTCAGTTTGAAACCCTAAAAATGAGTTTTTATATGATTGTTTTTGTTGCATATATTTATTTTAAACTTTTGTTCTTTGTCCATTTTACACAAATTTTTTGTAGCTTGACAATAAAAACACAATTTTTAGCAATTTTAGTTGTTTCAACAAATCCAGTTTCAAACCAAATCCGTCGAAACCTTCAAAACTTGTTATGATATAAAAGTATTGTACCCATTTTTTCTTTTTTTTTTCTTTTTTGTTTCTTATATTTACATGAAACTTATATTCTTAATTCAATTTATACTCATTAAACCCGATGTTCAATGGATTCAGTTTCAAACCGAATCGATCGAAACCACAAAAATGTATTTTTATATGCAAGTATTGTAGACATTTTTTATTTGATTGTTTTTGTTACATATATTTACATTACACTTGCGTGCTTAACCCATTTTATACTTATTTTTTTATGCGTAACTATGGGATAATAATTTTGCAATTTTAGTCATTTCAACGAATCCAGTTTTAAACCGAATCCGTTATAACCTTCAAGACTTGTTATAATATCAAAGTATTGTAGCCATTTTATTTCGTTTTTTTCCTTATATTTACATGAAACATGTATTCTTAATTCAATTTATATTTATTAAACCTGAGTTTCAATGGATTCGGTTTCGAACCGAATCAGTTGAAACCACAAAAATGTGTTTTTATGTGCAAGTATTATAGAAATTTTTTATTTTATTGTTTTTTTTTTTCAAATATTTACATTAAACTTGTGTGCTTAATCCATTTTATATTTATTTTTTGTAACTTAACTATGATAGCCCAATTTTTGACAATTTTGGTTGTTTCAATGAATTCGGTTTCAAACCGAATCCGTCGAAACCTTAAAAATGTGTTCTTTTAGCCATTTTTTCTTTATTTTCATTTTTGTTGTTTATATTAAACACAAGTGTCAATGGATTCAGTTTCAAACCAAATCCCTCGAAACCATAAAAATGTGTTTTTATATGCCAGTCTTGTATACATTTTTTATTTAATCATTTTTAATGCACATAATATGAGAGGGAAACTCAAAGGTGTACAAAGAATACTACTTAAAATAAATCATAGAGCATTATACACCCTATACGGTTGTCATAGTCTTAATCTTGCACTTTGTGATATGACTAATTATTGTGCTAAAGCTAAATCTTTTTTTCGGAGTGGTACAACGAGTATATTCTTTGTTCTCGTATTCTTTGTTCTCGTATTCTACAAATTAGGTTTGAACAATTTCAAAACTACGAAGAAACTTTTTGGTTTTTGTATGATTTAAGGAAGTTAGAGTCTGCAAACAATGATAGTTTGAAGAACTATTGTTCCAACCTTAAAGATTTTATGAAACATAATGGAGTTTCTAATATTAATGGGAAAGATTTGTTTTCATAATTACAAATTTTGAAATAAGGTTTACCAAAAGAAATAAAAAAGGCAATTGAAGTGTTAAATTATCTGAAAGAAATGGGTGGTTGCTTCCTAAATGCATTGATTGCTTATAGAATTTTGTTAAATATACCAGTCACAGCTGCGTTCGCGGAAAGAAGCTTTTCAAAGTGGAAGTTGATTAAATCTTACCTTCGGTTAACAATGTCACATGAATGATTGAATGACTTAGCTATATTGTCCATTAAAAAAAATATAATAGAAAATTTTGATTATGTAAGCTTAATTAGTACTTTTGCTGTTAAAAATGTGAGACGGGAAGTGTTTAAGTAAGCTTGATTATGTAAGCTTAATTATTTGATGTAATTATAAAAAAATTATTTCGGTATCTTTTTATTTGCTATTTTGTTTTGTTACGGTTTTGATTTTTAGTTATTATATTGAATTTTATAAGTATTTATTAGATAAAAAAATTAAAGTAAACATACATGGAGGGTCGGATGGCCTCATTTTTAATGATTTAAAGTAAAAAAATTCAACCCAAAATCTCAGGACTGTCCCTGATTTCAACGGATCAGGTTTCAAACCTAATCCGTCGAAACTTTCAAAACTTGTTTTAATATCAAAGTATTGTATCTATTTTTTCATGATTGTTGTTTATATGTACGTGAAACTTGTGATTTTAGTTCAATTTATACTTATTAATCCCGAGTTTCAACGGATTCGGTTTCAAACCGAATCTGTTGAACCAAGAAGATGAATTTTTATATGCAAGTCTTGTAGCAAGTTTTTATTTAATCGTTTTTATTGCATATATTTATATTAAACTTGTATTTTTAATCCATTTTATACTTATTTTTTGTAACTATCTATGTGTAACTAACTATGAGATCACAATTTTTGATAATTATGGGTTAAACCTTCAAAACAAGCTTTAATATATAAGTATTGTAGCCATTTCTTTTTTATTATTTTAATTTTTTTGTTTATATTTATATGAAATTTGTGTTCTTAGTTTCTTATTTTTTGTAACTAACTGTGAGAACACAATTTTTGATAATTTTGAATTGAAATCTTCAAAACCGTTTTAATATCTAAATATTGTAGCAATTTTTTTCCATTATTTAATTTTTGATGATTATATTTATATGAAATTTTTGTTTTTAGTTTAGTTTATACTTAATAAACCCAAGTTTTAATGAAATCGAATCCATTGAAACCCTAAAAGTGAGTTTTTATATACAAATATATTTATATTAAACTTTTTTAATCCATTTTATAATTATTTTTTTAAACTTAATTACAAGATTACAATTTTTATTAATTTGGCAATTTTTATGGATCCGAATTTAAACCGAATCCGTCGAAAACCTTCAAAACTATATAAACCTCATCAAAATCCATCGAGCAGAACTATAATTACATCCATTTTAATCCTTTTTACCTCACGTTATTTTTCTAATTCCTCTCCACCGTAGATAATACCCAATCCAACGTGTCATATTCAACCAATTGACACAACATCCGCAATCCGCGTGAAGCCAATTTCCACCAATCACAACCTGCCTTATAGATCCTCAAATGTCTATCAAACCCCAATCCAACGTCCCAAATTCAACCAACATCACTAAAATTCACGATCTGCGTGACTCTCAGTTCGACCAATCACAGCCCGTCTTCTTCCTTTTAAATTAACTCCCTCGATTCTGCTTCCCTCCACATCCACCAATTCAACTCAAAATCTGCAAAAGCAAGATTGACGAAAAAGAAAAAAATCTGAATCTCACGTTTCGATCTGCAATGGCTCCTGCTACTACAAAGGCCCCAAAAGAGGGAAATTCAAAGAAGATGACGACGTCGGCACCGAAGAAGCCTAGAGCCTATCCTACTTACTATGAGGTAATTATATACATCTTCTCGTTTGTTTTGTTACTCCGCCGTTTGATCGGAATTTGATTTGTGCGATTTTTCACAATTTGCAGATGGTAAATGAAGCGATAACTGCGTTGAAGGAGAGAACTGGATCTAGCCAGATCGCGATCGCGAAGTTTATCGAGGAGAAACAGAAGGATCTTCCTAATAATTTCAAGAAATTGTTGCTTGTTCAGTTGAGGAAGCTTGTCGCTAACGGCAAGCTAGTTAAAGTCAAGAACTCCTTCAAGCTCCCGCCTAAGACTTCCGCTACCAACACCACTGCCGTCGCTGCCGTCAAGAAGACGAAATCTCCGTCAACTCAGAAGCCAAAATCTACCTCAACAACCGCCGCCGCTGCTAAGAAGACAAAATCTGCCTCTGCTAAGGAGGCTGCCAAGAAGCCCAAGTCGACCTTAAAAAGCGACGCCGCTAAGAAATCAAAATCGGCCTCCACAAAGGCCCCTGCTGCAACAAAACGGAAAGCTCCTGCTGCAAAAGTTGCGGCTAAGAAGCCGAAGGTTGATGGAAAGAAAGCTGCATCTGTGACCAAGGCTAAGAAGCTGAAGAGCATAAAGTCGCCGGTGAAGAAGGTGGCGGCCAAGAAAGCAAAGAAATGAGCGTCTTTGTGTGTGTTTTTAGAATTAAATCTGTAAATTCTTTGAACACTCATTTGCATCTGTTGAATGGATTTTTTTTTTAATATAGTTTTAAATTCTATATTAAACTGAAGTTGTTTCCAAACAACTTCAGTTTATAATATTAAATTTGCATTTGTTTTTAGAATTAATGTTTGAAATTCTCATTCAAAACAACTTCAAATCACTCAGGAATTTAATTTTTCTCCAAGCCGTTTACATCAACAATTGCAATAACCAAATTTAATATTTCTCAATTCTCTGGATTGAAGTTTTAAGCTCCAGTTGAAGAGTGGCCCTTGTCGGGGACAAAACGATGTCTTTCCAAACGGAGCCGGGCTCGAATATGGAGTTCGGGTCGTTGTAAAGCTCGTATACGGATTCAGCATTGGATTTCAATTGACTTACGTTTTTCAAGCACTTGATTTCATCAGGATCAATCAGCAGCTTGTTGTCTCCATTTTTCCACGCAATAAGCTGTATTTAAAATGAAAAATAAAACTAATTCATATCATTATTTCAGTAATTATTTTCTTTTATAATATTGTTATATATAATATTTTTTATAAGAAATTAAGCTGACACCCATGAAGTTTTATTAGTTTGCAAAAGCACCCCTGGACTTTATGTAAATAGTGTTTGATTTTAGTTTGAAGGTTTGTGTTGGGATAGTGGAAACAGTGTGCCCCTCCACTTTGGCACTGTGTTGCAGTAGTGGGAGGCCTGAGACCCTCTTCTTTTTTTTAATTTACTAAGGTGGCCTACAAATCTTCCTCAAATGTGACAAATTTGATTAAAAGAGGATAGTATTATGGGTTTAATGTTTACATACCCTTGGTGGGCCGCCGACGGCATTGGTGCAGTAGAGCCTGGCATTGTCAACCATTTTGGAATACTTTGGAAATGCAATTGCAAATCTCTTGTGAGACTGCAACTGTGAATTCACTCTCACTGCCCTCTTCACCATTATAGCTCTCCTGTTCCATTTCCACATATGCACACATGAGATTTTCATAGACCTCACACTCAAACCATTTTTGAATGTTATAATAATAATAACCAATTACCTGATCCCTCTAACAACAGCAAGATAAGCATCGCAAACAACTCCCAGCAACTCAATCCTGTAGGGTTTCCTGACTTGTCCGTTTTCGTTGTGTTGCTGCTCATCTTCTTTGTCAACCTTTTCCCAGTAAGTTTCAATAACAGTGCCATCTTCGTTTACTTTGTAGCCGACCCCCATCCGGTAACGACATTTATGGACATTACGAGCCATGTCAATGAGCTGCTCCACAAAAGGTTCCCATGACAAAGTTCCATCCATGATCACGTCTCGCCCCTCGTTTAGGGCAGTTACTAGAAGTGATGATGCTGCATCTGTGGATGACTGGTGCACCTGTAAATTCAGTAATTAATTAATAGTTGATAATTTAATATAAGAGAGTGTAATGCATGTGTACCAGTTCGGAAGTTTGGAGCATGTCATCGTGATGGCCCATAGAGTGAAGGGCTTTGTAAACAACGTCAGTCTCTTTGAATGCATCTGCTTCAACTACCACAGCATTTGCTGCTGCTTCTGACCAGAATGATCTGTCAATCAAGCGTATACAGGTACAATAAAGTTAATTAACAGTAGTGATTACTAAAGTGAATTTATTGAATTGCAATATGGTGTTAATGAAATAGGTATTACTCTTTCATGATGTCTTTGAGGACAGTGCTCTTGCCAGCTCCCATACCGCCACCCATTAGAAGCAACACCGGACTCCTCTCGCTCGCAGCTGCAGGCACCATCACGTCAGAATTATTCAATCTGATCGCCTTCATCTCCTCCACTAGTGTAGAGAACACTCTCGCCACCTTCAAGTCTTTAGTCACCTTCTCAAATCTCTGTTTCCTGCCAAAACAATACAAATTTACCAAAGAATTAAACAAAGAATATTGATCATCCAATTTATAATATAACTTATAATAAGTTCTGCCATTGTAACCCGTATATTTCTTGCACTATTATATAAATATCAGATCCAGTTTGATCCAACACAATAGTAATTTTAGGGACTACACCACATTAATTGTCGACCCTTTTAACTATTTTCTATGCCAACCACTAATCACTATCGCAGTATCACGAATCATTCACATGAATCACATTTCACATTTGTCAGCGACAGACAAGTACAGACAAGAATCAATACATCTAAAATGGTCAAATTCACAAGCCAAATATATATATATATATATATATATATGGAAATCGATGCCAGTGTTAAAATGAATTGACTAGTCACTATTGTCTAGTGATACTTTCTACGGCATTCAAAATTGGGTTTGAGAAAAATACAAGTCCCCTCATGCTGACAAATTAATATTGCAAGCTCAGTTTTTTCAAAAAAAATAATAATAATATTGCAATCTTTACTCTAAACATGATTAGATTATAAGGTCAAGATTCAATATTATGTGATCTCAAATTCTAATAAATAAACTCCAATAATTGAACATTATTTTATAGGCTAAATATCAGGGTAGTGGATGCAATTTTCCCTATTTTAAACGCAACTTGACATTAGATCAACTCAAAAGCTCAAAACCAAATACATTCATATATTGGCTAGGTAGAAGGTATATAATATAATAATATTATACGTATTTCTTTATTTTTGGCACGATCATAACGTGAACTGAAAAAAAAAACAGAGAATAAATTATAACGGAGAGCCATAATGGATTAAAAAAATTGGTGGGTGGATGGACCTTATCATTATTGATTCAAATTGAATATGTTTTCTCTTTCATATATATATATATATAGATAGAGAGAGAGTCGCGGATGTTAATGAGGGCTGACCCGCACATATAATGTCATATCACCTCTTATCTCAAATACAAATATCTATTCTCTCTCGTATCAGCTCTTATGCGTAGCCTGCGTAGCACAAAAGAGTGCTCTAAAAGACAAACATCGTAATATTTTAAGCATCTTCGATTTCTTTTTTAATTTTTATTTTAAATGTCATTTCAATGCCTTTAATTTTTTTTAATTCTTTATTTAACACTCTCTTTCTTAATTATAAAATATATTTTTTAAAATAATATACCATTAAAAAGATATCAATGAAATCTTTAAAATGATATATTATAGATATATTTATTTAATTTATTTATTAATTATATTTTTAACTAATGTAGCATTTATATGACTATTTATTGATAAAATATTCTTTAAAAATGATATTTACAATAAATTAGTATAGAATACGTGAAAGTGGAAAAAAATTTGATGTAAACACACACATATATATATATATATATATATATATATATATATATAGTGATGTTCGCATTAGTGCGCACTCATGTAAATATATTTACATGAGTTCATTGAATGTGAACCACTGATTATGGAGAAATACTGACAAAGTGCATACACACTTGAGTCAAAATATGTACATCCAATGGTTTACATTCAATGCATTCATATAAAATACATTAGTGCACACTCATGTGAAAATTTATATTTATATATATACAATTTTTCTATTGTCAGTTCGAACTGATATAATATGTATCAATTCCTTGCATATGGGTCATTGAATTTAAATGATTTGACTTGACTGCATGAACTTGTCAAAGCATCTTTTAAATCCAATGACCCATATGCAAGGAACTGATATATCTTGTATCAGTTCGAACTGACAATAGAAAAACTGTATATATATATTGTTTTGTTTTAGCCCACCCTAACAAAAAAATCCTGGGTAAGCCCATGTACCTATATATATATATATATAGTTTTTCTATTATCGGTTCGAACCGATATAAGATATATCAGTTCCTTGAATTTAAAAGATGCTTTTAGCAAGTGCATGAAACTAAGGGGTCGTTTGTTTTTTTGTCTGAACACTGAACAGTCATGAATTTTTCTGAAGACTGAATAGGGACTGAAATCTGAATCTGAATGACATGTTTGTTTTTTTTTTCCTCACATCTGAATGTGCTTTTAACATGTTTGTTTTTTAAAAATAAAACTGTCTGAAAATAAATAATTGTACATTTATACCCATACTAATTAAAAGAAGTAATTTAACATGCACCATTCTTTATAACAATTTGTATGGGTTTTTTTTTTTTACAAACAAAGTTTAATTTAACAAAATAAAAAGTTAAACAAAGAATATAATTTTGCATGTTCTGCAAATAAAGGGTAAGTTAAATTTATTGTTAAAAAAAAGTTCAAATTCAAGTTCAATTTTATACGTTGTCTACGTTTCCGGTGAATATAATTCATGAAACCTTTTTGTTTTTTTTTTGGTTTCCTGGATCATATGCACCGGAAACCAAATAAAAAAAATGTTATTGAATTTTTATATTCAATAATTCTATAACATTTTCGAGCCACGAAATCTACTTAATATGATAGACAACTTTATTGAGCACTATACGAATAGTTAGATAAAAATAAATAAATAAAGAGTTCTTACCGGGATTTGGCAGGGGAGAAATTCAATTGTTCAATCTCTGAAAAATTTCATTATGAAAAGTATTTAGTTTTTTTTTTTTTTTTTTTTCTAAAACATGTTTAAAATAAGAAATATGTTAAAAGAATTTCTTTTATACCATATTAAATTAATATAAATTTGGAATTATATCTTTTTTTGGAGGATAAACTTGGAAGAGAATATTTTAATTGTAATCCAATGATTTGGAATTAAGTTAAGAGTCAAGATTTCTTACTTTTTATTTTAAGTTGTTTTTTGATATTTTTAAGTTGTTTGACCACTTAAAAAAACAAACAAAACAACTTAATGAGTTCAATTCAGACCCATTAAGTCTTAAGTGAAAAAAACAAACGACCCTTAAATCAAAACATTTAAATCCAATGGCTCACATGCAAGAACCGATATATCTTATATATATATATATATATATATATATATATATAAAACTTTTCTTCTCAGTATGCACCGATAAATATTTATCAGTACTTTGTACGTTGACTATTATATTAAATTGTTTTGACTCAGTCTGTATACACTTATCGATGCTTATCCATTGTCCACATACAATATATATATATATATATATATATATATATTTATATATATAATATTACTATTACTATGCTTCTTTTAACATAATTGAACCAATGGGAGAAGGCAATGAGTAAGAGAGAGTCTGACCTTGTTGCTGCCATCACAAAGTTCTTGAGCTTTGGTTTCTTCTCTGATTCAGCACTCAGAACCTACAAGCCCAGAAACAAATTAATTAAAATAAATACACAAGATTTAATTTGATGGAGAAATTAAAAGAGAGATATATATATATATATATATATATATATATATAAATATACCTGGGTAATCATAGAAGGAGCTTGGCTCCAGTGAAATGCAAAATAGCCAAGGATGCATTTATCAAACTCTTCTACAAGCTTTACATACAAAGACTCAGCCTCAGGTTCATTGGAAAAAAAATCATACATGTTATCTTCACACCCTTTTGATTTCTTCAAATAATCATAAGCCAATTTGCACAGCTGTGGACACTCATTTGCATCTGCAAATCCCAGTTGCCGAGCTGTATGTGCACAAAGTGAAACTCACTAAAAAGAAAAAGAAAAAGAAGAAGAAAAAGAAGAAGAGATCATATACAGTATAGTGAAGATTTAGAATATATATATACATATATATACCAACATAATGTGAGAATCTTTCAAGTTTTCCGACACGGCCGGACTCTGTTCTGTCAAGTACGGGGATGATATTTTGGTCGGCGATAGGGGTTTTGGTCCTTTTCCAGCGGTAGTGAGTTGCAGCGGCGGCGACGGCTCCGGCGAAGGAAACGACAAGAATATGTGAGAGGATGAGTTTACCATTGCCACCGTCTGAAAAAAATTCGATATAAACATTTTATTAGCTATAGTATTGAAAACAAAAAAGAAAAGGAGATGATCAGACTTGAGAGAAATTAAGTTATGAATTGGCTGACCAAGCTGCATCTTCGATTCACAGGAGAGGAGACTCAACTGCAAAAACTCTTTTTTGGAGGTTTATTTATTAATTGGAGAGCATATCACTACATCAGATCAGATTCCATATTATATGTAGTTGCCAGCTGGTGAAGATGAGTTGGGCTTATTCTTTTAATCTTTTGTCTTTAAATTAAGGGATATAATCATTTTCTGTGTGTAGTTGGTTATATTAGACGATTTACTCTCTCTAGTTTCAATAACGGTCATTATCTCACTGAAAACTAAAATATTAGACATTTTACCTATGCCATTAGAAATTTCATTAGTCTAGTACTTTGACCGTAAAAAAATCAACTAAAAGATCTTACTACCTTTGAACTAAAAGTCTAGTACTTTTACCCATGAGTTATTCCCCGTAATGATTGATGCAGTTCAACTAGGAACTGCAGAGAATTTGGGTTGGTTAACAAGAACAAGCACAACGAGAAGCCTTGACAGCAAACTTAAATAGCAAGGGTTATTTTATTCAAACTTGGGTCCCGACCATGTCCCTTGCGCATTACTTATAATTAAAGGGGACTTACCATATTAAATGACAATAAAAGGAACACAACTAAGCAAACGTAAATACTTTAGTCTTGAAACTTGATTCTAGTCTTGAAACTTGATGGGAGTTTTAATCTTCCTTTTTGGGCGGGTGTTGGGAATATTAACTGATGCTTCAGAATTCAATTCTCTAGACAACTCTTCAGATGATCCCTCATCAGTCCCTCCGGGTTGAAAGTGACTCGTCATCGAGTCTAAGTGTTGTTCTGGATCAGCTGCATAATATGGCTGCAAGTCTGCCACATTGAAAGTTGCTGACACCTCCATGTCTCCGGGCAGTTCTATTTGGTAAGCATTATCACCAAGGCGCTTTAGTACACGAAATGGACCATCCGCTCTATCTTGAAGTTTACCGAACTTCCCCCTCGGGAACCTTTCTTTGCGAAGGTTAATCCACACCAAATCGTCCTCTCGAAACTCTATGTGTCTGCGATGTTTATCAGCTGCAGCTTTGTATTTCTGGTTACTTTCTTCCAGCCTTTTCTTTACTTCAGAATGCAACTTCTTGATATGTGAAGCCATCTCATCAGCATCACCACTGAACTTGTTATGGATTGGGAGAGGAACTAAATCAAGTGGTCCGTTTGGAATCAGTCCATAAACTATCTCAAATGGACATATTCCAGTTGACCTATTATTTGATTTGTTGTAGGCAAATTCGGCAGGTGATAAAGTGAAGTCCCAATTGTGTTTTTCTTTTCCAGCCAAACTTCTTAGGAGGTTTCCAAGAGATCGATTTACCACCTCTGTTTGACCATCTGTTTGCGGGTGATGAGAGCTGCTAAATTGGAGACTTGTTCCCATCTTGCGCCATAGCGTCCTCCAAAAGTGGCTAACAAATTTGGGGTCTCGATCAGAAGTAATAGTTTTAGGAATGCCATGGAGTTTAACAACCTCCTTGAAATATAAGTTAGCTACATGAGTAGCATCAAAAGTCTTGTTACACCCAAGGAAGTGTGCCATTTTAGAGAATCTATCAACCACTACGAGTATGGAATCAACACCACGCTTTGTTTTGGGGAGTCCCAAAATGAAATCCATTGAAATTTCTTCCCAAGAAGCTTCAGGAACATGCAATAGTGTGTACAAACCTGTGTTCTGGGACCTACTCTTAGCCACATGACAAACTCGGCACTTCTCCACATACTTCACAACATCTTTGTATAATTTAGGCCAATAAAACTTTGTTTCAACTAGACCCAAGGTCTTATCACGCCCAAAGTGCCCACTCAGACCTCCATCATGTAATTCAGAAATTATCATTTCACGCAATGAACTCCTTGGTATGCATAAGCGGCTGCCTTTAAAAAGATACCCCTCCTGCAATATAAATTTTGAATTATTACCACTTTGACAATCAGCCCAAATTTGACCAAAGTCAGGATCATTCCCATAGTGCTCCTTGAGTGTTTCAAACCCAATCACTGTGGCTTGCATAGATGACAACATAAGAGATCTCCTACTCAACGCATCAGCTACTCTGTTTTGACAACCAGATTTGTGTCGAATGACAAATGTGAATTCTTGTAGATATGCCACCCACTACGCATGTCGGGCATTTAGCTTGTGTTGGCCATTTATGTACTTCAAGGCTTCATGATCAGAGAATAGAATAAATTCCCTTTGAATCAGATAATGTCTCCAATAACGCAAGGCTTGAATAACTGCATAGAACTCCACATCATAAGTCGAGTAGCGTTGCTTTGCCTCGCTTAGCTTTTCACTAAAAAATGCAACGGGTCTTCCGTCCTGACTTAATACAGCACCAATTCCCTTATGTGATGCATCACAGTCCAAAGAGAATATTTTCTCAAAATCTGGAAGCTTGAGTACACGAGCATTAATCATCTTTTCTTTTATCAATTGAAAACTCTCATCTGCCTCCTTAGTCCACTTAAATTCACCACATTTTAAGCAATCAGTAATAGGAGCGATGACAGAACTGAAATTTCGAATAAACCTCCTATAAAAAGAGGCCAAACCATGAAAACTCCGTATCTCATGAATGCTTGTAGGAGCAGGCCAATTGAGAATGGCATCCACCTTGTTAGGATCAACTTTAATTCCTTATCTTGATACGACATATCCCAAAAACACCACACTTTTAGACAAGAAATCACATTTCTTAAGATTGGCATATAGCTTTTGATCCCGCAAGACTTGCAGTACTTGTCTAAGATGCTCAAAGTGTTGCTCCTCACTCATACTATACACCAATATATCATCAAAATAAACCACTAAAAACTTACCGATAAACGGTCGAAATATTTGATTCATCAGCCTCATGAACGTACTTGGAGCGTTTGACAACCCGAAAGGCATGACGAGCCATTCGTACAACCCATCCCTTGTTTTAAAAGCAGTTTTCCATTCATCACCCGGCTTGATTCGGATTTGGTGATACCCGCTTCTCAGGTCGAATTTTGAAAACACTTCAGAACCGCTTAACATGTCCATCATATCGTCTAGACGGGGTATGGGAAATCTATATTTTATGGTGATTTTATTTATTGCCCGGCTGTCCATACACATTCGCCAAGTTCCATCTTTTTTTGGAGCCAAAAGAGCGGGTACGACACATGGGCTCATGCTTTCTCGAATCACACCCTTTTCAATCAACTACAGGACCTGTCTCTGTAACTCTTGGTGCTCATTTGGACTCATTCGATAGGCAGTTTTATTGGGAAGACTTGAACCAGGGACAAGGTCAATTTGATGTTGGATGTCTCTCATAGGTGGCAAACCAGTAGGCAACACTTCTGGGATGACATCAGAGAACTCCTGCAACAAAGGCTCAATAACAATCGGAATTGAACTTCCAAAATTCTGCTCTTTAATCACTAGAGCATACACATGGGTTTCTTCTTGAATCGCCTCCATAAATTCTGTCATGGTGAGATAAATGTTACTTTTTGTTGGTCAAACTTTACCACTTGATCATTTTTTGAAGGACCCAAAATTACCTTCACTCCATCTTTAAAAAATGAGTAAGTGTTCCTGTAGCCATCATGATTAACCCTTCGATCAAATTGCCAAGGCCTTCCTAATAACATGTGACACGCATCCATAGGCACTACATCGCACCAGACTTCATCTTGATATGTCTTGCCAATTGAGAACGTTACTAAACATCGTTTGTCAACAGTAACCTCATTTCCTTTTCTAAACCAAGCAAGTTTATAAGAAGTTGGACGCTTCTCAGGTTTTAGCTTGAGCTTATCCACCATTTCTTGTGATACCACGTTCTCACAACTTCCACCATCAATTATTACATTACATATCTTGCCATTGGAAGTACATCTGGTGTGGAAGATATTGTGACGCAACCAATCATCGGCCTCAATCTGCACAGCGTTCATGCTTCGTCGAATAACGAGAGCTTCCCCATGATCACTCCATGTGATTGCTTCGTTCTCCTCTTTGTAATCATCATAAATAGGAACCATATCCTCTTGGAAGAAATCTTCTACCAAAAGAACTTCTTCTGCCAGATTAATGAACTTTCGATTTGGGCATTCAGCTTGCATATGTCCTAGGCCTGAACACTTGAAACACTTAACTAGCTGGGGCTTTGGAGCACTTTGTCTATTAGAATTAGAATGCAAATCAGTTTTGCTGCTGCTTCCTTTGTCAAAAGCCTTATGGTTGAAATTTTCTTTTTTTGGATTTTGGGTGCCGCTTCCAACAAATGGTCGGTTGTTTTTGTGCTTCATTTGCTTTTCCACATTGACTGCCAATTGATAGACATCATCATAAGACCAATATTGATGCAGTACAATGACATCATGAATTTCTTTGCGTATCCCTCCAAGGTAACGTGCAATCGTCTGCTCCTCTGGCTCGTCTGTCCCACAACGAACCATCAGCAAATCGAACTCCTCAATGTACTCATCAACTGATTTGCTGCCTTGTTGCAAATTATACAACCTTGAATACCAGTCTTGCAGGTAATTATTCGGCAAGAATTTTTGCCTAAATTCTTTCTTCATCTTATCCCAGGTTGTAATTTTTGATTTCCCCATTCTTTCCCTTCGCAGTTTCAATTGCTCCCACCATGCAGATGCATACTTAGTTAGTTTTATCGCCACAATCTTCACTTTGCGGTGATCTGGAACCTCCTTGTAGTCAAAGACTCTTTCAACTGTATTCAGCCAGTCGATAAACTCATCGGGTTTGATCTTTCCTTCAAATTCTGGTATGTCCACCTTCATATTGATGTCGTTAAATCTACCAAAAGATTGGTCAGCACGTTCATTCCTTGCCTCTTCACCCGGCTCTTCATGCGGAGCGCGAAAGTGAAAGGGGTTCTCATCGTCACTAAGACTGAGATCATCATCCTGATGATTCTGAGTTTCGAAGCGACGCAGTCGCTCAGTTAATTGCTCCACTTGCCTCCTCAACTCTTCATTCTCGATATCACGAAGATCTCGACCTTGTTGACCACGTCCTCCACCACGTCTACCCCGCGCCATCAGGCCGTAGAGTGACTGACGAAAACAGGATCCCAAGAAGGATGCTCTGATACCAATTTGATGCAGTTCAACTAGGAACTGCAGAGAATTTGGGTTGGTTAACAAGAACAAGCACAACGAGAAGCCTTGACAGCAAACTCAAATAGCAAGGGTTATTTTATTCAAACTTAGGTCCCCACCATGTCCCTTGCGCATTACTTATAATTAAAGGGGACTTATCATATTAAATGACAATAAAAAGAACACAACTAAGCAAACATAAATACTTTAGTCTTGAAACTTGATTCTAGTCTTGAAACTTGATGGGAGTTTTAATCTTCCTTTTTGGGCGGGTGTTGGGAATATTAACTGGTGCTTCAGAATTCAATTCTCTAGACAACTCTTCAGATGATCCCTCATCATTGATGGTGGCTTCTGTACTCATTTATTCAAAGGTCATAAAGGGGTTGTCACTAGCATCATCTTCCATCCTGACTCTGATAAATATCTTGTAAGTTTCCATCGTAAACGCATTTTCTACCATTGTTAACCTTGGGTTACTTATTGAACACTTTATTGCTGTTTTTAAGTCTTTGAAATAGAATACCAGTGCTAACTTTTGGGAGCCAGAGATAGAACTCTTCATTTTTGTTGCTAGTTTTGTTTATAACCTTTTTCAGCTGCTCATTTTGTCTTGTGCTTGTAGCTGTTCTCTGGAAGTGATGATGCATCTGTACGAGTATGGGATCTTTCAGCCAAGAAGTGTGTTGCAATTTTAGAAAGGCATTTTTCAACGGTCACTTCTTTGGCTATGTCCGAAGATGGATGGACCTTGCTCAGTGTCGGAAGAGACAAAGTAGGGTTCTATCTTTGATCTTTCTTACAAACATGACTATTTAAATATATGGTCATTTCTATTTCAAACACATCTACAATATGCATTTTAAAATGATGTTTGTCTGCATTTATGTATACTATGTACTTTGGTTGTCTGCAAAATAAATGTGTATTAGCATCATAATCTATTTTATTTTTGCCTTACTGTCTTGATGAAAAATCGGAGACGGTATCATCTAGCATCTCAAATTGAATATTTGAATGGTAATTACACATCATGATTGTCCACATGAAGTTGGATGTAGTGCACTAGGGCTTACATTTAAAGCTGAGCACATCCCCATGCCCCATAAGTTTTACTTGATATTGGAAGCTTATAAACTCTATATCAAATTAAAATCAGTAACATTTTTCCTTTCAAACTTTCAAGATGAATTCCTCTAGAACTGACTACTCCAGCGCTCGGTTTTGCAACCTTTGTGATATGTGTATATTAGTTTTAATTTGAGAAAGAGGATCAACAAAGTGGAGATACGTAGTCTATTTTTTATTAAGATACTGAGAGGGCAATTATTTTGTGAAATGATGGTTTTAGACTATAGTAGATAATTTCTCCTATCATCTTTTGCTTTATTGATGGATGTACTATGTCTTCATTTGACTAGATTATTGTGGATATTTTTGCCAAGCATTAGGCAGCGGTGATCTATGCTGTGTATTTTTTGGAAAAATAACACTAGTTGGTGACTTTACTTTGATATGTTCAACATTGTAATGATTGTGACTGAATGAGAAGACTACTTTCCTTTGGACTTGTCTCACATTGTCCACAGTATTAGTAGCTTTTCTTGGACTTGGCTACTTATCTCTTTCTTGTTTGTTGCTAAATGATGTGAAGTGACCACGGAATGAAACTCCAAGGTCAAGCAGGGGCAAGGATGAGTTGTGGAAATGATTTGATTTCTAGCTGTCGTATTTCTTACATAGGTCTGAACTTGAATTGTAACCCCACAGCTTCCGGATTACGAAGTTTAAGAAGTTATTTGTTTAAATTCGGACATGTGCTTATGCTTCTATCATGCTTACTTTGTCCCAGTAATTTATCATTGTTTATGCAATTTAATAAAATGGCCTGTCAAACAATTATTATTGGTTGCAATTATTGAGGTTTTGACCTGAAGTTGATGTATTAATGATCTCAGGTTGTAAACTTGTGGGACCTTCGTGACTACAGCTGCAAAATGACGGTACCAACTTATGAGGTGGTTGAAGCTGTGTGTATAATTCGACCAGGGACTCTTTTTGCATCATTTCTGAGTTCATACATTCACCAAACTAAAAAGAAAACAAGTGGGTCACCAGACATTTATTTCATCACTGTTGGTGAGCGCGGGGTTGTACGCATATGGAACTCTAATTGGTAAGGAATAATGTTGTAATATCTAAATATAAACATTTAGGATTCACCAAACATTTCTTTTTCTTCTTTCTTTTTCCCCCCTCAAAACAAATTAATCTTGTAAGTTGTATCTTCTATATTGCATTTGTTTGATGAATTTATTGAATTTAGGTGTTTTTCATTTTGACAGTGCAGCATGCTTATATGAGCAAAAGTCCTCAGATGTCACATTCAGCTCTGACTCAGAAGAGTCAAAAAGAGGCTTCACTGCTGTTATGATGCTGCCTTTAGATCAGGGATTGCTTTGTGTGACTGCTGATCAGCAGTTCTTTTTTTATACCCCAGTGGAACTCTCTGATAAGAAATCAGAGTTGATACTAAGCAAAAGGCTTGTAGGGTACAATGAGGAGATTGTGGATATGAAATTTTTGGGCGATGAGGAACAGTATCTTGCTGTTGCTACAAATCTTGAACACGTAATTTCTTATCAACTTTTTCCTAGTTTAAACTTAATTTATTTAATCTGCCGATGGGTTGCTACTGGAGATCAAAAGTTAAATGATCAGTATCTAGATTCTGAATGGTTACTATGACTTTTGGATGTGAATTTTGGTTCAACAGTTTCTTCACAGCCGTTCTCATTCCAATTTTCTGGAGGCCTTTAATTGATATTACCAAAATTCTCTAAACAATAGTTTTAGTAATGGATATCTCTTTGGGAGGTACATGATGTGTACAAATCATATGATATGTATGTCTTTTCTTGGGAATTGGGATTTTCTTCTTTATTACTTATCTTTTGTGTCCAAAAGCATGTTATTTATTTTCAAACCTCTTTATACTTCGTATGGAGTTTCATTGTGGTTAATCATATTTCCTTCTGTAACATAGAATATTGTGGTTAATCATATTTCAAGGAAAATCCTTAAATGTGTGTGTTATATTTCCTCTTTACTGTGTAGTAGGTGCTGTGTAGCTCAGCTCTGGACAAAACATTTCTTATGCTATTGTTCGTCCCGATAGCTGCAAGGAAGCTTGTGCTGTGTGCATGAAGAAATATGATGTCAGTTTCGAATTTCTAGTGCCTGATGTGTTTGAATTATTACACTCGCAGGTTCAAGTGTATGACCTGGGAAGCATGTCATGCTCCTATGTATTGTCAGGGCATAGTGAAATTGTTTTGTGCCTCGACACCTGTATATCAAGTATGGGAAGAATTCTAATTGTAACAGGGAGTAAGGATAACAATGTAAGTTTCTTGCTTTCCTCATCTTGTAAGGTGGTTACGGTTGCCATTAGCACTTTGGTTCCCCTGGCTTTGATTTTGAAACAAATTGGCTTTGAGTTAATAATGTTTATGTTATTCTTAAGTGCATATATGTACTCTCTTGTTAATTTCATATGCTTCTGTGTTTTATACCAATTTCTCTATAGGTAAGGTTGTGGGATGCAGAAAGTAGATGTTGCATTGGAGTTGGCACAGGCCATATGGGAGCTGTCGGAGCGATTGCTTTTTCGAAAAAGCAGCGGAACTTCTTTGTTAGTGGCAGTAGGTTAGCTTCAACACTAAATTTTTTTAATGATTCATTTGACATCTACTGTCTAAGCTCTTCTTATTTGGTTTTTACCCACACTGATGCTTTTATTTGCCTAGCAAATTCCTCTTTGCTGGTAACTTGGATATGAGAATACTAATATAGAACACGATCTTTTAGCTGATTAGGTTGTTGAGTATCTTAATTTTCTGTATTCTTTGTACTACTCGGGTGAGGAGGGAAACACCAAGATATGATGTCATCGAATGTGAACTTCTAGTTGTGTTAAGCAGGTTAAATCGATGATTATTACTTGTATTTTCCTAATTTACCGTTTGGCATGGTTATGTACAAAATCCTGTCTAAGAGTTGAGTAAAAACAGTGGAGAGAGAGAAGGAAAGAGCTATTATTCATAAAAATTAATCAAATAAGTATTAAATTTATCAAGGTATAAATGATGCACATATTCCAAGTATTGCTAAAAGTAAAATATGTTCCTTTAAAGCATGACCTCCTCTGGCAGGAGTACATAAAGAATTATAAGGAGAGACCAATCACTCAATTTAACCACTCAGTAAATAAATAAAATTCTTATTTAATTATCACTGATTGAACATAAATTATATCCATACTAGGTTGCTGTTTTTCCAGATTTTATTGGGTTAAATAGTTCTTATATAAGAAACAGGTAAGGACCGAATTTTACTTTATGCTATTGCTTATTGTCTTTTCAATAATCAGAGGTTACTGTCATGCTGGCTGAGTAAAACTGATTTATTCAGTGGCGTGTGGACTCTACATGAGTTTGGCATGCATGACTTGGACCCTTATGAACTTCATCCTGCAGCACACCCCTAGATGGGATGAACAAATAAAATTAATCACTTGCCTAGGAGGTGTCCACATGGGAGCTCAAAGAGATGTGCAAGGCCGTAGGTCGAGTCCTTGATTTGGGGATATTCGAAACTTATATCCACTATCCAAAAGTAAAAGGGAAATATTACATTCAATTGGTTGAAACCTCTGATTTTTCCTGTCTGCACAATCATTTCTTTCTCTGCTGCTCATCCTTAATTTGCTAGTTTGCTTTGTGTTCTTGTCTTTTCTGTTATCTCTTGGTATAAAAGTTTGATGATATGATACCGATTTCCCCCACTCAAAAAAATTGGATATTTATGAAGAAATTTTAATTGTCTCTTAGTAAGTTATATTTATTGGTTTAGTGATCACACCATCAAGGTCTGGAGTTTGGATGATCTCTCAGACGGCGTGGAACAGCCTATTAACTTGAAGGTTAAAGCAGTTGTGGCAGCACATAGTAAAGATATAAATACTCTGGCTGTCGCACCAAATGATAGTTTAGTTTGTAGTGCTTCTCAGGTCAGTTGTTTTAGGCTCTTTAATGTTGAATTTACAGGAGATTTTGTTGACTTGTAATTAATGTTATTAACTATTGAACAGAAGAGAATATATAGATAGTAAGTTGCATTAGCTCATGTTGGTTTATGCTTCTTTAAAAAAGAAAAAGGAAAGTTTACAATTAGTTGTTCCAATAAGTTAATTTACCCTCCTGGATTATTTTGTTGATCAGGATCGCACTGCTTCTGTGTGGAGGCTTCCCGATCTGGTCTCTGTAGTTACACTTCGAGGGCATAAAAGAGGGATTTGGTCTGTAGAGTTTTCACCGGTTGATCAAGTAGTCATAACTGCTTCCGGTGACAAAACAATAAAGATGTGGTCTATATCGGACGGATCATGCTTAAAAACTTTTGAAGGACACACATCAAGTGTACTAAGAGCATCTTTTCTTACTCGTGGGGCGCAAATCGTTTCTTGTGGTAATGCAGCTTGCTGTTTTTTTACTTGCCTTTGCCTTTGTTATCGTGATAATATATTTGACAAACCAAATATTACTTTTAGGTGCTGATGGTTTGGTAAAGCTATGGATGGTCAGGACTAGTGAATGTATTTCCACATATGATAAGCATGAAAACAAGGTGCTGCACTTGTTTCCATTTTTATTATTAATTGTCTTCTTTTGAAGAAATGACGGTCATTTCATGTTGTCTATATGTTACTGATCTGCCTCATAGGTGTGGTTTTCAAATTTGAATGAATTATATATGCACTTCAGTGGTACATTCATACAAATGAAAAGAAAATTGAATGCATGGACCTATTATTATCTTGTGGCATACAAGTGTGTTCACCAGTTGCATTGAAATACATATCTTTTGATACGTTGTATGATTTCCTCATGAGATGGGGATATTATCCCCTGGCTAAGGGGAAAAAAAGAGAGGAAATTTTCATCCTTGAAAAAAAAGAGGAAATTTTCATCCTCAATCCACCTCACACCTGTGGCAGGATGGAGCCAGTCTAGATTCTAGAAAGGTGGACATCTAGATGGTTATATCTTCAGATCTGCTATACATGCACAAATACAGTTGATTATAATTATTTTGCTACTGTAGAAATGCATCTCTATGCATTATTCTTCACTATTGCACCAACAGTTATTGATTCTTGGCCTGAATTTAAATTTCTAAATGTAAATGCTGAAATGTTTCAAAATGCATGTAATAAATTTGCTGTGCTGTTTTTCTCCTGCATGATTGTGCAAGTAAATTATTGTCTATCTATCTATTTTTGCTAAATATGTAGTCTATTTATTCTTATTTAATAGTTGAAATCTTTCTGCATTTCAAGATAACCTGGTTCATTCATTTACAGCCCTTTTTATGTTTAACTATTTATTTTATCTTTCTCCATATGGATTTTGTAGTCCTTTTTTCTTTTGGCCATAAGAATTCTGGTTTGCAGGTTTGGGCCTTGGCTGTTGGGAAGAAGACAGAAATGTTTGCAACTGGTGGCAGCGATGCTCATGTCAATCTGTGGTATGATTCAACTGCTTCTGATAAAGAGGAGGCTTTCCGTAAAGAGGTGAGTCATTTGGTCACTGTTCGGGTGCTATTTTCTTAGCATAAAAAATAAGTGACAGCCATGGCCTTTTTGAATGTCATCTTATATGGGGGTGATCTTTATGATTATGATTTATTTGATCATTTTAATGGTGAGTGAAATATGTTGAATATGTTTCGGGTATTGACACTTGAATTTTGTAAGATAACCCCCTTCTTCTTCTCTCTCCCCCTTTTTTTTTTAATAAATTTCACTGAACCAAAATGGAAGAAAGTATTGGGACAAGAAGGGGTTGGTAGCACTTCTAGTGTACTTACCTTGTGTTAATTCCTGATTTATGTGTGGGGTCCACATAATTTGCTTCCCGACAGTTTTTAATAGACACTCTGATCACAAGCCAAGAATTAAGTTTATTTTCCTTCATTAAGATTCCTGATTAGTAAATATGCCTCAGTGCTAAAGTTGTCCCACTCTAACTAGCATGAGTGTTTGCAAGGAAAAAGTACATTTGCTTACTAGTCAACTTTTGTGGTTGTAAACATAATTTGGTATTGCAAATGAAAATTTGGTGCACTTTCAAGGTTTAGGATGCAATTTGCTTTTCAATTTAATTTTTTGTGCTTGATGTATTCTATTTCTCACCACCTGGCAATATCCTGCACTGCATCAGACTATTGATATCTGACATAAATTTGATTAACATAGAGCAAATTTACAGTTTCCACTTAATGGTACTTATACAACATTTCTAAATTTTTTTGGTCGTTCTTACTAGTTAGTGCTTGTTTGCAATAGTTTAATATATCTATTCTGATGCCAATGCAGGAGGAAGGGGTTTTGAAAGGTCAAGAATTAGAAAATGCTGTGACAGATGCAGACTACACTAAAGCAATCCAAATAGCATTTGAACTTCGCAGGCCTCATAAACTTTTTGAGTTATTTGCCAGACTTTGCAGGTGAGCACTAATCTCTTATAATCTTCTTTTCTCTTCACTGTTGTATTGTTCTTACCCAAGAAGTTCTTTGCAGGAAGGGAAAGGCAGAACAGCAGATAGAAAATGCCCTTAATGGCCTTGGTAAGGAAGATTTTCGGCAACTTTTTGAATATGTTCGAGAATGGAATACAAAGCCAAAGTTGTGTCATGTGGCTCAAGTTGTGCTTTTCCGACTTTTCAACATCCTTCCTCCGACAGAGATAATTGAGGTGATGTGTTTTAGATAATCCTCTTCTAGCTTCTTTTTAAAGTTAACTTTATAATATTATCACAGGATATTGTCTAGATATGTTAGATACTAGCAAGGTTTCAAAAATCCTAATCTTTTGGATTTAGATCTTAGATTCATGCATGTTTAATGTTATTATTTTGTTTGGTTGGATAGAGAGAAAAGCGATTCTGTTACTTACAGTGCCAAATTGAATTGAATTCGGAAAATAATTCCTTCCAAATCTTCTCTAGGATATCGTCAAGAGTTAGCTTTAGTTTCATATTGTTTAATGAGATCCTGAGATGCTAGAAGCAAATAGGAAAAGTCCCCATAAACCCCAGCGCCTCAAACTCTTGATGCATTGTTTGGTCGTACTAGAGTATCAAATGTATAGTTAGATTTAGTGTTTAACAAATAAAATGAGATGTGTGTTATGCAAATGTGCATATCCTGATTTTACCTCTTATGATATGATTAAACTGCAGATAAAGGGCATTGCAGAACTTGTGGAAGGTCTCATCCCATACTCTCAGAGGCATTTCAGCAGAATAGACAGGCTTGTAAGGAGCACATTTTTGTTGGATTATACTCTGACTGGAATGTCGGTTATCGAACCAAACAGTGATGCACAACAAGTGAAGAGCAATTCTTTGATACGCTCTGATGAAAGTGCTAATGAGCAAGCGGATTTGAATTCAGAGAAGGCTGCCCCAAAGAAACGGAAATCACGGAAAGCTCTAAATGGTTCCCAGAAGAAAGTTAAGAGTGCAGATCACACAAAAGCTGCAGCTATTTCATTGCAGGCATGACCAAGTGCATGCAAAATTTTGCCCTTATTCTGTATAATGTTATTTTATACTTGAATTAATTAGTTTGTGCTCATTGTTTTTGATAATTTTTACCAAAATGTGAAAAACTAAAAAGATGAACATCTTAACGTTATAGGTGACAGTTGTTATTCCACATTTTTGTTTCAGCTAATATAAAGCTTCTGATTTTGCAGATCCTCATCTCTGCTAAGTCAATAGTTGTTGTCAAATTAGAATGATTTATTCTTAAAAAAATAATAATTACGTGATACATTTAATCCAGGAATGGTTTGAGTCCAACTGTGCAGATTTACAAACACGTGATGAGTATTCTCCTTGTGGCAGTCTCAGATATCGGGCTGCACATAATGTTTATTATTATTATTATTTATTGATATAATTATTTGTTGATTAAATAAGATTCGTGTTAGGACTGATGTGGTCCGCATTGGTGGACCATTATAATAATTATTATCATAATAACAATGAAAATATTATGATTGGTGTTTAAAAATATGTGTCTAGGCGCTAGGCAGCCATCATGATTAAGACAAAATTGCCAATATTAGGTGGTGGGTAAAAAATGGGTGATTTAGCCCATTTGTCAACCGATTTTACCGATAAATCGTTTAGGTGAAGTCAAAATCGTTTTTATATCTTAGTTACACCGTTTAAAATTTGAATATTGAAAAGAGATTGAATATTAGTTTTGTATGTAGGGCAAATAATTAAAAAATAAAATAAATTTCTGGCCGCCTAAACCTAGCGTTTACTAGAACACTGATTATGATAATGAAATTAACAATATATGTAACTACGTTGGTAGATGGACAAGCTTGGGGCTTAGACAAATGACTCTCAAGTAAAAAAAAAAAAACAATATATAGAGGAGATGGCGTTGGTTCGATGGTATGACCCTTCACACCTGCATCATGAGGTTGCAGGTTCAAGTCCTCCCCCTCCCTAAAAAAACCCAAAATTTATGTAATAGTGCAATATTTCAAAAACAAAAGCACATGTGTGAGGGGTTTATCGCCGAACCAACTTCATCTCGTCAAATTAACAATACTTATTACGTATTATGTAATACTTATTACGAGATGAGGTCAGTCCATTGTATACCCTCACCTACATATCTACATAATGAGATTCTATGTTCGCTCTATAAACCCAGAATTTATATAATACTTTAACAAAAAAAAATCTAATTTATTGGTTTATTTATTATGTTTAGTGTCCCTTTTTAATTTTTATAATCTATTCACTTTTTTTTCTCGAAATATTACAATAATTAGGGATTTAGGGAATGGGCATAGACTCGAACCCATAACTTATTAGTGTATGTGTGAGGGGGCAAACCACACATTGTCTTATAATCTATTCACTTGCGAGTTTATAGTATTATTAGTTTTGATGAATTAATAAAATTTGTTTGTGTCACAAGATAAGGTTGGCCTAGTTGTATGCTCAACATACTTATACTAAGAGTTCTGGGTTTAGGTCCCATTCTCCGAACCCTGAATTATTGTAATATTTTTTTTAAAAAAAAAACTTGTTTGTTTGGTCTATATACTATCTCGGTCGATTTCCTATTGTATATATTTAAAATAAATCCAACAAACAAGTTTTACACTTACACAAATAATGAAATACCATTACATTTTTACCCTTTTAAAATTATTTGATTTTAGTACAAAATGTTTATTAAAGCCAAAATTATCTATTTTTGGTTTAGTATAGTCCATGATTGGATAAGATTGAATTAGTCATATTTTTGTTTTTACAAAATTATAGGTTTTTGATAAAATAAAGTGGAGAGTAGTTGTTAAACTTTTCATAAAATAAGGTTATTTTTGTTATATTATTTGTTTTATTTGTGCAGATTTTTTTTTTTACCAAATAAAAGTCAACTTTTACCATATAAACACGAATTTATGATAAAATTTAAGCGGTTTTCTGCTCATTCTAGAAAAAAGAATAAAAACAGAAATAATGAAATTGTTTTTTTTTTAAAAAAAAAACCTAATGAAATTATGAAACAAACAAAATGTTAAAAATAAACTCTAATAACACAAACAAAATAATTTCAAAATTACAGTTCAATTCTGTTTTCCATGTTTTTCATTTTGTTTTTCACTTTTTTTTTTGTTTATTTTTAATGAAAAATCATTTTTCATGTTTAAAATTGAAAAATTTGAAAAACAACTTTTAAATGTTTTCCATGTTTTTCATTTTGTTTTTCACTTTTTTTTTGTTTATTTTTAATAAAAAAAATCATTTTTTTCTCATTTTTTCTCTTCATCTTCTTTGTTCGACACCGATCGTGAATTTTAAATTCGTATTCGTTAACCGTTTTTCATTTTGTTTTTTAAAAGTAAAAACAAAATGAAAAACAAAATCGGTGTTAAAATTGAAAATTTTGGAAAACAACTATCCATGTTTTTCATTTTGTTTTTCACTTTTGTTGTTGTTTATTTTTAATGAAAAATCATTTTTTTTTCTCACTTTTTCTCTTCATCTTCTTCGTTCGACGCATATTGTGATTTTTTCTCACTTTTTCTCTTCTTCTTCCTTCAACAGAGATCTTCTTCTTCTCCATGACAGAAAATGGAGGAGCATCCGACGCCCGGCGACGCCGATCTGCTTATCCGTGAGCAGATCGGCTGCTGTTTTGAATTACAGTCAGATCGGTTGCTGCTCATCTTCTAAATCCTGTGTAGGTTTCCCAGATCTTCTTCTTCTTCTTCTTTCCCAAATCTTCTTCCTCTTCTTCTTTGGATGAGCAAGGATATCTTATTGATGAAAATGATCGATAATCCTGGATTCCATATTTATTTAATCCCAAAGTGTACCTTTTTTTTATTGTTAATTCTTAAATTTTGTAAATATTTACTAAAAGATTTTGTTAATTTAACTCCAGTCCAGTTTAATTCCAAATATTTACAAATTGTTAATTTAACTCCAGCATCTCCAAGAAGACGATCTTCATGAAATCATAGTGGACGAAATTCTCTTCCCAGCAGAAGAAAATTCTCTTCCCAGCTAGGATTTAGTTGTATGGATTTAGTTGTATGGATTTATATGGTGTGTGTTTTTGGCTCTGTTTTTTTTGGTGTGGCTGCTTTTGCTGTTTGTTGTGGGTTGTGCATTTCTCCTGCTTTTCTTTCTGCTTTTGTTTTTAGTTGATTGGATGTGTTTCCAGGTTGTAGTGTGTTTGGCCTTGTGGCTTTCTAATAAATTTTACCAGTTTCAAAAAAAAAAATTGTTTAATGAATCAATTTTCTTCTATGATTCATTATATTTCTTTCTTTATTTTTACATTCATTTTTAAATTATGAGTTATTTGATAATTATTTGGGATGTGACTCACTTTTATTCAAATTAAAAATTACATTAGAAAAAATATTAGGAAAATTATATAATTTTTGATATTTTTTTACTTAAACCTACCAGACGCGTTTTTTATGTTTTCATTTTCAGAATATAGCTTTCAGTATATACTACTAGTCACGTTTTCGGATTTCGAAACTGAAACCAAAAACACTGTTTTCATTTTCATTTTTCTTTTCGAAAAACAACAAATGAAAAACGTTACAAGACGCACCCTTAATATTAGTAGACTGACGATTGTTTCTTTGCTTTTTTATTTTATTGATTTACTGTTATAGAAAAATATTGTTTACAAACTGACCATGGCACATGATATAACCAGGTGATTGTTTCTTTGTGGTTTTTTTTTTTTTACACAAAATAAACTTTAGACAACTTTTAAAAATTAACAAAATTTCGTTAAATGTTAGGATGTTAACTCACCCCGTTAACATACCTAATATAGTGTTCATCTAGGTAATACTAGCATTTCAATATTTATGTTTATATACAAGTAGTAATCAAACAAGTCAAATCAAATTCAAAATTCTCATATACACATCAAAATTTGAATTATGAATGGTGCTATTTCCCATCACTGAACTATTTATACCTTATTTTTAAAATTATTTAGTATTATTCTTTTCCCATTATTAAATTAGTTAAAGAGACATACAATTTTTATTAAAAAATCTTGTACAAAGTAAAACTAAGAAAACCCCACTTTCTCTATTTCAAAACCCTAATGCCATAGATCATTTCAAATCGCTGAATGTTTACTATTTTTTTTTATATTTTCTTTCAGATCTAGATTTCGTGTTTCCCATGTTTAGTTCTATTGTTTCAAATGTTTGTTTTGTTTTTCTTTTTAAATTCCAGATCCATGTTTGCTATTTTCTTTCTCTCGGTTTATGTTCTTTCAGATATTCTAGGAATACTATGATTTGTATCAACACTTTTGTAGATTTTATTCCAGATCTTCCAAAGTTAGTTTAATGTTATTTATAAAAAAAAAACAACGAAATCGCAAACAAGAAAACTTAATCTCTGACGAAACAAAACCATACCAAAACCCTAACTCAATCGCTCAAAAAAATCATTAGACGATCAATATCACACTCACAATCTATTACCAACAATCCAATTTATAAATAAAGTGTATTAAAATGAATACAATCATTTAAATAAGGGTACCATTGGCATTAAGATATGTGTTTGTAGTAATGATTTAAGTTTAAATTTTAGATATGTTGTAATTATAAATATGAGTGTGCTTATCATATTTATAGCACACTCATATTTATGGGTGACAATATCCGCACCCCAAATTTAATCACTTTTATAAAGCTCCCAAACCATTTTGAATTAAAAAAAAAATCATCCACTTATATACTAATGGGTCATACTATATCCAACAATCGAAAATAGACCGAGATAGTACAGGACCAAACCAACAAGTTTTATTGATTGATGTAGGACAATTGGCTTTGGACTTTGAAGAAGAGTTGGATAGAAAATTGTCCAAAAGAGGTGTTTCAATGAAACGGGCATAACTTTTCGCTCGGTTGACAGATTTCCTATTATAATATGTTTTCAGAAAGGGTTTTCGAAGCTCCATAGCGGTACAACCTGGGCTCGCCCGGTTGACGACATTTACTCCCTCAACGGAGCTGTTTAAGATAGGTTATCGGGCATCCGAAGATTTTTATGTTTTTATTTGTTTTCCGTTTTTATTTTTATTTAGCTGAGGATATTTTAGTCTTTTCCGTTTTTAGGGTTTTCAAAGCCTATTTAAGGGCTTTTGTTATCAGTTTCGAAGTATTGAATAAATTTTACAATTTGGTTTCAGTTTCTTTTTTCTGGTGGATTCCAGTTTATGTTCTGTTAGGGTTACGCTTGTGATCCTAGAACTTCCGTTCTGCGTCAATTGGTATCAGAGCAGAGGGATTTGCCTTGTGCGATGGCCAACAACGAAGCCGGAAGAGTTAACCCTGACGACGCTGGTCGAAGGGATACCGATTTATGGGCAGCGATTGACGAACAACGACAATCGATGGCGAGGCTGGAGACCATGATGCAGCAACTGATGGCGCAGCAGCCTAATCCCAACGCCCCTGCCCCTGCCCCTGCCCCTGCCAACAGAGAAGGAGTCGAGGGAGTTGCCCTTGGCCGCCCTGTAGGTAGACGACCGCCTAGGGCTGCGAGACACGAGCAGTTCGAAGAATGGAGCGATAACGATTCTGAAGAGGATTTCGTGGGTTACCAAGGAGATCATCGATTGAACCAAAATCAACCTGGTTATCGGATCCGTGCAGACATACCATTGTTCCATGGAAAGTTACAGATTGAAGAGTTCTTGGACTGGATTTCAGAGGTTGAGAGATTCTTCGAGTTTGCTGAGGTAACAGAAGAACTCGAATTGAATGCCCTTAATGCCTAACAATAAACTGATGTGCACTTACGTATGGTGAGCTTGTTGCCCATTGTGTGACCATTATCTTGCATCTCTCCAATCCACTATTTTATTATTTCTCATTTAATCACCATTCTCACCCCTCAACATTCTTTTATTTTATTTGCATTAATTTCCTTTTCATTTTCCTGCACACATACACACACCACTCTAACTATTTCAGCATTCTATTTACATGCATTCAATAAACACTAGAACTCGAAACGGTCCACGGATTACACCTCCCTGCGAAATGATACCCTTGCTTGTTGCTATACTAGTCTCTTGACTCGTGCACTAGCGAGGTAGAATAGAAAATATAAAATCTTTTGACGAGAGTACAACTGTGCTCTCATCAACAAGTTTATCATAACTACCATATTGGACACTATTAGCATATTTCGTAAGTCGAATTTTAATGGTGGAAAATTTAAGAAGACTCCGCACGGGCACGTGCCCCATCTCAAATTTTGAGAAAAAACATTAGTTGAAATCTCAAATTTTAACCATAATATCAAATATTTTTTAGGTATTTCTTTACTATCTGCGACTTTTTCTAATTTCCTTCTAAATTTTTTAACTCTTTTACAACATAATATTTAACTCTCTCTTTCCGTATAACATTGCCAACATCTTCTCCACACTTTATATGCTGGCGTATCACGTCTAATATGACTTGGTGATGAAGGGCGATGATTCAGACCGATAAAAAAAATCAATATTACATGCTCATATTAGAGAGAATCTATTAGTAGATTATCATTTAGTTACATGTGATAAATGCAGAAATGTTGACACAAAAATAACTACAATTAAATAAAAAATAAAGGAAATTACATTTTTTTTGAAAATGCTATTTTATTGATCAAAGCCACTAGGCCAACCCAAGTCCAAAATGTAACAAGGAGCCAAATTAGCTCAACCAAGCAACAAATTGACAAAACAAATCCAAAGCAGAAAACTGGGCAAAATAGAATACCCCACTACAAAGATACTAGACCAGCCAAAACGAGAAAACAGTTGGACAAACCAAAAACTCCTCATAAATTCTTCAAGCTCCCCATTCCAGTCTTTCACCAACTGAATTAGCACCAGCTTTAGCCAGGCTATCAGCAAGTGCATTGGCTCCTCTCGGTGTAAACTTAATAGATATTAATTTTCTGTGCTTTAACCTTTGTCTGATATCATACACCAGCTCAACATAGCTCAAGTTGCCAAAACGTTCACCATTTATCCACGACACAACCGACATCGAGTCACTCAAAATAGTAATTTCTCTATCAGCATGAAACCAACTAGAAGAAATCAAGTTAACAGCTTTATGTATAGCTAATACCTCGAGTCACTCAAAATAGTAATTTCTGTATCAGCATAAAGGAAATTACATGTCATTACAAAAAAAGGTCTTTTTATAATTTCATAAACGTAGAAATATGATACATAAGCATGGTCTTCAGATTTACTTAATACTAAATAAATAAAGGTAAAATACATATCACACCTATCGTTATTATTATTTTTTTTTATCTAATACTTGAAAATCATTTGTTATAAACTAGTTTAAGACTTAAGCTCGTAGAAAATCAACCAAATTTATGGGGCTACAAATCGACGATTCTTTTAAGCAACGTTTTGCTAATATGAAATGAGTAGTTTCACTGCCATGAAAAGGATCGAAGAAAACATGTTCATTTCTGTTATTGCAAGGAGCTATATTAGGGATGCAGGGTCTAGTCCCATTTCCTGCTGCAACGCAACAACTGTCTCTTGTATCTGTAAAGCCTGCATGGAAATTACATTTGTCAAAAGTTAATAAACCGTATATTATTGTTTTATTTAGGATAATATACTTTTATTTAGAAGTCTTTTCCGTTTTTTAAAAAATAATAAAAAAGAGTACGTAGACACTTAGTTTTAATATGCCTACCATATGAATTCGGTGAAGAAAAGATGTCTGCCAAAACCTTGTAAGCATCTGCAAAAATGAACTTCGATCCGAAGAGTTTGGATTGCAATTTTGGCCACAAGTCAGAAAGGAGCTTGTTAGCTATTCGGGCACGCTTATTATATTCATCATCGCACATCGTTGACCGTTCTGAGTTAAATACCATTGGTGAGCACCCCATCATACCAACACCATTCACTAAAAATTTGCGTGCACCCAGATCATACAGTCTCTAACAAAATAACAAAAGTAAAACCAACTTTATTATCATTTCAAAATTAGACAAAAACTCAGGACGGCACCATACTAGTTTTATATTTTATCAAACTGTCTCAAAGGTTCTGAAAATTGGTTTGACCGACGTTACACATTTACCCTTAAAAGAAAAAACACAACCACACACTTAAGCAGAATAGATCGAAGATGGAGTGTAGTTTATCAAAACCGTGTCAAGCATCTGAAAATTGCCTTGACCGATGAGAAGTAAACCAAACCATTATATATTTACTCTAACAAAAAAAAAAACACGACCACACACTTAAGTACGATAGATCTAAGATGGAGTGTAGTTTATTACCTTTATATTATCGGAGAACTTTTGGGATATTGCTTGAGCGAATTTAGGGAAAGGAGTTTGTTTCTTCGTGATGTTATCAAGAAAATCATAACCGGTGCTTATATCAGCATTCCCTATACTTATGAAAAATAGTGATTTTGACAAGTAATCAGCCATCTGTTTTGGGCTATCGAACAAAGGTTGCAAGTTCTTCACAGTAGTTTCAAATAGAGCAGTCTGCTTATCGAATGTTAGGCAAGTTCCCTGTAATTAATAATAAAAAGTTTACTAGAACATCAACTTCCACATCAAAAATCATTCTAATCTAATGTAGATATTTGCATGTTCTTCTTCCTTCGGTATTCTAGTTTCATAGTCTGTGACTATCGACTTCAAACCATAATAAAACTTATAAGGTAAACCATATTTTTAAACTCATTTTGATGCATCCGTAATCTAGGAATCGAGGATTCAATGTTCACATGAATTTTATATAAACAACTAAATCTTAGAATTGTTATTCATATAATGAGCTTGCATTATTATTTTGCTTACCAAAAAATTTCCGGTATCAGGGAGAACACCACAGGAACTAGATCCATAATTCACCCCAGTTCGTAATGTTTTCTGCTCTTCTTTCGACAATCCCAAGCATGGAGGAGGAAATGGCAACCCGGCTACTATAGCTACAACATCGAATGCATGAGTACAAACACAACTAATTAATTTGAAAATTAAAAAAAAGAAACGAAAAAAAATCTCACAATATTTTTGTACCCTTACCAATGAAGTCAGCTTCAATTCGACCGTTGCTGAATCGACCGGTAGGTTTCCCACCAGCAAAATCTACTCCAAACGGTTTGTAATTAGCTTTGGACGTCGACGACAGAAAATTGTTGTTTCCACTATCAACCGTAGAGTCTCCAAACACATATAAGGCCGGGACGTCAAATTTGATGTCTTCTCCCAATTCTAAAAGTTTCAATAAATCCTTCTGATTAACATTCAATGGTGGTACCCTAAACACATCTGCATTAGACCCCAAAAACAAATCAACAAAAAGGGAAAACGTAAGAAAATAAATTGTCCAACTTCTCATTTTTTTCCTTTTATTTTTATTGAAACTCAGCCTCCAAATAATTCACAGTTGAATGTATATGAGAGAAATTTTATATTTATTTGCTTGTTTGATTATTACTTATATATATATATACAGACACACACACACACACATATATATATATATATATATATATTATTTATTTAAATGTAAGAATTCCCTGGATGAACACTACATTAGGTTTTTTTTAATGATTTGTAATAATACACCGTAACATTTAACAAAATTTTGTTAATTTTTAAAAGTTGTTTTTTTTTATATAAAAAAAATCATTTCATATTATCTATTGTCGTGATCAGTTTGTAAACTACTTTTTCCTTTTAACACTAAATCAATAAAAACAAAAAACAAAAATTCTAAAAAAGGATAGCTACACTAATGAACTGTTTGACATGAAGATACAATTGCAATAATATAGAATTAAACCGTAATTTTAAAATTATATTATTTGTGCTAGTATAGTTATTTATGAACAACATTTTGTTAGTTTGATTAGTTTTTTTTTCTTGCTTCTTTATTTGTATTTATTTGTATTTATTTATTATTGAAGGTGCATAAAAAGTTAATTTTATCATAAATTCGTTTATGATGCAAGTTGATTTTTTTTGCGCCGCAAATGAAACAAATAATATACCAAAAACAACCTTATAAAAAGTTTCTCATCTACTCATCTACTCATCACTTTATTTTATCAAGAATAATTTCCAATAATTTCATTTTACAGAACTATGATAGAATCTATACAATCAAGTCTTGGACAACACTAAACCAAGATTATATTATGTTTCTTTAATAAACATTTTGTACTAAAATCAAATATTTGTATTAAA